>VZRL01004879.1:403108-417679 GCA_013397895.1 Origma solitaria
GGGATCGGGATCGGGATCGGGAACGGGACGGGGGATGGGATCGGGATCGGGACTGGGATCAGGATAGGGAACGGGATCAGGATCGGGAACGGGATCAGGATCGGGATCAGGATCAGGATTGGGAACAGGACAGGGAATGGGATCGGGATCAGGAAAAGCATCGGAATCGGGACAGGGAATGGGAACGGGATGGAGAAAAAGGTCAGGATCGGGATCGGGAACAAGACAGGGAATGGGATCGGGATCAGGAAAAGGATCAGGATTGGGAACGAGACAGGGAATGGGATTGGAATTGGGATCAGGATCAGGACAGGAATCGAGATAGGGATCAGGATCGGGATGAGGACTAGGACTGGGACTGGGACTGGAACTGGGATCAGGATCGAGATCGGGATTGGGATCAGGATCAGGATCAGGATCAGGATCAGGATCAGGACTGAGATCAGGACTGGGATCAGGGTTGGGATCGGGATCAGGATCAGTCCAGACCCAAAAGCGGGATGGCCAAAAAAGAGGGAGAGTGGCTTGTTATGCGGTAAGACAGTGATGGGAAAAGCAGGAATGGTTTTAAACTGGAAGAGAGGAGGTTTAGGTCAGATATTTGGGAGCAATTCCCCCCATGGAGGAGTGTCCAAGGCCAGGCTGGAGCAGCCTGGCCTATGGCAGGAGTGGAACTGGATGAGCTTTGAGCTCCCTTCCACCCCAAACCGTTCCATGGTTCTGTGACCCACCTGGGTGGGAAATCCTCGTGCATTTGTCAGTCCAAGGTGACTTTGTGTTGTTTGGCCTGAAGAAAACATGGACGGAGAGGTTCCAATATCCCAAACCCTCCTGGCTTCCCAGGGAGCAGCACGAGCCCCAAACACAACTGCCCAACTCCACACTGCCTTTCCTCCACGTCCATCCCCAGTACCTCCCCAGCCACCACGGCTGACCCCACAAAAACCTTCACATTCCGGAAGCAGCTCCTGTGTCGAGATTTTTAAGCCCCACAAAAACATCAACCCACTTTTTCCAGCCCAGATGAAAACTGCAACTTCTCGTTTCAGCCTGGTTCCATTTCTGTCACTTCCTCTTGTCTGCCTGGAAGTGACTTTGCTGTCAGATGCTTCTTCCTTTTCCCTGCCCACCACAAACACCAACTCTTTCTGTTTGCAGGTTCCCAGCTCCAACCAGCAAAAATTTAAGAGATTAAAAAAGCTTCCAAACCATTTTTTTCCCTCCTACAGAACGTTTCTGATGCCTTGAAAGGTACCTGTTATTTCCTGAAGCGAGTTCAGACCTCCTGCACGGCGTGTAAGGAACAAGGCATAAACAAGGGGATAATACCGTGTCCCACATCTGAAACTCAACTTCCCAAAAACTATGCACTAAATGATACATGATAATGGGGAAGGAGACGCCAGCTGCCTTAATGAATGGTGGTGAGCGAGGCTGGAAAAATAAATGATATAATAATCTCTCTTTATATCCCCTTTGACATAAATTAATCTTGACCCGGAACAACGGTGCTGCTTTCCAAGGGAAGATAACCAGGATGCAGTTTTAACCATGAGTCAGGAGGCCAGAGCAGGGTGGTTTGTGTTTTTGTTGTTAGAATTTGGCTTCAGCTGGTAAATTTTGTGGAAAAGTCAGGGACGGGGTGAGCAACTTTCACACAGAAATTCCGATTCCCGCCTCGTGGTGGCTGGGATGGATCTGCTGATCCTCAGCCCCAGGAATTGGTTTTTTGGAAGCCCCAAAGAGATGTGCAAGGCTCTGGAAGGGCAGGGAGGCCCTGTTGTTTCAGCCCAAAATGCATCCAGGTCCCTCCTTTTGCTGGGAATATTCCTCCAATTCACTGGGAATGACTGAAGGGTCGGGTCCGTGCTCCTCTGTGGGATGCACGTGCTGTTATTTTGGGTGGGGTTTTCGGGAGCTTTCTTTGTTTCTTTATTACTCAGCCCTGCAGTGGGGATGGGGGAAAAATGGGAAGAAAAGCCCAATGCGCTCTCACAAGGTGTGTGGAAGAGGAATGTTCTTTATTTTGATGTCTTTATTCATTTAAAAAAAAAAAAAAAAGAGAAAATAAAATAAATGCATGCTTTAATATACATTATTATGCATAGTGTTTGCACTGGGATAAATGAATTAAAATAGCAGACAGAAAAAAAGCCAATTCCTTTCCAATTGCTCCATATCTTTCCCAAAAAGGAGTGCCCAGAATTGAATAAAAGTATCCCAGCCAGGATCTGAGGGGTGTGGAAGGGTTAATTCCCATGTCTGGAAGGTGATATTCTATTTTATTCAATCCGAATGGTGTTTTTTCCAGCACCACAGAAGCACTGAGACCCTTCTACTTTTTCCTACATTTTCCTACATTCCTTTCCATTTTTTTCTAGACTATTTCCCCCACGTCTGCCAGTGTTTAAATCCAGGATACAGGAAGATGGTTTTTACTGCACTTGTAAGTGGTTGCTGCTGATGAATCAGCACATAAAATAGGCTAATTAACGAATTTTGGATTAACTAACCCCCCAGGCTTCAGTTTTACCTAAAGGGATCATGTTTATCCAAAGACAAGTGCTAGCAAAAGAGAAATACATAAAAATAATCCAGCAATACTACTACTACATGGAGTAAATTGCAGGGGAAAAAAAACCACTTAGCAGGCTATTTTTTCTTCATTAAACGTGATGAGCTCATAAAAACCCAATTAATTAGTCAGAATGATGTGAGTGACTCGTCAGAGCTAATTTTAGCAGCCTAAAGTTAGCCAGCATTTCCACAGCAGCCGCTTCATCTCCTCCAGCAATCAATGGAGAGGGATGAGCTTTTCCAGGATAAACTCATCCTGCCACCTTCAGCTCCCTAAAAACCTGAGGCAGGTGGGATGAACTCCCCTGTGGAGACGGGAGAGCTCCAGTGAGCACAGAGAGCAGGCAAACGCTGAATTTCTTTGCTGCTAAGGTCAGGTGAGATCAGTGCCGCAAACTCAGATGTAATTATTTTATGTTTGCAGGATAATTAAGCACAACGCAAATTAACTGCAATCATCAGGGGCAAAGCGTGATGAGGCACTGCTCACGGAATAATTACAGAGATGTGCAGAGCACGGAACTTGCACGTCACAGGCACCTCCAGAGCATCAACATTTTCCTTTTTTACCCTGTTTGAGTCGACAGACGAGTTGCTGGATTTCTCTGTGCAGGATCATTTTTACACAGCCGTCTAAGACAAGCATTTTTCATTTTGACAAAATCACCCTGTTTGTTCTCCAGATTGATCTTTGTCTTTGCAAAGAGGCACAACACACTAAAAGGAAAAACGAAAAGAAATGGGAGAGGATTTGATACGAAATATTGCACAGCTCACTCCAAACATGATCTTCTCCTTCAGGCTCAACCTGATTTTGCTGATTTAAAACTCGAGGTCTTGTTTTGGTTTTTTTTCACCTCCTGCATCCCTCCAGCTGCTGAGGGAGCAGCGCTTCAGGGAACGGCTCATGAGTAAAGAATGAAATCTCTTCAGGATCCTGCTGTGGATCCCACAGGACTGGGCAGGGTGTAAATAGGTCCAAAGCCATTCAGGAACACTGGGGTCAGTTATTCCTCCCTCCTACAAAGAACGGTCCTACAGATTCCCCAGAGGGGCTCTGGGATGAGGCTGCATCCGAACTGCTCCAGAGGAATCGTTTGTTGGGATGGTGGAGCTTCAGAGCCTCCTGGAAGGGACTGGGAATGGCCTTTCCAAACCAGTGGGGCTGCTTTGAAACCCCCGGGCTGGAGGGCACAGGGCATGGTCTGTGCGACTGCCAAGGTCGTTCTTGGGTCCCTGCAAGGTGAGAAAGTCCACACGGGGTTTGCTCAGGTGCAGGGGCTCTCTGCTCATCCAAGGGGGATGCTGATCTGTCACTGGGGCCCACAGCAACCAGTACAAACCAGTACAGAGCTGCTCCTGGCAGCCCAGCAGCGTGTGACAGTATGTGACAGCGTGTGACAGCGTGTGACAGTGTGTGACAGCACGGGCACTGTCAGCGAGGGCTGGGCTACAAACACTGCTGCACACGAGTTCGTTGTTTGGATTCGAGGAGCTACGAGGGGAGAATTTGTTGGGAAGGGTTTTAACGGCAGGAAAAGTTAGATTTGGGACTCTATGGAGAGTCTGCTTAAGGTCACAGCTGCTTTCCTGTAGGATGGGTCCTCTCCAGGAGCTTGGCTGGAGGCTGTCACTGGATCCTCCGGATCCTCACAGCTGGTGACGAGGGCAACTGCACTGAAGGACTTTTGGTTGGGTTTGATTTCCAGCGCTGATTTCTCCGCTTCTTTTCCCCGCGTCTTCTCGGTGCGGTTCCACTCCTGCTCCTTCCGCTCCAGCTGCCTGGCGCTGCAGTGAGGGGCGTAGACCTCCGTGGTCTCCTCAAACTGCAGACAATCCACCTTGTAGTACTTCTTCTTGACATGCAGGACATCGTTAAACCTGTGGCCCCACAGGATCTCTCTGGGGACGTAGGAGCTCCGCGACTGGTGGGACGTCCCCGTGGAGTCACCCGTGTAGACGAAGGTCACCAAGATCTCAAAGTTGTCCTTGGCCAGCGCCTTGCGGTCCAGGCCGTACAAGGGGCTCTCGCTGTCGATCTCGTGGACGACGGTCACCGGTGTGACCAGGATGATCTGGTCGTTGAGCAGCTTGAGGTCCCTGTACTCCATGGTCATCCTGCCCTCCTTGTCCTCCTTGTAGCGCAGCAGCTGCGCCCGCACCGAGCCCTCCACCATGTGGTTGGGCCGGAAGTCCCCGATGCGCCACATCAGGCAGAATTTGTCGTCCCTCAGCCCCACCACGGCGTAGTAGCTGAAACGGATGGTCTGGGCCCTCTTCCGAGCCGTGGCCATCTTGGCCAAGGCCGCGCCGATGATGAAGGTGTCGATGATGCAGCTCAGCACCGACTGCAGGATCACCATGAGGATGGCGAGCGAGCACTCCTCGGTCACGCAGCGGTAGCCGTAGCCGATGGTGGTCTGGGTCTCCAGGGAGAACAGGAAGGCTCCCGTGAAGCTGTGCACGTTGGCCACGCACGGGGTGATCTCCTCGTCGTTGAACAAGTCCCCGTGCTGGACGGCGATCAGCCAGAACACGAGGCCGAAGAACAGCCACGAGAGCACGTAGGACAGCGAGAAAATCACAAACATGTGGCGCCACTTGATGTCCACCAGCGTGGTGAAGATGTCCACCACGTAGCTCTCCCACTCCCCGAAGATGTGCTTGAAGTAGACGTTGCAGCTGCCATCCTTGTGGAGAAATCTCTTCTGCAGCTTTTTCACCTCCTTTTCGGGGCTTTCCCGGCAGGTGCCGCGGTAACTGACTTTATTGCCCTGGATATTCACGGGCCTGTAGCCTCCGCTCTGGTCATTTGTCTTCCTCATCTCTGCCTCAGCTTACAGGAGATCCCAGGGTTTGTTTTCTTTGTTCATTGGAAATCTGTGAAATAAAACAGAGAGTCTACTTTTATTCTGATTTTTAAAATTTCCAGATCTGGACGCATCCACTCCGCGGCCATCGCATGTGATTTTTGGATGGGTACAGGCTGTGACATCCATTACGCAACTTCACCCAAAACCAGGCCTGGAAATATGAGGCAGCTAGAAATCCAAACAGTTAGAAATGGCCTTATCAACCCTAAAATTTGGTATGGAGATAAAAAGAGTAATCAAAACCTTTGTGGTGACCCCACTGTGAGTAGTTCTTTTAATGATCCCATGAAACAACGTTAAAATCAGGATGAGCTCCCCTGAGCAGTCACAAATGGCACAAACCATTTAAATTTGGCCAAATATTGGAGGTAATTAATTTTTTTTGAAATTTTGCTTGTTTTCCTCCATTAGAAAAAGAAAAACTGGGAAAACCCCCTTATTTAGAGGTAAAACTTCAGTCACATGAGCGGGCAAGTTCAGTGTGGATGTGTTTAAACACAAAATGTATCAAACCCATGATCATTCATCCTTATTTATGGTTTCAGAATTGCCCAGAAAAACCTGCTCATGGAAGTGAACTTGACTGGGCTGGTGCTACGGAGACACATTTGTTCAATCTGGAGAAAATTATTTACATTTCAAATAAAAAAGAAATCTCTCTGAGGTCCTGGAAAGCCTCTGAAATCCTTCCTTAAAGCAAACAAAAAAATATTCGGCTGCCAAAAATATTTACATTTTGATTAATGAGTTTGAAACCAATGTGGAGGGTGTTAATGGAAATTGTGGGTGGCACAAATTTAGGAAGTGGTGTGGATTAGGGGATTCCTCTGAGAAGAACTGAGCGGTGCAAGTGCTGGGCCACATTTAGTGATGAATAACAAGAATTATGTTAGGAACTGAGACTTCATCACCTGGAATTCAATAAAGAAGGAAAGATTACTTGTAGGATACGGCATTTAAAAAGGTGAATTCTTTTTCCTGCAGGTCTCCAGCTCATTCCATGACATCTCAACCATTAACAAACCAGACAGAAGTGACGGGGACACAACAGAAAAGTTCCATTTTTTTGACCAATTTCATGCTTCTAACATATGTTTCAAAAGAAAAAAAAAAAAACCTAATATTTTTTGGGAAATCAGTCATTATTCTTCCAGAAATTTTTTGATGGAAAAATGACAGGCACTTTTCCCATTTTCCAGCTGGTTTCAGAGTTCGGATGTAGCTTTTCAATGGAGCCAACAAATCCATGGAAAATGAATTTCAGAAAATTGAATTTCAGAAAAACCAACTTTCCTAGTGGAATTTTTTTCCCTCAGGTCTTCACTCCCTTTGCCTGAGCAGAAATGGCTGCACACCCTTCCAGGCAGAGTCGTCAGGCCCATGGAGTGTAAAATATATTGGATGGACTGGATTAACAGCCCAAGAACTCTCCTCTCATCCAAGGAACAATGACAAGCATGCACAGACATTCATCCAAAAACACTTAAAAGCCAAACATAGTTTCCATTTCTTTTTTTCTCTTTTTTTTTTTTTTTCCCTTCTTTTTTTTTTTTTTCCAGTCCAGAAATGAATGCGACATATGGTGTCGTAGCCTCAGAATGTGGCCTTCATTAAAAAACACAACATTAATGTTTCCAAAAATATCTTCTTGGAATGGGGTCTTTGGAAACATTCATATGACTTGCTTTATTCAGAGTTTTAAACAAACACTGCAGCCTGGTCAATTGAAGACGCTTGACCCAACATTTTCGAAGTCACATTGAACAACAAACAAAAACTGGAAACTGTCGAGGGTTATTTTTTTTGTTGGTTTTTTTTTTCATTTTAAGGGCCTCATAATGTGAGGTGTGAAAATGAAGCGAATTGCGATCAGGAGCCAATATAATCTTAAATAAAAATATTTGTGAAGGCTTCCTAAGGAGGGGCAGCTCCAACCTCTGCTCTCTGTGACATCAGAAGATCTTCCTATTTCCAAAATAATATTTTGCTGGCATCACGTTCAGATTTTGGTGGGAAGAACCTTGGATTGTGACACGCACAGCAATGGGGCAAAGGCCACTCTGATTTTCTGGTCATTTGTCACCAGGAGATGACTTTGGCAGGGGAGGTGTCTCGTTTTAGGAGCTCTGACTCTACACTGGGGCTCTCCTAGGTAAAAGTCGAAATGATATAAGTACTCCCACGGATGTCTGAGGTGAGTTTTTGGTTGGTATAAGAAGCCATGGAACAGGTGGGATTTTCCAAAACAATGCGGAATGTGTCTGCAATAAGAAAGGGAATCAAAACCAAATAATTCAGCCCTGGAAATGGTGGAGGAAAGAAGAACCAGTGCAGTGCAAGGCTACCAGACAAGGATTGCTCCCAGAACTGGAGTTAAGCTTTCTTTGTTGTGCTAAAAATTAGATTTCTCAGGGATATTTGACATTGCACAGTGGGTCCCAATTGACCTAAAATCCCTGGGAATAACCTCCTCAGCCTCTCCAAAGCATCAAAAAGTGTTGTTCAGTATTTTGGGTATGCTTAAAGATGGACCTGAGCTTTTCAAGGCCACGTCTTCAAGTCTCTCGAGTGCACTACCAATAATAATGAAAACAATATAATAATAATAATAATAATAATAATAATAATAATAATAATAATAATAATAATAGTAATAATAATAATAATAATGGTAATGATAATGATAATGATAATGATAATAATAATAATATAATGCATCATAATTTATAACCCTTTGACACTGATATTGCTCAGAACATTTAGGTCCAAACCCCCACCCTTCAGTGTTCCTGGATTTTTTTTAAGTCAGGGTTCAGATCTGTTCCTTCTTCCTGGGGACACCTTTGGACAAACAGTGATTTCCCTGTTCCAGGGATGTTGGGAATCCAGATGTTCCTCCCTCCCTCTGCTGAGCCACTCTGACTCCTGCAGAACACTCTGAAGACTCTGATTATTACCAAATTATTCCCAAAGACCACAGCCTCCCAACCAGACTGATGAACTTCAGCCTCAGAGTCATTGCAAAAATCTGATTTTCCAAACTGGAAATATTGGACACGTCCCTAAAAAACCACACAGTTCCACGAGAGGTCCTGTTACCTGGTAAAGATTAACAAAGGGAGTGGGGGAGGATTTTAAAAACATTCTCTACTCACTAAAGCTCAAGGATCTGTTGTTGCAAATGACTCTCAGATGTTGCCAGGAAGAGTTTTCACCTTCCCCTAACACTGACACATGAACCCTCCCCCTTTTCTGCCTTGCTTTTACTTTCTGTGGGTTTTTTCCTTGATTTCTGGGCATGTTTGTGCACATCGTGAACCTCCCCTAGCACTGCAGCCCTGTTGAAATTTGCTCACCGCTATTATAAATGTATTCCCCCCCTCCAAATGCAAGTTTATCAGAGATAAAAATGGAGCAGTGAAGCCAGGCAGGGTGGCAGGAAGACAGAAACAGAGAAATCTCAAACATTTCTTATGGGCAAATGGCAGAGAGTTGTTGTAAAGAATGAATGTACCAGACTCAGAGTTCAGAAACCAGAATAATTCTTAATTATCTCAGCCAAGGCCAGGATTTTACTGTGGAGGCTGAAGTGTTCAGGGAAACACAGAACTGCTCACGTTCAGGGGCTCCACACTGAACCCCCAAATGGGTATTCTTTAAACATTTCACCCCGAACTAATAGGGGAGGAAATTCCTGTATTCCAAAGGTCATAAAGGATTGCAGTGGCAGAATCAGGAACAAACCCAACAGCTACTTCCCCCCAGTGAAGAGCTGCCACAAAACAAACACCAGCAGGAGCAGTTTTTCTTATCATATTTATATTTTCGTGCAGTTCCTCTTGAGCAGAGCAGCTGTACCAGAACAGCTTGAACTCCTGATTGTCAGCTCGCTCGGAACAGTCCCTTAAAAGCCTTAAGCTGAGCCTTTCAGAGACTTCCCCTGATGTAATTGCCAATTTAATCCTGATATTTGCAGTTTAGGGCTCAGTGTTTTGTGAGGGTAATCCCTCTTGCACCGTAACCTAGTACCTAACAAATTGCTGCTACACCCCTTTTATGACTCTCTTTTCCCATTATGTAAACAATAGGGGTGAATTTTTGTTCGGTGACAACTTCAGTCAACAGCCTGCTCGTAGAACATTAAGCAAAACAATGTGAAGATCTGGGCTCCAGGAGAATTCTGTTCTGAGATTAAATCAAAAAGAAAACAACCCCAAACCTGCACATTAAGTCGGGTGCTCGCTCTCACCCCCTGCACATGGAAGGGGTGTCTCTCTCTCTCTCTCTCTCTCCAGGGTTGCTTTAGCAATCACCTCAGTTTCCTGCTTCATTTTGGAAAAGATCTGAAAGGTTTCCAGTTTTAGTCATTGTTGTGTAACCCTGGAAGAGTTTCAGCTCAGAGACCAGAAATATGACAAGTCAGAACCTTCGGAGCTGCTTCGGAATTGGCTCCAATACTTGTTCCTTTAAAAAAAAAAACAAAAAAAACCACCCACAAAACCTAAATAAATCTATTGCAGCATTAAGATTTTTCCTTCTTTCTTTCTTTCCTTCCTTCCTTTCACTCTTTTTTTAGCAAAGGGGCTTCTCCTGATACTCACAGCCAATCTTCTCGGCTCCTGATCTGTCCTCCCACTATTCCAGGGTGCTCCAAGTCCTGTCCAGCCTGGCCTTGGGCACTTCCAGGGGTCCAGGAGCAGCCACAGCTTCTCTGGGCACCTGTGCCACAGGGAACAATTCCTTCCCAATATCCCACCTAAACCTCCTCTCAAAATCCTTTCAATGGCAGAAGAAAATGTTGCAAATGCAGAAATATAAAGCATTGCTGTTGGAAGTGGATGATCTTTAAGGTACCTTCCAACCCAAACCATTCTCTGATTTTAACGCACCAAACTCAAAGCAAAAGGTTATTTATTCCTTAGACTTCTTATTCAGTGCCTCCATACAGAGACAAGACCTCAAGAATCGATATCAAAGTGTTTCTTGAGCATTTTAAAGACTCCAAGGAGCAGCAGAGCTCCCACTGCAACAGCTCACGGCAACAGATACATTGACATTTCATTCATCTAAGTGAAACCAGATCTGCTTGCTACAAAACCAATAAATATTAAAATAAAAATGAAGAAGTTTGGCCCCTTAAAGCTGGAGAAGACAGACTGAAACTGCTCTTGGTGAAGGCTGGTTGCCCATTCCAGAGCCACAGGACAGGGTCAGAGGGAAGCAGCTCCTTGCTTCCCACTCAGAGCAATTCCCCAAATCCATAGAAAGCTGCAAATGTCTATTTTAATTTATTTTCACTGCATGCACTGCATGGCTTCAGCCAGGAGCCAGCAGTGGAAACACTGAAATGCCAGGAGAGATGGAAACTGGAAGCTCTTGGTTTGGGGCCTCGCTGCCATTCTTTGTCCCAGACACTTTGGCAGGGGGGAAACCCAAAACTCTTCCCTCTGGGAGTCTCTTCCTCTTCTAGCCCTCAGCTCCAGCATGGAGGGGACTGGAGCCAGCAGGGCCTGGGCACAGCAATCCCAGCTCAGCTCCCCAGAGTGGGGCTAGGGGTGCAGGGGGCTCCAGGCTGCCCCAGTACAGTATGGGGCTGAATTGGGATGGCCCAGCAGGGAATAGAGTGACCAGGAGCACCTGAGCCAGCCCTACAGGTGACCCTGAATGTATCCCACACAGGAATGGGGCAGCTGGAACCCCCAGGGCCACTGACATCCCCTCCTCCTGCCTGCAAATTCCTCCTCTTGCTTAGAAATTCCTCCTCCTGCTTCTCTTCCCATCAGCCGAGAGCCCTTTATTTGTGTTTTGATATTGAGCCGATGGCACCAAAGAGTCTCTGTTTCTGCTCAAGCTCCTGGAGTCCCAGTTCTTAAAGCTGGTGCAGCTGCTCCACATCCTAGAGCTAAAAATCATGGAATCCTTTGGGTGGGAAGGGAAATTAAAGCTCATCTGGTTCCACCCCCTGCCATGGGCAGGGACACCTTCCACTGTCCCAGGTTGCTCCAAGCCCTGTCCAGCCTGGCCTTGGACACTCCCAGGGGTGGAGCAGCCATGCAGAGATGGAACAGCCAAAAAACTATATTTTAAATCCAGTTTCCTCCTGCCCTGCCACCCTGGGGTCTGCCCTGCCTCCCAGTGAAGCTTCATTCCCACCCTTCTGCAGATTCCACCCTGCGTTGCACCTCACAGATTTCCCTCAGCCTTCAGAGCCCCAGCAAAATTCCTCGAGGAACTTTTCCCGTGGCCCTCGCTGGCCTGGCCCAGGAGAACAGTTTGTTGCAGCTCTGAATAGCCATGATGTAATTAATTAATGAACTCATTCAGCAGTAGGTGAGTGGCAGGTCAGGAACAATGGCAGGATGAGATCAGAGAGCGCTGAGCGCTCATTTCGCGGAGCCAACACCCTCAGCTCCGTTATTTGCTGTCCTGTCCCTTCCCAAAGCACAGCAGGTTATTAATTTAATTAATGGGGCAATCTGGGGGCAGGAGCTGGTATTCCTAAAGGGTTCTTGCAGGCTCGGGGACAGCTTCCTTTACGTCACCCTGTGCCGCTCTGCTTCCTGAGGCTGCTCTGCTCCTCTCCTTCCTGTTTGCTGCAAAGCAGGGAGCCGCGAAAGGGCACTGGGACAGCACAGCTCGGGCTGTTCCTTAGCCAGGGGTATCCCCATATTCCAGGGATATCCCGATATTCCAGGGGTATCCCGATATTCCAGGGCTATCCCGATATTCCAGGGGTATCCCGATATTCCAGGGATATCCTGATATTCCAGGGGTATCCCAATATTCCAGGGATATCCCAATATTCCAGGGATATCCCAATACTCCAGGGACATCCCAATATTCCAGGGACATCCCAATATTCCAGGGGTGTCCCAATATTCCAGGGGTATCCCAATATGCCGGGGATATCTCGATATTCCAGGGGTATCCCGATATTCCAGGGATATCCTGCTATTCCGGGATATCCCAATATTCCAGGGATATCCCAATATTCCAGGGATATCCCGATATTCCAGGGGTATCCTGATATTCCAGGGGTGTCCCAGTATTCCAGGGGTATCCCAATATTCCAAGGATATCCCGATATTCCACGTCTGTGGAATGAGGAAGGTGCAGGCTGAGCTCCGGCATTCCCGCGGCACTCAGGGCTCCCAATCCCGCGCTGAGAGAAGGAAAAGTGACGTGGCTTTCACGTGGGATTGCCTGTGCAAATCCTAATCCTGCCAATCCCAAAGGCTGCAGCTCCCACAGAACCCTGTGGTGTCCATGGAGCTTGGAGCAGATGCTCTGCTGTTGTATTTTATGGAAGAAATAGAACAAATCTGACTCCCAAGGGTGAGCTCTGTAGGACAGAGGATGTCCTGAGGATCTCTGATTTATTATTTTTCTTCCCCAATCCTTGTAGGAAGCTCCCTGAGCTGCAGCTTGATGCCACTTATCAACAGGCAGGGGAGACAGGAACATTTTCAAATTATCACTGCTCCCAACTTTAGGCTACTGAGCTCTGCAGGAATTCCACTGTAGCACTCAGAAACTGCCTCATCCCTACTGATAAAATATCCCAAAAGCCAATTAATGATGTGTTCAAAACTAACATCAAGTCTAACAGTGAAAATATCTTTTTGCATTACTTCTTTGAGGAAATGGGAAGGAGAAATTAAAAAAAAACCCAAAAAACCAAACAAACCAAGAAAAAAGGCAAAACAAACAAAAAAAACTGAAAAAAACCCCAAAAACCAAAAAACAAACCACAAAAAACCCCCAAAAAACCATTCAAAAAACAAAACAAAACAAAAAAAAAACCCCATATAAATAAAATAAATCACATCCACTATGATCTAATTTTTTTTAAGAAATACCACCAAAAAACTGCTGACTCAGATTTCAGAACTCATTTCTGAAGTAAGGAGAGGTTGAGATACAGCTGAGTGTCAAGTCAAACAATGTCTCAGTGCTTTTTTTTCTTTAGGAAAAGCACCAGAAAACTCTGTGAGTGACACTCAGAGCACGCAATCAAATACTGCATTTCAGGAAGTTAATTTATCCATCAGCACCGGGGTCAGGAACTCCTATTTGCTTTTCTGAGCCACTTTGTGTGACTGTCCTTTCATTCGTGAGCACAGATAAAGCACAAATCCACCTCTGATATGATTTTCCACCTAAATCTGATTTTCTCTCCCTTCTGCTCGAGGATATCCTGCAGCTGGAGCTGCCCAGCCAAAGCCCAGAATCCTACAGAGCATCCCGAATTTCCGGCCCTCCATCCAAACCAAAGCACATTTGCTGGGCTGTGGATGTCACCACGTTTTTCAGCGAGCCTGTGAAATGTATTAAACCCTCCCCGAGCTCCGACGGCTGATCCAAACCCCGCAGAAGGCAGCACAGGGCTGTGTTTGATCTCCTGCTCTGCATCCCAGCTGCCACTTGGGTTTCTCAGTATCTCCACAGGCAGCATCCACCTCGGGGCTGGCTTGGCCTGCTGGAATTCCAGCAGCCCTTTCTAAGAAACCAGGGCTTTGTTCAACCCTCATTTTTTTTTTTCTTTCTTTTTTTTTTTTCTTTCTTTTTTTTTTTTGGTTCACAGACTTTGGCAGAGTTAGGAGTTTCCGTGTTGTTACTTAACTCCACGGGGCTCTGTAGGAATTTTGAGGTTGGGATGATTTTCTCGGAGCTGACTTTCAACACCTTGTAGAGCATCCATCCATCCATCCATCCATCCATCTGTTGCGGATGAGACGGTCAAAACACAAAAAAGTTCACCACAACAGCTTCTTGGTCAGAGAAAAGGAAAAGTAACTCTCTATTTTCCAAAGTCATTTTATACTATTTTACAACTTTCATGTCGCACATCCATTGGCTCTCAATTCACCACCCCACATTATCATTGGCTACCTACAGCCAGAACAACATCTTGGAAAAACACCACCTGCATGAAGTCAGCTATCTCTGTCTATGAACTCCTGCTTGTTTTGAACCAGAAAGCAACTTGTGAGAATTTGGAACAACAGACTGTTCTCATGGCAAAGTAGCTCTCACTAAATGCCTACAGTTCCCATATCCATCCATCCATCATCCATCCATCCCTGTCCATCCATCCCTCCATCCATCCATCCATCCATCC
>VZRL01004879.1:417785-459904 GCA_013397895.1 Origma solitaria
CATCCATCCATCCATCCATCCATCATCCATCCATCCCTGTCCATCCATCCATCATCCATCCATCCATCCATCCATCATCCATCCATCCATCATCCATCCATCCCTGTCCCAGCAGGGCTTCCTGTGGCCTGGAAAGGGAGGTTTTTCTGATACCCACGAGTTATTTCCTCAGAACCGACTCTCAGCGTGGTGCTGGCCACTCTTGGATTCCGCTGTCATTCCCTTCCTAAGCTCAACACTCGAATTGACAGGATCTCGGTGCTTTGCAAGCCAGATAATTGAAATAACGTGGAAGTGAAAAATCGTGAGTAGCTGTGTGTGTTTGGGCTGTAGATTTCAGAATTTTGTTTTTCGCTGGGTTGCATGACTTCATTTCTGGTCTCCTGAACCTGTTCCACAGCTTATTCCTGATCACCTGAGGGAGCTTCTGGACACAGAAATCGATGTTTCAAGCAATATTAAAATAGGCGGAATATCCTTTTAAACCTCTCTTCTCCCTCACTTTTAAAACATCCTTAGCTGAGTTACTCATTCCTCTAAAGAAGGTAACATCAGCCCTAAATCCATCATTTATGGCCATGCCTGCTCTTAAATGATGTCCACATCAAATATTTCCTGGGATGAGCTTTATCCATCCCCTGTGACTCCAATATCAACCTTCACCCTTCTGCTCCATCCAAAACCAGGACGAGCAGCCAGATTTAGATCTTCATCCTTAAGATCCTTTTCAATATTTTCACCAACACCTGGTGAGTCATTATCCACAGCAATTCCCCGCTCTTTGGATTGATGTATCACCTCTGCAATAGTATTTCTCACATCTAATCCTATTTTTTTTCATGTCTTCCCACTGTCCTGCTTTTTAGAGTTGTAATTGGGAACATTCTGAGTTCTCAGAGGTTATTAAGGGAAGCTTTTCCTTGCTACGTTTTTTCCTTCCTGTGCCAAATAACTGCAGAGACACTGGAAATTACTTTCCCAGTCTTTAAAAAGGTTCTCTTCATGATGATAAAAACCTTTAAATCTTGACCGTCTTTATTTCATTTGTGTTGACTGCTACCAACATTATTGATGTAATTTCCTGTTTTCTTTATTTTTGTACCCATGTTTCAACCAGTCTGTGTCAAACCTGCGCTTCCCAAACTGTTTGCCAGTAAATCCTAAATTTCTTCCATGGGATCCCCAAGGAATGGACCCTTCAGTCAGCTTCTGAAGGGCTGGAGAAGGATCCCAGGCCAGAAATGTGGGATAAGGACTAGTGAAGAGCTGAGATATTGCTTTTATATCGAAGGAAAACATTGTTTAAATGTTTAAATAGAAGCACAAAAGAAGAATGAACAGAAACCTGCTGCAAATCTTCCCAAAACTGGAGCCAGAGAGGTAAAGTCCTCACTGAAAGCTTTGCAAAAAAACACTGGAGGAATGCAACAAATTGTGTTTTCACTCCTATACGTATGAATTTATCAGCAAATCCTTCAGCTGCCTCAGGGATATTTAATCCATTATTTTTTTGTCCAAAATATCAATCTGTTTCCAAAAATGGCAGCACTTATTTAAAAATAAACAGAACAAAAAGAGGTATATATTTAGAAATTGCCTTTAATAAAAAAAATTAAATTTAGGGATTGCTTCAAATAGGATTTTTGCCTCCCTGTGACTTGCACAGAGGCTGATTTTTCTCCCTCAAGGCCTGGGATCTGTGGCTGCCTTTGTGTGGAAGATTTTCCCCAGCGCTGCTGAGTGAAGGAGCTGCTCCATGGGAATGCAGCCTGCTCGGAGCTGCTGGGGCTGCTCAGCCAGCCGTGCTTTTCCTGCTCCACTTCTCCAGGCAAACATGTGAAGGAGCGAGCAGATCTTATCGGAGCCCGTGTTAACAAAAACACATCAAATAAAAACCTGCTACATGGCAAATGTCAACACTCAGCTACAAAAAAGATATCTAAACTGCAGCGGGGTTGATTTTATTGCCAAAGCAATTTCCAAAGATTGTTTTGAGGCACAACTTTTCTGTTTGGCCTCGCAGGTGCTGTGGACCTGTGAAACAAATGTCTCTCTCATTTATTACACATTAACTTTGCAGAGGTGCTGTCACCAGAGACAAGAGCGTGGCTGAAGAGAATTTCACCCTCAGGTTTGAAATTTACTGCCACCATCCCCTGATCTCCTCCAAATTGGTTGGGAGTTGGATAAATGATCGGCCATCAAAATTAAATTAAATTCAGAAGTGATATACGCAGCCTCGATGGGAGATTTATCCTATATTGTATCCTGTATTTTTCCTGGGTCGTTTTTCCCTCCTGTTTTCACTGAGTAACTCTGAGTTAAAGCATCGCTCCTGCTCAGAGCCGGAGTCCTTCCAAAGTCACACAAATCTGAAGGTGATTAACGCAACCCCGAATCGCTCCCAAGGCCTGACAAGCCCCGGATCACGAGCTCGGGCTGGTGGCATTCCTCCCCAGGAACATTCCGTATGCTGCTAAGCCCTGCTCACCTCGGGATGGGAGGATCTTCGGCAAACCAGGTCTGTGAAAAACATCAAGTGGTGTTTCCCACAGAAAAAAAAAACCAAAAACATCGCTCGGGTGTCTTAATTTGGGAGCAACTGCAAAGGGAAGAAAGTGAAGATTAAGGAGAGCTAAAAAGTGACCTCAAAGGTGCTGGCAGGGCTCCAGGAGTGCTGTGACAACGGGAAAGCGAACCGAGAGCAACAATGGCCCGGGAAGAGCGAGGATGAGCCTCCAGCCCGCAGAATGCCGCAGGGATGGAGTGATGTCCCCGCTGATAATTCCGATATTCTGCCCTCGATTTGCTCGCGGGTTGTTTTTCCAATCAGGCTCAGAGATCTCTTTGTTCTGCCGTGTAAAACCAAGCTCTGAGGTCACTCCTTGCCCTCCACGCCCTCGGCTGTTTATGGACAAACCTCCGAGCGCGTTTCCCATTGAGGAAGACACGAAAGAAGGTTGTGTCGTGGTCTGCCTCAATTGTTCTCCAGCGTTGATTCCAAGGAGAGGAACAACTCACCAGCCTGGAGCTTTATTGTTGTAAAAACCTCCCACCAACAATGGAAGGATGTGCAGGGCACCAGCCACGTGACTGAGAAAAAAAATCTGCTTTTCCTATTAAAATGTGAATGGGAATTACCTCCATTGATTCGAAAGGAAAATTGGTAAAAGGTTCAAGGGCCACTTACTCGTAATGAGTGCTAAGGGCCACTTCTGATGTCACCAAAGGAGGTGGCTCTGGATTTCTATGTGTGGCAGAGGTCTGTGGGGACATCCCAAAGGATGCCGAGCTTTCTGTGCTTTGGCTTCAGGGTAGAGGGACAGATTTTGGCACCGTAACCTGCATTTCCTTAAAGCTGCAGGCAGCACATTCTCCTGTCCCGATCCTGGGCATTGCATTAATTAAGACAGAAACCTTCCAGAATAAAATGATCCTTATTGCAGGAGCTGGAAAAATGTCCAGACAAGAGGGATGAAATACTGCTCCTCCACACTGAACAGGGAATCTTTTCTTCCACTGCTGCTTTAGGACCTGCTCCGGCAAGGCCTTGTCTGTCAGCAAACGCAATCAGGTTTAAGAGCCTGAATAACCACCCTGGAAATCACCGGGAATTATTTTGGTGGTGTAGAACTCGGCGAGTGTGGGAGTTCTCCGGCACATTTGGAGCAACAGCCTCAGCACCCTGCAAGAACGGAGCCTTTGGGTCTCAGAGCCATTCCTTGTGTCCAGAACAGCCTCTCAGGAGGGCTTGGGTTTCACTCGTTTGGAAGATATTCCTGCTAAGCCCCTGGGACACACAAGCTCTGGCTGCTTTGGAAAACAAAATGATTAATGGCATCTTCCAAGTTTTTCCACTGAGCGACTTTCAGCCGAGGTCTGTCACAAGCTAAAGAATTTGCAGGAATAGTGTCAATCTGATGTCATAGTGGCAATAAATCCTATTGTGCTGGATTACATTTTACCCATTAAAACGCTCTGACCCATCGCCATCCAAGTGGAACCACATTCCACTGGCTGCTCAAAAGGTTCTGATTTCACTCCCGATTGTTGCCAGGGCAACTGCACCTCCATCCAAAACTGCCTCACCAATCGCTGAACTCCGCTTGGACAGGCTCGTGGAGATAAAGCAAAGCGCTAATTACTTATTCCCACTGAAAAAGTCCAAATCAAACCTTTCTGAGGCCTGAATAGCAGAAACTCGCAGGAGCTGTTGGTTTTTTTTTTTTTTGCATGAGGCACTGATTGCCTCATTCCTTTGTGGAACAACTGCTTGTGGTGACAAAATACCATGAAAAGATTAATATTCTTAGTCCATCCAAAGCAAGAGTGCACTGGAAATCTCACCACAGGCCGCTCCTGGAAAGAGTCCTCACTCAGTTGTGGAAAACGAAAAGGATTTTCATGAATAGTCAGACAGCTGGTGAAAGCCTGCAAGTGGAAATGGAAATATTTGAATTTCCCCGCTGAGATTTCTGGTGGAAAGTGGCCTGTATTTTATGGCCTCTACTTTTATTGAGTGAATATCATCTCCATGGTTTAGAGCTGTCCCAGTCTGTCCTTGAGTGGGACAAAGCCAGGTAGAAAATTGCACTTTCTCTTAGGGCTGCTGGGGATCAGCATTTCCTGGAGAGCAGATGGGACCACTCGGCCACCCAAAATCAGCTCTGTCAAGTCAGGAGTGTGCAGGGCCAGGCGGTGCGGGTTCTGCCACTCCAAACCTGAGCCCCAACGCTGATGTGCCCAGAATTCGGTGCCAATCTGAAATCTGCTTGAGAGAGAACATTTTAAAAGGAACTGGAGATGCTTTGTCTCGGGAATGGAGATGCCTTTGCTTACACATGGCAAATTTCCAGCTGGTTTGACTCTTTTATTCAGGTGAGTTTTTTCACACAGCTCTGTGAGTGTGTCTGTCTTGGGTTTCCCTTGAAGAAAACTTGTCTGAAAAAATGGTTGTTCACCAAAATTCCCTTTTTTTTCAGTTTCTTTGCCAGACTGTTGATTTTTATGAAATACCAGTACTTAGATCTTCTCAGAAAAGTGCTGACCTACTCTCCTGTACCCCAAAACTCAGTGGTTCCTCTGCTGAACTTTTCCACAAGGAATTAAGGGGTGAAACCCTCTCCACTCTCCCAATTCTCCACTTGGGTGTCTCACAACAAAGAGCATTTGAGCAGCTGAAGGTTATCCTCCCCTCTCTGCACTCTCAGAACAAGAATTTAGCTCCTTCAAAAAGAGGAACCAATGATGAAATCATGGCTGGGAAATACAAGAAAGGAACAGTTTCTTGTGAAATGCAGCACAGCGACTTCTGGAGTTACAGCTTTGCCTCCTGCCCGATAGGACAGACAACAATTCCTCTTTTACAACAGAAGATGAAAAGATGAAGGATCAAATCCAGCCCTCAGCCCAGTTTCAAGGCAAACAGAGATGAGAAGTGGTATTTGTTTGCTTGCCTCGTTTGTATTTTTCCTATGGCAGCTTAATTGCACAACCAATTACTGGAAAGGGATGTTCTGTTACCAAACTTTCTCACCAAAAGCTCAGGGTGCAAATATTGGGCAAGAAAGGTGACGAAGGAAGGAGAGAAGGGCAGAGCTTCAGCCCATCTCCAAACTTCAGTGACACCAGGGAGCGCCGAGGGGAGGGAGCAGCTCCTGCTGAAAGGCAGAAACTTTCTGAGCGTGAAGTGTTTTCCACCTGACCTTTCCACGAGCTGTTTGGAACCTCTGCTGGCAGAGGGGCAGCTCAGATTTCAACCTTTTTGTCTGATAATGCATTTTCTTTCTTTAGGAAAGTTCCCCGAACAAGCGACCGACCCCTCAGTCCCTGCTCTTTCAGTGACAGAAATCCTGGGGAGGACTTGGCTGGAATTTCCCACATTTCCAGCACGGAGTTGTTGCCACACTAATGACGCCCATCTAAAATATGGATTGCCGGGATATTGCCTGAATTTAGCGAGTTTGCAGCTGGTTAGCTCTGATTGATCAGCTGACATTTGCTGAGCGCTGCCAAATCATCCATCACCAAGTGCTGTAATAATCCTATTTTTGCCATAATAGATCAGCTGCCCCAGCTCTGTGGAGCTTGGCTGATTTACCAACACCGATCTCGTTATCTCACTGCATTCACGCCTTTTCCTGAGCACGAATTCAGCAGAATGTCTGCTCTCTTCCAAAAGTGCCCAGAAGTATCGTGGAGTGTGGCATGGAAATGTCCTGAGCTTTAAATCATGGGAAGAGGAGAGGAGAGGAGAGGAGAGGAGAGGAGAGGAGCNAAGAGAAGAGAAGAGAAGAGAAGAGAAGAGAAGAGAAGAGAAGAGAAGAGAAGAGAAGAGAAGAGAAGAGAAGAGAAGAGAAGAGAAGAGAAGAGAAGAGAAGAGAAGAGAAGAGAAGAGAAGAGAAGAGAAGAGAAGAGAAGAGAAGAGAAGAGAAGAGAAGAGAAGAGAAGAGAAGAGAAGAGAAGAGAAGAGAAGAGAAGAGAAGAGAAGAGAAGAGAAGAGAAGAGGCAAAGAGATGCAAAAGTGCTGTGAGGTTAATTAGTAAAGTCTTTGCAGATCACAAAAGTTAATTTTCCTCCTTTCCTTCATTCAGTGACTAATTTCTGTTACTGTAACTAGGAGTAAGAAAGTTTAACCCCACCAAAACTTAAATATTCACTTCCTCTTCTCCACCTCCTACTTGAAAAAGCACTTCCCTGTCTATTCTGGCTTAGCAAGAAAGCTCACAACAATACTCCAGAAAACACTCTAAAATAAGGGCTTTTTGTTTATTAAATGTTTGCAGTCACACTCTGTATCACCATCCCCACAGGCAATGACTCAGGGCTCCCAGCAGAACACAATCCCAGAAGAAAGGAAAATGATGTAACACCAGGACTTTGCAAAATTTGGATCTGGACCGAGCACCCCTCAGAGCCTGGGTCCCCTCTGGACTCCCAGAGGAATAGGATGCCATGGCAAAGAGCTTTGATCCACAGCTCAGGAGCGAGGATTTGAGGAAGTTTAGCAAGGAGGGAGATGCAGAAGCCAGGACTGTGTGACCAAAGCCCAGCAGAGGCATTCCAAGCCTTGCAGTGACAATTCACTGTCTTTCTGTGCCACCTTTCAGCTGTTCTGTCTGCCAGGTGAGCTTTAGCAGACAGTGACCTGCAGCAGGCACACCTCCCTGCAGGAGGGAAAACCCCAAAGACAGCAAGGAAATCCTGCCCCCACTTTCATTCCCAGATCCTCAGCCTGCTCAGAAAGGTATGACAGAGTCTCCAGGACAGCTTGAAATGTTTGCTCAGGGTTTAGAAATGCAGAAATAGAGGCATTCCTGGCGGGGGTGAGCAGGATTCTTCCTTTCTCACCTTTTTGGTGGATTTTCATGGCGTGGGAGGGGGCAGACCCTCTCAGCAGGCACACACAGGTGCTCGAGCACAGACACTGAACTATCAAAGCTGTGTCCATTCCTGTTCCTCAGGAACATCCAATCGTCCCCAAACCCCGAGCAGGCTCCCCAGGCAGGCTCTGGGACACACTGATCCTCCTGACTCATTGCAGCCACCCTTTCTCACAGTCTGCAACCCTCAATTTTCTCGGGATGAGCTGACAGTGTGGTGCTGCTCTACCCTCCTGGCTCCAGAGCTCCCCAGGGCAGCTTTGCTGCTCCTCTGAGAATCAGAGGGCGCTGAGCTCCACCAGAAGTGGACAGAAAGGAGAGGAGGAGTGCCAAGGTGGGCCACCCCCATGGTCTGGGTGGTCTCCCATCCCATCCCCACCAGGGGCCAATGCCAAACACTCCGGGAGAAGGTGTGAGAGCCCTGGAATTGGCAGCTCCGGGAAGATTTCCCTCCCTCTGCCAGGTTCTCACCCTGATCTGCAGTAATTAGAGCCCTGCAATTACACAGCTCATCGCCCTCCCTGAACATGGGCTCCAACAGGCACCAGGGCTCTGCCTCTTTTTAATATTCAAATGAACACGAGCCCTGCTGATTTCCAGACACTCGAACGGTCTTTCCAAACAACCCAGGAGCTGCCAGGTTACATGCAAAACACCCCTCCAGCTGAACAGATAAGCACTTTATTCCCACCCAGGTTGTTTAGTGAGTTTAAAGCTCTCTAAGGCAACACAATTTCTGTTTACATGTACAAACACAGGGGAAAAGTACTTAAGGAAGTGAGAAATGGGCTTTACCTTAATGTCCTGCTGAGGTTTGAAAGAATCTCTGCTTCACTCCCTCCTTTCTTTTCCTCTGTCTCTCTCCCTCTCTTCTTGCATGGCTGGACTGACAGGTTGGCAGGGCTGAGAACGACAGGTTCGGTTTGTTTTTTTAGACACAACTCCTCCCCTCTCAAAGAGAAGGGAAAAAAAAAAGAAAAAAGGAAAAGAAAAGGCAAGACTGTTTGGGAAAAGTTCACAGAAAATCCTGTCCTTTCAGCACATTTGAACTGGTGAGAAAAATGCTGCTTTGGGAAGCCCAGCAGGTTTCCAATTGTTTTCTCCCAAAGGCTCAAGGTCTGCTCTGCAATAAGTATGAAGCAACCAAAGGATTTGCACCAGGAGCTGACTTGACCCCAAACCCTTCCCATTTTCCTGATAACTGATCCAGAGGCAATTACAGCCCTGACAAGAGAGCTTTCGCAAAAGTGGAAAAGGCTTTCTGCAGGCAGCACAAATATCTGCAGGCCTTGCATTTTATCCTTGCATCCCACCACCACTCTGGGTAATAAATGTCTGAAGAGCTAATTTTTTTTCCCCCAGAACCCTGTGCTGCTGTTAACCTGCTCTCCCAGTGGGTTATTTTAAACTCCTGGTTTAAACTGGTTTAAGCTCCTGATTTAAACTGGTTTAAACTCCTGATTTAAACTTGTTTAAACTCCTGGTTTAAACTGGTTTAAGCTCCTGATTTAAACTGGTTTAGACTCCTGGCTTAAAATCCTGCTCTGAAGTAGTTGCATAGGGACCAGCTCAGCTTCTGTCGCTGCCCCGTGAGAGCCAGGGGAGGTTTCCAACAGGTCACAATGACCACGAAAACGAGGTCAGGGTAAAAAACTTCCACTTCCACAGGCCTGCCTGGGTGTTCTGGCACAGGTGAACAAAGCACATCCCTGGGAATGCTCTGCCACAAAGAGGTTTAACTCAGCATTTAGAGGGTGTCATACACCAGATGCAGATGTTGATTTTACCCTCGGCTTATCAATAAATTCTTAGAGACAGTTGAGTCTCCTTTATTCTCTAAAGCTTTTTTAAGTTGGCAGTTTGGGCGCAAATCGGCAATTTTCGGGGTCTGTTCTCTGCCGAGTGGCTGCCTCTGTTTCAAGCAAGCAGAAAAACAAACATACAGCAGACTAATGATTGTCATCTGCAAAAATTTGCATCCCAAACTTCTCGAATAGGAGATCTCCTTCTCCCCTGGGTCAGCCTTGCAGCTGGGCTGGGATAATGAAGTTTCAGAGCCTTTCTTCACCTGCATCACCGGTGCTGCTGTGGCTCTGTGTGCTGAGCAGCAGCAGCAGCAAAGCCAAAAGGGTTCCTAAACTTTCAGAAAAAAAAAAAACAACCCAGCCAGTTTAATTTAACTTCATAGTGAGTTAGATTGGAGGGGAAATCAGCGGGTATCACACGGAGTCGGTATGACATCACATCCAAAAATGTCTAGTTCCACTTCTTGCAAGCTCAGCTTTATCTCCCACGCCAGGGGAGGGCCACGTCCATCCATCCCATCTGCTCCGGGGCTGATTTCCATTCCTCCTGCCTCCTGCAGAACGCATTTGCTCCCTGCCTCTTTCATCAGGCAACTGTTCCCAATTGTGCTCAGCTCCCCACTTTAGATCGGCGCAGAGATAGTGAACAGCTCAGAAAAACCTTCCCTGCCTGCGGAACGAGTTCCCGAACCCAGACAAAACCCAGACAAAACCGGGCAGAGCTCAGTGCTAATGGATGGTGGCTGGAGGCACCACTGCCTGCCCAGGGAAGTGAGGAGCTGCTCTTCAGGTTACAGCACGGTCACAGACTGCGCCTTTCTGTCTCCATTTCCAGCTCAGATGGATGGGGACAACAATTCAGGAGCGTTCGGTGTCGGCACTGCTGGATCAAAGGTGGATTTGCCAGCAGAGATGCGGCTGCAGCTTCCTCTGACATTAATTTGGAAGAGTTTTCTCAGTCTTCCTTCCTCAACATTATGAGGTTGGAGATCCAGATCCTTTGAATGATTTGCAGCTTGCGGAATCTTTAAGATCTTTTAGGAAAGGGATTTATTCTCTTTATTTATTCAGGTGACCTGCCCTGGCACCAAAAAATCACCAAAACCATGCCCAGCATGACGCTCTTGCTCTACCTCTGTCATTTTGACCCCACATGGGAGCCCTGGAGAAGGAGAGGAGCTGAGCAGCATCCCAAGGAGAGAGGAATCTCCAATCTCCAGCTGGAGCTCCTGCCCAGCCCCAGTCCACCCTGTGACATGTGACAGCCAAGGCTGTGTCCACCCCAGGGGCTAAGGGTGAATTTTTAACCAAGAGCTCTCAGTTCTCAGCAAACACAGTTGCTGTAAGAGCTTAAAACCCGTCAATAAATGCACTTCAGCTGAGCACTCACTCCAGTGAGGTCAGATTTCTCGTTTTTCCTGTTTGACCAGCAAGTTTCAAGACAGCCTCATACTGAACCCTGGGAGCACAGCTCATTATGGCATCAGAAAGGTTGCAAAATCGCACCCAACTTTGGGTTGTTATGTTCTGGTAGTTACACTCCCTAAAGGAAAAAAAACAAAGAGGAAGGAACATGGCTCATAATGTAGGAACTTAATCCCAAATTGCTTTGATGCCAGTGATGAGGTTCCCATGGCTTTCAGTAGGCTGAGGATCAGCACGACTGAGATAAATCTCATGTTTTCATGTCAGACTGGCATTTGCCATTGATTTCCGAGTGGATCAGCACAGCAGAGATAAATCTCATGTTTTCATGTCAGACTGGTGTTTGCCATTGATTTCCAAGTGGATCAGCACAACTGAGATAAATCTCATGTTTTCATGTCAGACTGGTGTTTGCCATTGATTTCCGAGTGGATCAGCACGACTGAGATAAATCTCACGTTTTCATGTCAGACTGGCGTTTGCCATTGATTTCCAAGTGGATCTGTGTGCCCTGATTCCCTGTCCTGCCCTGAAAACCTCTCCCTCAATGCCTGCAAACATCCCTTGTCTCCACAAGTTCCTTGTGCAGGTCCAGCTGAGCAGATCCAGCTGGAGCCATCTGTGCACTGCAAAGGAAAAAAGGGGGAAAAGCCCCACATTTCAATTCCCAGCTTTTATCCTTCGGGAGTATGGATCACTCAGTCCACCCCTGATCCACATCCATCCCCTCAAACCCCAGCAGATGTGCAGAACCCTTTTTGCAACCTGGCTGAGGCCATCACTCGAAATTCCCACCCATTCCAAGTTCAAACTCTCTTTTTATTCCATGCGGGTTCTGAATGGCTGACAGGGCAGGGAGAAGGTCCCTGCAGAGAAGAGCAGCACGCAGGACAAGGTGTGGGACCTTCAGAGTGGTGGTCCCACGAAAATCAGGGGCACAGGAAAGCCACGTGGGGGTCACAGAGCCTCGGGCGCGCCTGGGAGGTTGTTCAGGGTGTTGGGAATGACAGGAGGGCTCCAGTCCTTTTCCACGTGCTGCTGCACAGGGACTGAATAATTCACCAAGAAATCAGCTGGCCAGTGTGGAAATAATTTGAAATGAACTGAGCCCTTAGGTATTACATTAACTGGATCTCTAGGGAAGGATGTGGATTATTGCAGCTGAATAGAGCCCTTATTTATCAGATGGGAAAGGTTAATGTCATTTCCTTTCCTTTCCTCCATGGTTTTCCTTACCACATCCCCATTTCTGGCGAGCAGGAGGTGCAGACAGTGTAAGAACATGTGCTTGATTGTTTAAATCACCAGAGCTGTTACTTCAGGCAGGGAGGGGGGTAAGAAATTAGGATTTCTGCTGGTTTCCTGGGGAGAATTACAGGGCTAGGAAACATAAAACACTGAGGAAAGGAAATGGGTTGTGGAGCACCTGGTCTTTGATTTGACATCCAAGAGTCCTCACTCAAGGAGGGAATTCATGCATTCTCATCTACTGCAGTGCCTAATAGGAACCAGGATCAAACTAATCTGATATTCTTATTCCATACTTTATAAAGCAAGAGTGCATTAAGAAAGGACCTTTTTTTTTTTTTTTTTTTTTTACTCCTTAATGGAGTTTAAATACAGTTAAATTAAGTTCTACTAATAGTCTATGCTTCTTTCTAATTTGCCTCTGCAGTCTCGAGAGCTGTTGACCTAAAGATAAATATCAGAGCAGTTCAGCTATCTATTATGTGCTCTGCTAATGATGTCAACAAGTTAATTCTAATGTCAACTAAGGAGAAAATTTCCGTGTCAGGACTTAGATTGGGCTAAGAGGGGAAAAAAAGCTCTTTTTGTGGTGAAAGACTCAAGACACCCAGGTTGATTTCCCTGTCTCTGGCACAGGATATCCTTGGATAATCCACGTAGGGATATTCTCCTTTAGTAACTAAGATGGACCTAAACCCCACTGTCTGTTGTCAGAGTTCATGAGAAGGATAAACACTTGGGTTCTGTGGATGCACTATTCTAAGATTTCTCTCTTCTTTCTCATGAATCATATGGGGAATAAAGATGAGCTGAATTCTTCTTGCTCTTTCTAATCTATGTTTTGGTGCTGGGTGCTGCAAAGGTTCAGCCAATCCCCCTAGGGGGTGGATGGCTGTGAACCAATCACTGCTAGACCCTTAATGCCTATATAAGAAAAGAAAAAAATAATAAAATCTCTCTTGCCACTTCCGTCGGTGTTCTGTGTGCCTCGATTTACCTACGAGCTCCCTGCGACATCTGGAAGAAGAATTCAGCTTATCTTTATTCCCCATATGGTTCATGAGAAAGAAGAGAGAAACCTTAGGATAGTGCATCCTCAGGATTCTTCACCACCCTCTTGTTTCCAGAGCCATCGGCAGAACTTAATCCCATTCCTGAATTCCATCTAGGCCCCGTGAAAAGGCATCTGAAGACAGTTGCTTGTCTCTCTGACTGCACAGAAATACAAGATGTGAAATTGTGTCCTGGTCCAGGTGCTTCCCTGCCCCTGTCCCCAGCTCCACGTTAGATAAAACCCTGGCACGCTCCTTCCTCCCTCCACATCCCAATGTCCATGGGAAGAAATCCAGACTGGAGGGACAACGAGGGTCAGGACTTCTGGGTGAATCTCAGGTCACATTTCCAGCCCCAGCTTTCCATCTGTGACCTGAGCCGGTGGCTTTACCTTGCCTCGCAGGGGTGCCTTGAGGACAAAACATTCATATTTCAGGGCACGGCAGCGGGGCTGGCTAATTCCAGCTCCGAAGGGAACGGGGCCAGAGATGCCCATTGACTCATGTGGGATTTACAATGAGCCCTTATCCATTTTACATCGGCCCCGAGCAGCCATCTGAGGATAGCAGGGACTGACTATTAATTCCTGAGCGGGGAAACAATCAGCATCCCGGTAATAATGGAGGAAATTAATGGATGTAGCCAAGGCAACCCCAGCGTGGCTCCTGAGTTGGCTTCGTGGGCTATTTGCTGACTCTGAGAAGAGCTGAGTGCATCTGGTCTCGTTTTTCTGCTCGCCCATAAAGGAAAAGCTTTCCTGGACAACCAGGCAGCGAGGATATTCCAGCAAACAGCCTTTCCCAGAAAGCCAACCCCGACTTTGTAATAATTGCTGTGTAAATATAATCCCACTCATCAGTTAAATGCTGCTCTCCAGGGCTGGAACATTATACATGTTCATGGGGATGGAATCCCTGGCAATTCACCAGGCTGACTCCGTATTCATGGGCATTAGCCTTGGGAAGGAGAATGTGATTGCTTGAATAAATGCAGCCACCACCTCCAGAAGCCCTGGATCAGTTGACACGCATCAGTCCGGCTGGAAGAGGGGCTCAGAAAGAGGTTGCCATGGAAATCCTAAATATTCAGCCCTCAGCAGGGGGATTCAGGTGGGATACCTGATAAATAGAAATAGCCCAACCTCAGAGATGACCCCTTGGTCCTACAGGTGTTGCTGAGAATCAGAGAGCTGGTGGGTTTTTTACAAGTGTTTGAGTAAGAAAAATTCTGAATTTTCACCAACATCTGTAATTCCAGGTTCCGAATTCCTTGCAGATCTCCCCCAGAACCTCCCCTTGCCTTTGTGCAGTCTCTCCAGTGGGGTCACGTTATTTTTGAGCTCTCTGGGTGCAGCCAGTTCCACATTCCACGGGCCAGAGGGCAATTGCTAATGGGCTCTGCCCACTCCTCTCTCCTGCCCTGAGGGTGACCCGTGCTCGCTGTCCCTGCACAGCCCCAGGGCCAGCACCTGACCCCTGGTTTATGTTCTTGTTCTGTGTGACTGAACATTCTCAATAATTCAGAATGGCTCCGTGGCTCTGCTGTTTCCCCAGCACGGCTGCAAACTTTACGACCCCAAACACAAGCCATAAATAGATTTCCCTCTCGGGCAGGATCCAGCAGCTGTTCAACAACAGCCAACACCACCCTGCAGCACTTTAGCGCCAGGACTAATGTGTGTCCTACCTCATTAAGCTGAGGTAATTCAGGCTGGAGACAAATTCTGCTGGTAAAGCAGCACAAGAGCCCAGAACTGGGGGCTGGTATTTACCTGGTATATAAAATATAAAAGAAATATTTAAAATCCCCGTGTTTTTCACAAGGGAGGAGAAGCTGAGTTCCGTGGAGCATAGTGGACATTGTCCATGGACATTGTGGAGCTGGAGTGACCCCAAAGGGGAGCAGTGGGAAGGGTCTGGAGCACCAGCAGAGGCTGAGGGAGCTGGGAAAGGCTCAGCCTGGAGAAAAGAAGGCTCCGGGGGGACCTTGTGGCTCAGCACAACTCCTGACACTGATAGGACAAGAGGAAACAGCCTCAGGTTGTACCAGCAGAGGCTCAGGTTGGATATTTGGGAGAATTTCTTCCCAGAAAGTGCTGCCCATCCCTGGCACAGCTGCCCAGGGCTGGGGGGCAGTCCCCACCCCGGGAGGGATTTAAAAGCCCTGTGGATGTGACACTTGGGGACATGGAGCAGAGGACTTGGCCACGCTGGGTGAACGCTTGGACTCAATGAGCTCAAAGCTCCTTCCCAACCTCAACCCTTCTGCAGCTCCAGAGCAAAAGCTGCTTTGGGGCAAGGACACTGTTGTGAACAACTTTCCTCCCAGGAAGCACTGCTGGAGTGCTCGGGCACTGCTTCCCTTTGTGGGGAACGACTGGAAAGGACACAGAGCGGGCACGGGCTGGGGTGGGAGGGCACGGGTCGGGTGTGGGTCAGGAGGGCACGGGACAGACACGGCGCAGACACAGGACAGACATGTGATGGACACAGGACAGACATGGAACAGACATGGGACAGACACGGGATAGACACGGGGTGGACACAGGAGGGACACAGGATGGACACAGGACAGACAAGGGACAGACATGGAACCGACATGGGATAGACACAGGACGGACACAGGACGGACACGGGACGTACATGGGATGGACACGGGACAGACACAGGACGGACATAGGACAGACATGGAATAGACACAGGACATACACGGGATGGACACAGGACAGACATGGGACACACACGGGACGGACACAGGAGGGACACAGGACAGACATGGGATAGACATAGGACAGCCGCGGGACGGACAGAGGACAGCCGCGGGTGGACACCGGACGGACACAGGACAGCCACAGGACGGACACAGGACAGCCACGGACGGACAGAGGACAGCCGCGGATGGACACAGGACGGACACAGGACGGACACAGGACACAGGACGGACAGAGGACAGCCGTGGACGGACACAGGATAGACACAGGAAGGACACAGGACGGACACAGGACACAGGACGGACAGAGGGCAGGCGCGGGCGGCCGGACGCGGTCCCGGCGCTATCCCTTCAGCACCACGGCCGCTCCGCAGCCCGAGCGGGGGCGGCTCCGGCAGCGCCGGGAGGGAGAGAAAGCCCCGAGATCCCCGGACCCGGCGGGATGGGCTCAATCCTCCGCCCTGCAGAGCGAAAAGAAAAAAGAAAATGCCCTTCTCGCGGTTTGAGTTTGTGCTGGAAAACAAACCCTAAGAGGATTTGGGGAATCCGAGCCGGGAACAAAACAAGGTGGAAGTGTCTGAGTTTTGAAAATGTGCCCAAGGCCCCGGCTGGCAAATCCTCTCGCTGAATGCTCTTGCTAAGCCCTTTCATCAGCACTAAAAGAATACCGAGAAAATGTGCTTTTTTCTTTGAGTTAACAGAAAAGTTTACCTGGAAACTATTTTCAGTAGAACATTGGTTGTGCTTTCTCTTCTCAAAAAATGCTTCCATTCATAGAATTATATCAGAAGGAAACTTAGCAGCCACACAATCTGTGGATCGAATCTGATAATTTAATAAAACTATCATTTGGGTTAACAAAGGTTAGAATTCATTTGTCCCAGACATGTCTCTTGAACATTAATAATTCAATTTTTGGCTGAGATGGTTTCGTATAATCATGGAATCATTTGGGTTGGAAGGGACCTTAAAGCTCATCCCATGGAGAGAGGGAATTTCTAAACACTGGTGGAAAATTTTACTTAAAGGTCTGGATTTCTCTTCCTCCAATAGTTTGCCATTTACTTTTGGCAACTTTCAGGAGTTTGTGCTGAACAAAGCAGAGAATTGTGCAGAGCAGATAGAGAATTTTAAAAAACTCTTCATCAAGAAGGGCTGAGAAACAGGAGCAGGAAAATATTCTTGACAGACAAAGCACTCTCACATTGTGTGCACAAAAAACTTAACATTTCAATGCAACCATCCCATCTCTCTGCACTTTAAAAATCTGAATTTTTAAGATCTCTAAGTGATATTTCAGTGATAAACCAGTGCTGCATATTCTGTGTATTGCAGTGGCTTTCAGAAGGGTGTGAAATAGCCAAACCTGCATCCATAGCTTGTATCTTATTTATTTTGTGTTTCAAAAGATAAGAATAATAAAATGCTTTGTTGGTTTAGTGGTGGAATCTGATTTGGGCTATCAAAGGAAGTGTTGCAAAAGCCCAAGGTGCCCTTCCTGAACACTCCAACAATGCCAATGTCTCCTTGCCCAGGTGTTATCAGCCAGGCTGTCCCTGGTCCCACAATGATAAAAGCAAACAGACACAGCTCAGACTGCACAGTCCTTCCCCAACTTTTCGTTTCACTGCTTTCCACCACCCCAGAGTTTTCTCGGGTGCTTCATCCCTGGATCAAGCGGGGATAATTCTGGGATTTCTGCAGGGATTTTTTTGGCAGAGCTCAGAGCTGCACGGCAGGGACAGCACTGCCAGCAGAGGGGGAGAGTCAGAGACACAGAGCTGTGATTTCATCCAACGTCCACCGAACTCGGTGGGAATATCCTCAATAAAAAGAAGGAAAAGCTTCCCACCAGCGATGCTGCTGCAAGGTTTTCCCCAATCCATTTTTTCTAGGTGCTGTCCACAATCCCAGCGTTCCTTGCTGTCTGTTGTAAAGCATTTATCATTTTTTCTGGGCAATTGAAAAAACCCGTCTACAAAATGCAAGGCCACATCTGTCTTCAGGAATCATGAATAAGGTGGGAAAAACCCTCCTGGAGAAGAACAAAAAGGCCCTGAGCAGCTCTGAGCAGAGGCTGCCTCATGCCAGCCCTCATGCCCCTAATAAATCTGCATTTGATCGTGCACTCTAAGTCCTTAAGCACATTGTAGAAATGGGGCAAATCCTCTTTGGGAATTTACTGACTTAAAAAAAGGAAAAGCAACATAATTCCATTTATTTTAACATCATTAGATGCTGAAAAAGAAGCCCTGATCATATAATGGGATATAGTTCTGTTATTATCTGTGCATTTTAACACTCGGTTGCTGGGACACAAAGGACTCCTTTGCTGTGGAGTTATGTGGGAAATAAGACGCTGGTGTGAGGCATAAAAAGCAGTTCCTACTTTGCACCTTTTCCCCCAAGAAGATCTAAGCTGTTTGTTGTCAGGATAATGGCACCGAGCCTGGATGGGGCAGTGGTGTTGGAAATTGAGGTTTTTCTGCTTTCTGTTCCTGTGTCTCTGAAGCAGAATGAGGTGAAATCCAATGTATCCCATCCTTTAGTATCAGCAGAATGGTTTGGGGACTGGACTCCCAAAAAACACACCCAAAAAACCCCAAAAATCCTACTGAACCCCAACCAATCAATGAGCCAACACCACTCCAGGGTTCCACGTCCTGTTGGATTGGGAATTTCACTGCTGAGCCAGAAGTTAACTCAGGCACAAGGAGCTTGTCTGCTTTTAATAACTCAAAACAGAATTGAGCCCCCTCCTTTCCCACCTTTTTCTCTGGAAGATCCCCCTGGGAAGATCCTTTTCCCCTTTTTTCCTTAACCACCTCAGCTCTGCAGCTGAGCTGAGGCAGCTGGACTGGCCTAAAGGATTATCCAGGAGAAAGCCATGAACTTCTCCCCTGTTGCTTCCTGAGGTGTGTTTGCTTTCCCCAGCAGGCAGAGTGTCCTCTCCTGAGAATTCCAGTTCTCCCTGCTCCGTTGGCTCCCTGGCTCCCTGACAAGTTCTTGATCTTCAAAGCTCTCCTTCCCTTTTTGATGCCATCATCTGTATTTGCATTTCGTGGCACCCAGAACGGGCCAGGCAAATCTGTTTAAAGTCCAATGGATGCTTTGTAGAATTGCCAGATTGGGGAAAAAAAATCACAGGAAAAGGAGAAATCTGTGGGCTCTTAACAGACATTAAACTCCTGATAAAAAACAATGACAAATTTGTCCTCTGCTGACCCAGGTCACCTTTGAACAGACACAGGGTTCTTTATTTGCCAATTCCGCCATTCTTTTAGAGCCCAGATTTGGGGTTTGCTCTGTTTTCTTTGCTTGTTTATCTCTTAATCTTTGGGTAAATTGCAGCATCTGAATTTGGCCACTGTGGAAAAGACTTCAAAGCTTCCCAGCAGATTTCCCACTTAGCTCATAGCCAAGGTTTCCATTTCCTCAAATCAGGCAACTCTTCATTCATTTTTTCTGTTATGATTTAGATTTTCAGGGTCCCTTGGACCTCTACTGACAATATTCCAATAAACACTAATTTACACCACCACTAATCACATTCATTCCAGGATTCTTCAGTGAGGGAATAAAGTGACTGAAGCTCACTGGATGTGATGGAAGTTTTGGAAGCATCCATTGGCCACATTATCATCCCTCCATCATCCCTTGATCCCTTGATTAATGCAATATGGAATTACACAATATGTGCAATATGAAATTACACAATGAACAGTTACTTTTCGAATGTCCTTAAGTACCTGTTTAAATTTCACTCTAAATCATCATTCCAATTTCCTTCCGTGCACTGCTTTGGCTAAAGTTCAATTCTATGATTTTCCATGGAAATTTTATGTCACGACAAATGGGGAAAAAATATTTGAGCAAGGAATCCTTCCCTCTGCAGACCAGTTTTGAGCCACCACATAGCACACACAAATAGAATTATTTAAAAGCAAATATTCATTATTAAAAACAAACAGTCATGATTTAAAAACTAGTATTGCCACCATATTGACACAGTAACCAGAAGAAATGTGAGGTGAGCATCTCTGCCCTTTTCTGTGCTGATGGATCTGCCTCAGCAAGAAGTTTTCTTCTAGAATTCACTTAACCCAAGAGCAGAGAGGAAAAAAATCAAAGTTGTTGGATGAATGCAAAGCAAAGGGTGCAGCTGGATTGAGGGAGCTCAGTGAAAGGACTGATGTAAATATAGATTTTCCCTAATGCAGTCCTGCCTCTCCACAGGGAGAAAAAGACACAGATCTTTACAGACCTGAGCATAAAAAACCCACGAAAATATAAAAATTATTAGGAGAGAAAAAGTAGTTACAGAGATAAGGCTGCAGTGTGGAGAAAAAAGCAATGGAAAACTGTACCAGAGAATGAATAAATTCACTGTGCACTCTTAAACTGTGGATACAGATACTTCAGTTTGGGTCAAAATCGGATGAAATCAGCTGGATGGATCCAGTGATTTCATTTCAAAAGACTCAATTAAACAGCCCTGGCTGTTTCCAGGTTGTCCTGCCCCAGCAGAAGAGCAGAACCCAGGGATGTGCAGCTGCCTTGCCCCGTGCGGGAACGGAAAAGACACAAAAGGAACTTTACCTTTGCTCAGGCTGCCACGAGGAAGTTCTTTGAAGGCTCCTTTGTGTCTCGCTGCCAGCAGCTCTGGCACTGCACTCAAAAACAGGGGCTGGGTTAATCATAAAGAAAGGCGCGAGCTGCAAACGCCAAAGACCGCGGTTAAACATTGACTCCGGGTCTTGGGAGCAAACTCAGAGGGCCTGGGGCGTTCTGAGGAAGGGGACAGCCAGCCTGGTCCCCAGCAGCCTCCTGCAGCTGGGAGAGTCGGGGCAGGGAGCTGGAGCCTCCCCGCACAGCCAGGGCAGGGTTTGGAAGGAGAGGAGCAGGGAATTCTCCCAAGTAATAAAAACCCTTCAACATCCAAATGATACTGCAAATATTTACCTGTGGGATTGGGTTTGGGGTTAGCCACTGATGGACAACTTTAGAATAAACACGTTCAGGATTATACTTAGTGTCTGTTTTATTTTTTTTTTTTCCCCTATAAAAAGTCTTTTGTTTCTAGATTAGCATGAGGTCAAGGTAAGGACTTCCAGCCTACACAAGAAGTGAAATCTCCTTTTCTGTAGAGTCCCAGAGCCTGGAAAAAAGAGAGGGTGGAGCACAACCTTCATCCCTGCCCAGGACCTCTGCAGTGTCGTGACCTTTCAGATTCAGCTCCTGATTTTCCCTTGTCACGTCATGGTCAGGCTGTTTATTGAAGCTCTTGGAGATTAATGCAGGCACTTAGAGATGAATTTAAACCATTTGGATTTCTGGGTATGGTTCATGCAATCCCTGCACAGAGGCCATGTCTGAGGCTTGGGCATGGAATGAGAAGAGAAACCCAAACCAGCTTAAAGATTAAAGAGAGGAATGAGTTGGTCCAAGGTGGAACGGATCTAAACCCAAGGTGGAATTGTAGTTTGATTTAAAAAAAATAAAAATGCAGGTTTAACCCTTTTAATGCCAGCTCAGCTCTCCAGCACTGCTCTGAGCCAGGAGAAAGGAGCACAACTCCGCAGAGATGCCCAACTTAGGGCAAAAAGCCCTTTTTTGTCTGCTCTGATGGCACTCTGGGCTCTGTGAGGTGGCACCAGTCCATTTCTGGGCATTTGCACAGCCCCAGATGCACTGGAAATCCAGCCCCAGTTTGGTAGCTCTGTAATACAAATTAATAACAATAACTAGACTTGACTGCTTGACAAAAAGCAAATAGTTCGGAAAAAGCTGTCTTAAATCTTTCTATCCCACTTCCCCAGACCAAAAAAAATCTACAAATGTTATTTCTTTTGGCAGCTGAAATCTAATCCTACCTTGGTTAACATAACAGAGAGAACAGGAAGCGCTGCGAAGGAATTTTTCATTCCCTGGGACGTCTTTGATCCCTCTCCCCTCCCTTTTCCTATCAGGTAATTTTCAAATCTCGGTGTTTCCAGTTAGTCTAGGGATCTTCTTGTTTTGTCTACTCCGGGCAAGACTTATTTAACTTCCATTTCAGGGATGAAAAACTGCTCTGCGTTGAGGCCTTGCTGTTGTGTAAGCCGGAACCTGAGAACTCCAGAATCCAAGAGGGAACCCGGCTGAAATTCCCAACCCTGGCTGGTGGAAAACCAATCATGGTAAGGGCCATTCAAACCTTACAGAAATCCTAAACAAACCCTTCAGGCATTTTCTCCTGCAGCCACCACTTTTTGTCACTTAGTTTGACTTCCTGACATGTGGAGGGAATTTTTGCACCGTTCTCCATCTCAATTTGTGCCCGTCTAAAACGTGCAGAGCTCCAAATAAATTAATGGCTGTTTAATATTTGGCGTTCTGGAGGAATGTGCCAACCTTCATTCTAGTCCCACATGGAATGCATCTCTGCTTTGGGCAATAAAACAAATCATAATTAAAATATTGATAACCCTGACAGGGATAATTACCACAGTGCAGCCTCCTGCTCGTAGTCAAGACAAGTCTGGAGCACTCCAAAGCAGGAGATGACAAAAAAATCATAAAAATCAAAACAAGATCATCTTGGAGCAGATCAAACAGGAGTCCCTCTGCCTGCAGAGGGGCAAAATGCACACCTAAAATAATTCAGTATTTCTGTGGAAGTGAAAATATTTATACCTTTATTTATACTATTTATAGTCTTTATCTACATCTTGCTGTTGTAGTTTCAGTTATCCTGCAGACACCAGTGTAATTCTTCCTCACTCAAGATTAAAACAGAAATTAAGAAAAACACAATCCAACAGGGAGGTTTCAATGAATGATTTTTTACTCACATACACCCAAATCCTGCTTTTGGGAAACTGCTACTGATAGTCCTTAATGGAATAGCCATAGTTATATCCATGATTTCTCAAATCCCCATTACATTTATTTTTTTTTTAAATTTCTTTCTAGTTAATAATATTCCTCTCAAGCACAGTGTGGGATTCTTGGAGTTGTCCTGTGCAGGGCCATGAGCTGGATTCAATGATCTTTGGGAATCACTTCCAACTCAGGACATTCCATGATTCTGCAATTCCTCACATTTATTACAGATTTTTGCTCACACTCCCTTTCTGCTGGAATGACTAACAGTGACTTTTCTTGGGAGTAATGAAGAAATATTGCTTGCACTGGCAAATAGTGCATGATAATCAGCAGTGATTCTTCCATCAATTCCTTTATTCCTTTTTTCCCTTTATCCCTTTACTCCAGGCTATAACTGGAAGCCACTGGAGCAGAGGGATTTCTTACATGGTTACCAATCCTGCCTGCAGCACTGGAATTAGACTCCAATCCTTTATATCTCTTTTTCCCCCTCTCCTTTTTCTCCTCTACTCAAACACAGCCAATTTTCCTCCTTCCCTCTCTTCCCTGAGCACAGTTCCAGTAAAACCCCCAGAAGTAACTGGAAGGCAGAGCAAAGAGATAAATTCCCTCCTCTTTCGGTCTGTAACTTGTGAAAATCCAGGAATTTATTGTAACACATTATTCCCATTGTTGGAATAACGTATCACATTAGCACGGTGAAGGTGGATTGGGGCCATTATTGACTCGCTGGTGCTGAAATCAGGACATTGCTCCGAGCTCCATTTACAAAATGTGCATTCCCTGCTCTGCCCTCCTGCTCCCAGCAATTTCCAGCTCCCAGTGCCCTGCAGCAGAGCTGGGGAGTGACCTGGGGACTCGATGGCACTCCAGGGCTCAGGGCCACCAGGCTTTTCTTCTCCATTTCCTCCCTTTCCAAACAGAGCTCTTTTCAGAATAAAACAGTCAGACAAAGTGCCCAGGACACCGATGGGGTTTGTGGCACGAGCACAGGGCTCTGGGGACTCAGCAGTGCCTGAAGTGTGGTGTTGGGGAGGATGAAATAGGAAAGGCTTATCAATATGATTACCTGGCAAAAGATGCTGAGGATATGGAAACTATAAGCGAGATTGAAATGAAGACAAACTTTGAGATACCAAACCCCAGGTACTGAACAACTGGAAACAATGGTGTGGCCACTGAAGGGAATCCCCTTTGGATTAAACAATCCCCTCTGCTTGCAGACAGCTCCAAGGGGCAGAGCAGACCCTGCCAACTCGGCAGAGGCTCCAAAAAGCAGTTTTTAGAGTTTAAAATATAACGCCGTATGGTAATGCAGTGACTCTCCTAGGCTGTGTGTAAATGTTGTAGGATTTGTAGCTTGTTCCAGATTGGTTAGTGAAAATTAGAATATTCAGCACAGAAGATGATTTATTGTATTGTAAACAGCAACCATGGCATTATTATTCGATCTTGTTTCTTCTCTTTCTCTCTCCCCTCTCTCCCTGCTCTGAGCTGTGTCTGGCAGCTCCCAGCAGCTCCCCTACACCCACACCTTTCACAATAAACCTCATGCTCTGAGACCAAACTCCAGAGATCTCTCGTCTCCATCCCGACCATCTGAAACAACTGACCCAAACACCACAGACAGCAATCCTACAGTGTGGGATGGGCAGGGCCTGGCACTGACCCCCATTTCCCATGGGAAAGGGACTTGCAGAGGCTGGGATTGCTTGGGACCTCGTGGGGGTGACCTGTGCCTCACCAGCAGCCAAGGACACCTTGGGTTCCTCCCCACACACCCAGTGGGACAAAGAATTATAAAAAAGAATTGCAGACCTCGACTTCCGTGGTTTCAGGATGCAGCAGAAGAAGGATGGGCTGATCTCGATGCAAACAGAGCAAACTAAACGGAGATCCACTCCTCCTCTTTTTTTTTTTTTTTAATTAAAAAGGTTTTTTGCCATCACTTCGAAAAGATTCTTTCCCATTCTCTCCAGTTCTCTCCTTGGGTTTTTAAGGTTGTGAGACAAAGGGAGAAGATCAGAAAAAAAAAAAAAAGAAGATGCAGCAGCTTTTTAGCAGCTTCTTGTTACTTTTAAGTGAAGTAATAAGCTTGGAAAATAAAATCCTTCACTTCCTTTGCGTCCCAGCATCTCTAGGACCATGAGATCCTTCTGGTGCACAGCTCCACTGTCCTGCAGGTCCCACTGTTCCATGGGATCTTGCACATATCCTTCTGTGTTTCTGGGGTTTAAGACAGCACAGCTGACAGGAAAAAGAATTTTAGAAGGTCATGGGGAAAAAACAACAACAAAAAAAACCGGCATGACTGTACAGATAATAAGATTTAATTACTTTTTTTACAATTTCCAATTTAATCTTTGTGTTTTCTTATGGAAACAGTCTCTTTTTGGGTGATAGTTCTTCATTAAATAAAAAAAAGAACAATTAATGGAATGAAACTGGAATGCCAAACTGTGCTGCATTGTCAGATCCTTTTATGCAGCTCTTCCAGTCTCCCTAATGACTTGTAGGCCTGTGTTTTCCTGCCTTCCTGCCTTTCAAAGTGCCAGGAGAGGAATTGTTATTTTGAAAGGCAACACAATAAAATTTTATTAGACAGAGCAGGCTGGTTGTGTCCTGGGCTGGCCCAGTGGCAGCCCTGGCTGGAGGAAACGCCAGGCCAAGCACAATAAGGAGAGAAGCTCTGGAATGTGACACTGGGATTTGTCTCCGATGGATTCCTCACCTTGCAAGGAAGATTTCACTCTGCAAGAAACTCTTTGTTCTCGTTCATTGATAGCTGGAAAATAAGGGAATTTTTCATCCATCGGTTGTCAAGACAAAAAATCTCTGAACTTCACCAGGAGCTTCCCTTGCTGCTGCCCTGAGCTCCGGGCTGCACTTTCTGATGCTTTGGGTAAACTTCCAGACCTTGTAAGAGATATTCCCTCTCTCATTTCTCTCTGCACACTCTTGCAGCCTGAGAAATAGTTTGAGAAAGTTTTCTCTGCTGAATACTAAATACTCTCACCCCTTTACAAACCGTTGTTGTGATGTTTCCTTTCCCTTTCACCTGCCTCACTTTAATTTTTCTAATTTTTGGCATATCCAGTGGGTGGAAAATGTGATATTTTAGTAAATTCCTTTCCTGTACAGAGCTGAAAAAGGAGGCCTGGAGCCCGGGGTCAGCTCCAGGTTTCACACAACTGTGGCCAACCCTGGTGCTCACCCACATATAAAAATGCAAATTATATTTACCTGCTGTGAAGAGGTAACATTTAGTAACCAAATTCATTTTTACAAGTATTCATAAATGCTGTTTGCATAACACATCGCCATAATCAGATTTTTCAGTTGGGCCTGTAATGAGATCTTGTAAATTGGCTGTTATCTAAAGGGTTTATTTTTATTAAACAAGTAAATAGCACAGCCCAGCAACTTCCCGGTGGCCAGGCTGCCACCACTTCACAAGGTTTTTTTTAATTCCAGCAGTCCGCTTTTCTCCTTAGGGAATTCTTGGGATTTCAGGCACCTTTCCCAGGAGAAAACTCTGGTATATGAGACCATTTAAAGCCACATTTTTCAGGGGTATCTGTCACAGTTTATCCCCAGGCCAGGCTTGACACCCACATTTCACAAAAAGGGTACATTGGGACTTTTTCAGACCTTTAAGAGGAGGATACAAAACCCCAAACCGGTGTCACGTGCAAGAATTTCTTGAAAGAAGCTGTTTTCTAAATTTAACATCACTTTAGTCGTTGCATTTCTAATAAAAGTGATTAAAAGCTACACAAAATATTGCCTGAGGAGCATATCTGTAACTTATCATTGATAGCAACTGCTGCTTTGGGGGAGGCCATGACTGACAAACCAGAAAAGTCCTGATTTTTATTTTTCCTGGGAACTCAATGCTTGTCTCGACAATCCCAATCCAACAGTTTTCCTTATCAAATCAAACACACCTACAGGGTTGTAAAATCTGAAATGGGGGTGGGGAAAACAGTTTTCTTGTGAACTGGAAGAGATTATCCACCTGTGTTCTGGGAATAAATGAGAGCTGAGCTTCCCCACGGAGACTGGAGCAGCTCCTGTCCATCGCATTTTGTGCACATTTCCGAGAGGTTTGAGGCAGCCCAGGCCAAAACCGCGGATCCCAAAACCTCTTCAGCTTTCCCAAAATACAGCTCTTCATGTGAACTCAACATCTGTCTCTGCAAGGAGCTGAGCTCAAGCCTGACCTCCAACACCGCTGAACTCGGGGAAAGTTCTCTTTCCTGCTCCAAGCTGGGTTTGCTCCCTCTGGAGGAGCTATCCCAGGAAATCACTCGGGGTGTTGATAAACCCACAAATAATACTTCTAGGTGTTCTATATCCAGGTGATTTGGTGCCAGAATGTCATATCCAGCTCCCTCCAGATGATATCTATTTAGTGAACGGCCATGTGCGAGCCCTCGTACACCTAAAGGGATTAACAGCAGTGGAAAGTATTTGAGGAATTGCAGGTGAGGCATTTCATTGTGCCTAGGGGGATTTCTGAGCTGCTTTTAATAATGAAGACAGTGTTTTCACAAGGTCACCGACAGCATTCAAAGCTGTCCCAAGAAACTCAGCCCGCACAGAGCTGGGATCGAGGAAAGGAACAGTAGGAATAATAATATTTTTTTATCCATCACCCCATGGATAAAGCAGGCTGGCTGCCCAACTGCAAACATCCAAGGGATGATCACGGGGATGCTGCAGCCCCAGCAGATCCAAACCCTCTCTTTTGGGATGCTGAGGTGTTGCACAGCCGCGATGGGTATGTTCTCCAGGAAAATTCATCTCTGTCTCGCACAGCGTTTGTGACATCAGAAGGGTTTGCAGGCAGAGCCCCTGGGCTGCTCAGCATCCTTCCTGTGCCCCAGCAGCAGCAGAGATCAGTGTCCTGCAGGCAAGGAAAAGGTTTGGTTTAGCAGCCACACGGGAGGGAAAAATAAAACAAGATGAAGCAAGGCGGTGAGTACCTCTGCTGGCATGTCATTTAATAAACACAAAGATTTTGATTTCCCACATATCACAGACATGACTGAGTAGAAATCACTGTGCAGTGTAAATTCCTTGAGCCCTGAAATGGAAATTGTCTGTGCACCTAATTAGCTGTACAAATACCCTGAGGTGGGTGAAGTGAGTGCCTCGGTATCCAGGAATCAGGGAATTAACTCCATGGAAATCAGGGAAACAGCTCCATGGGAATCAGGGAATTAACTCCGTGATTTGCTGCTCTGGAGCTCAGCTCTTGTCAGGGGCATGGGGGGCACTGAGGGGAACTGAGGATGGGAGTGCAGAGCCTTCCGTGGGAGCTCCTGAGGCACCTGGAGCTCCGTGTTCCCGATCCTGGTGGGGCTGCACTAATAATCCCCAGCCAATAATCCCCAGGTCAGGCAGGCACTGCCATTTCCATCCCATAATTGCACAGTGAGCCACCCCAGGCCGTGCTTTTCCAGGGGATTATTACACTCCGCTGCAAGCTGGAGTCGCTTGGCCTTTGGCCTCCCAGAACCACCCAAAGCTCGCAATAATCCCCAGGGCTCTGCTCCCTTTTGTGCCTTTCTCAGACAAATGGAAAACACATTTTCACTTCAAACTAATCCCCATTAAACGGCACCGAGACCAGGCAAACCCTTGAGCTGATTCTAATAATAATAAAAAAAGAACGTATTTAGAAACAAATTAGCCTTGTAAGTGAGGCACTGCAGGATCCTTCTGTGAAACCACTGCCGGACGGATGGGATTTGCTGCTCCCAGGGTGACAGCGGCCACAGGGATGAGCTGGGCTCTGCAAAACCAGCTCAGGTCTTGATGGAAATTGGTGTGGAGGCTTCCCTGCACTGGGGAATGGCACAGCGCTGTGGGGTTTGCGGGAAGAGAGGAATTCTGACCAGGCTGATCCAGAGAAGGGAGCTCTGCCGGGGGTCCCCAGCACGGGAAGGGCACGGAGCTGCTGGAAAACCTCCAGAGAAGACACCAGGATGATCAGACGGATGGAGAAAAGCTGAGAGAATTGGGGTTCAGCGTGGAGAAGATTCAGGCTGACCTCACTGTGGCCTTGCAGTGCCTGAAGGAGCCAACAGGAAAGATGGAGAGACTCTTGACAAGGGACAGGAGTGACAGGATGAGGGGGAATGGCTTCAAACTGCCAGAAGGCAGGGACAGATGGGATTTTGGGAAGGAATTGTTACCCGGGAGGGTGGCACAGGTGCCCAGAGAAGCTGTGGCTGCCCCTGGATCCCTGGGAATGACCAAAGCCAGGTTGGACAGGGCTTGGAGCAGCCTGGGACGGTGGGAGGTGTCCCTGCCCATGGCTGGGGGGTGGAACCAGATGATCTCTGAGGTCCCTCCAACCCAAACCATTCCCTGACTCCGTGATTCCATCACGGTGCTGTGATTTACTGAGACACCGAGCAGAATGTTATGGGTAACAATCTCACCTTTGGGGTTTTTGTCAGTGAAGCCCAAGAGAATGATTTTTTTCCAGCTCAATACCATTTTTCCTGGGCCACCTTCAGCTCCTGCTCTGCCAGCTCTGGTCCCCAGCAGCACTCGCTGCTCCCCAGAGGTGCAGCCCTCCCGTGGGACACCTTCATGTCATTGTTCCCCAGGGAAATCCACTTCTCCCTCCTCCCTGCAGTGATCCATCCACACAGGGAACATTTTTGGGTTCGTGTCTCCAGCTGTGGAGTTTGCTGGCGTTCGGAACGCGGCGCAGAGCTCGCCTTCCTTGCCAGGCATTGTTTTGAACATCCCTTGTGAGGGCTGGGGTTTGTTTGGGGCTGGTCTTTTTTTTTTTTTCTGTTGCTGTTTTTGGGAGCGAAGGGCTCTGCATGGAAAATGGCTTGGTGAGCTCTGTGTTCTGCTCCCACTGGAGCTGGTGTGGTGCTTATTTTTAATTCTCCATTCTCCACTCCAGGCACTGGTTCCATCCAGAGATCATTTAGGATGTGCAAATGTCTTAGCAGCCTATTCCAAAGCCCACTGAGGCTTTCTCTTTCCTTCAATAGGCTTTGATTGGGCCACAAGTAAACAACCAGGAAATCTGAATTATTTTAACCTTCGTTCTACCTTTCTCCTTCCCTGCACTGACTGCGTTACTTCATTTGTTACCTCACACCTATTTAAAGATAAAAATTCTTCCAGTTAAGAGTCATACCTTTAACTTGCCTCCTTTTAACTTTCACAGATTTTGATTTATGAGTTCTAACCACCCCAAACGGCTCAGATTTGTTGCGTAAGTGCAAATGCTGACAGTGCTAATTTTTGCCCCCACACATTTGCAGAAAATAAGAATGTGGAGGATAAATCTCTCCAGGGGTTGGGTTATTTTTCCCCTGGCTCTGGAGGTGGACAGCACATTCCCCCTGTTATCCCAACCTCCTGCCTCAGGACACAGGAGGGTAAAGCTGTGCTGAAGGAGGGTCTGTGTTCTCATTTTCGAAGAGGTGAGGAACAAAATCCATCTCCTTGGATCCATGGCAGATGTTCAGGGAGCCACTTGCAGGTGAGTTTTCTGCCTGGCCATGGGTGACCACCTCCATTCCTGGCCCTTCCCTCCATTCCCTGCCCATTCCCTGTTGTTCCACTTTTTTTCCAGTTTTCCAATTGCACAGCAATTTCCAGAACGAGGTGAAAAGGATGAAAAAACGCTGAACTGGGGCTACCCCACCTGCCCTGCTCGCCAGGAGCACCGGCCCTGCCCCACGTTCAGCTTTGTATTTTCTGTCCCTCTGCACAGGGAACGTTTCCACTCATCCAAACACTGCCTTGCATTGTCCCATGTATTTTAGAAATTCAGTGCCAGACATTTGACAGTGTCTTCATTTATCCTGGAAATAGGAAAATGGATTACCGTGTGTCATGTTACCTGCTCGGCCTTCCCTGGGGAAAAGAAGAGTTCTTTTATTCTTCTAGGCAATCCTTTCTGGAAAACAGAAAAGTTTCCAGCTCCAAAACTTCTGTGAGGGTCACAGGCTTTGCTTTGCAGTGGATAAATTCAGATCAGACTCAGTGTTATACCCTGCAGCTACACTGGGGCCACTTACTTGGGATTTAATGGCTTTTATTATGGTCTTAGTTGGCTTGAACAGAAATAGTTAGCAAATAGTAGTTAAAATTCAAACAGCCATTAAAGTCTGGTCCTGACAAGATGCAACTACTCTGTTACTAATGGACTTTTCCCCACAAGGACGCATTTGTTCAAGGAAAATGTTTGAAATATTTGGCCAGTTGACAGTGGAAAGAAGAAAAAAAAACCCAAAAAACAAAAGGAGAGAGCAAATTCTAAAGTTCTGAGGAAGCTGTGGTGGCAGGATCAGTCTGCACACATCAGCAAGATCCACTGGTCAGAAGAGGCAGCGGTGCCCCCAGGAAAGTTTTCCCCACCCAATATTCCTCATTTTCCATGGTGGGAGGAGAAATCGAGTCAGAAAGAATCAGGAGCCAAAAAGTTTGATGTCTAGAGCTGCACACGGTGTGGCAAACACCACGGTTAGAATTTGGGGCAAGAATTGGGTGATTTGGCATCATTTCGTGGAGGCAGAAGCACCTGCACAAACTGCAGTCTGTAGCTAAAGATAATTATGTTTTAGCTCTTCATTTAGGAATGCTTAAGCTGTAAACAAAGGATATTTTCCATCAGAACAGAGCTGGTTCTTGGTTTCACACTGGATTTTCTTTTTGTTGCTTTGTCTAAAGGTTTGGAATACAAACTTCCCTGAACAGATCAGCACCTGGAGCCCCCCCATGGATGAGCAAAAGGGTTTAATGAATTTTCGTTAATTGCCAATGCTAAAACATATCCTAGAGGTGACAACACTCAGAATTTTCCATCGGACCCACCCAGCCATTCAGACCTTCCAGCTGTTCATTTAGAATTTTGTTGGGTTAAGTGCATAAAGGGCTGGAGGCAAAGGTGTGTTTTGTACTCCGTGGTATCACTTTGTTCAGACCAGCGTGAATAACAGAAACAACTTTGTTTAAAACTGCAATTAAAAAGATTTTTTAAAAAAGAGGAAGAAAAGAGGCACCTAATAGTAATTAAACTTAATTTTGTTTCTAATTATTGCGGTGTTAGAAACCACTCCAGAGCTACTCTTCACATGGTGTTTGCAAGCTCTCTCTACCAAATGGGCTCTTAGAGTGAGAAGCAAAATCTAAAAACCTCCTGATCCTTCTCTGTCTCTGCAATAAATGTGCTCCCAATGCCTGCCATTTGTTGATATTTTTAATGAAGTTTTTTACTCGTTGCTGCTCCAGTTCATCTCTCCAAATATCCATGTTCAGATTTTTCCCTGCCACGTGATTTCTCTTTCAACCTCTCGGTACCTGACCTAAGTGTGCCATGAAGGGACTCATTCCCAAATTGTCCACAGTTTTAGAACAAAAGCCAGAGTCTCTCATCCTTTTTCTCCCATTACATCCACATTCCAGATACCTCAAAGGAAGCTGAGCGTCTTTCAAATTAAGAACCTGTTGATACCTCGTTTGTATTTGAAATATTAGTCCCTATGTTTGGCCAGGTTGAATGTGATTTAAAGCTCATTAGGCAAATTAGCATCAATATTAATGAGGGCAGGTCTCCCTGGATTGCCAGTCTTAGCAGCCACTTGCCTAATTCTTAATTTTACTCTATTTCTTTACAGGTTCTTTTCACTCCACAAAGACATTGTGCACACACAATATTAAAAATTATTTTCTTGTAAAGAAAAGTCTGATCCTGTGAGCCAAGGCCACTTTTCTCTTCTACATTCTTCACTGTGCTGCATCCATGTAAGTAATGAGTGCTAACAAAAACATCTGGGGTGGCTTTCTGCATTTCTGTTCACGTCAGCTGGAGGCTGACAGATAAAACTCAGCCCTGACAGACCCCACTCAGGCTTTGTGTTTCTCCCCCCAAAACTCATTTTTAACTTCCCTGTGATGAGATGGATGTTAAGAAGAGGGAGAAACCTTCGTTCTCCCCTATAAAAGCTGCAGCTGTTTTCCTGTTTTTATAGAAAGCAGCGGCAGATTTGCTATAAACGAGAAAATGCTGTGCTGAGAAGTGCTGTTCACCTTGAGGGGTGATGTCAGAGCCATAAATAACACCCCAGGAATACAGAGATGTCCTTAAAGGCCCATTAAGAATGATGTGAAAAGGAAGTGGGGAACAGACAAACGAGTGTGCTCTGCACAGCAGGCACATGCTAAACATCACTTTAATAAGGGAGTCGAGAAATACCAGGGGAAAAAAAAAAGGAGGAAAGGAAATAACAGAATTTTTTCTCTGGAAGTCAGTTGTGCGTTCTGACACTCAGCAAAGAAGGATTTCAAAGTATCTGTTAAAGAACTATTGATGCATCCACTTTCCAGTGCCAGTTTCATGTTTCATTCTACAGAAGAAAAATAACTATGCAGAATATCAAAGTAATTGTTATATTGGAAAAGTAAAAGACACTTAGAAAGAGTAACTTACAGTAATACAAAAGTAATTATTTCCTGTCTGGGAATATTTCCTCTGATAGTCTAGAGCTGGATTCACCTTTTTCCGCTGTTCATAACCACATCTTCCTCTCTTCCCCTTTTTTCTGTGTGTTATATTCTAAACATGTGGCAAAAACTCTTGCTATTGCCATTTATGCTCTGACACTGTGTGTTATTAAATTTCCATCTCATTGCCATTACTCAGTCCCTTGGGACTGCTGGGTTCTTCCCCTCTGGTATTTCCCTCCTCCAACATCTTCATTTCTACCCTGACTTTTCAACAAGCTCAGCATCATTGATGACAATTTTAAAATCAGTTTAGTTTGAAGATTGATCCCAAGGAGCCTCATATCAGCCCTGTGTTCCCTTTGATTAAAACACCCTTTCCTTCCATCTCTTCCACTCAGCTGGATCTTTAGTTTAATGAATATCCTGGATTTTTAGTTTAATGAATATCCTGGATTTTTGGTTTCATGAATATCCTGGATCTTTGGTTTAATTAATATCTCTGCATGTGGCAGATCAGGTAGATTTGCATCCGCTATCTGGAGAAGCTCAGTGACCAGTGAAGAGTGAACAGGTTAACAATTAACCAGAAGTGACCTTGGGAAAGCCTCCTGTGGCTCTGATCCCTTCTCCTGGACAAGTCTCAATGCCTGGCAGTGACACACAGTCGTGGGTTTGACCCCGGCTAAATGCCAGGCACCTACGACATTTGCTCTCTCTGCTCTCTCCTACTGCAGCTATGCGGAGGAGAGGGAAAACTAACACAAATGAGTTGAGATAAGATCACTGATAAGGAGGACGCACAGACTGGGCAGAGCAGACACGAAAACTTCAAGTTACAAAGTGATTTATTGACCTAACAGAGTCGGAGGATAAATCAGAGGGAAAAATAAGCTCTTAAGACACCATTTTTTCACCAACCCCCCTTTCCTCTTAAGGCACCTCTTCTCAGCTCACCCTCCTCCCTCCTTCCAACTAACCAACAGCTCCGGGGCAGGGACAGGGTCTGGGGATTTTTTTTCTCTTAGTCAGTCCATCACAATTCTTCTACTACAGACACTATTTTCTACTCACCCCCCTCCCTACATCCAACTAACAGATCCAGGCTGGGGCAAAGTATGTGATTTCTCTTAGTCCATCTTTGGGCTAAGGAGCCATCTTTGTACCCCACCCTACTCACTGGCAAAAACTGGGCCAAGCCAAAACCACCACACACACCAACAAAATATTCTGTGTGCTCCACGTGCTCCTCTCTCAGTGTTGCCGGTGCAGATTCTCCAGGATGGGAAGAGGTTGGGAACTCGTTTGTGTCCCTCTGTCCCACCCAGGATGGCTCAGCTGCTCTCTGCCACCTCCCCCCAGAGCCAGCCTTGCCTCCTCCCTGGTACCTGCAGCTCTGGCAGGGTTTGGCTCCTTGCAGAAGCACAGAAGGGGAAGCAGCAGGGAAGGGAGAGGGTGAAAAGCTGAGCTCTGCTCCTAAAAACCAGAGGAGGTGAGCTCTGTGGCCATGGCTTCCAAACAGCATCATCAGCTCATTTTTGTGGTTTTGACTCGCAAACTCTCGCCGTGGCTCTCCGAGCACAACAGCTGTCAACCAAATGCTCCAAATGCCTCCAATTAGCTACCCAAGAGCACCCATCCGAGGGGAAGGGCTCTGCTGGCACCCGGGAGCAGCAGGCTTTTGTGACATGTCATCCTCTGCTCTGTCCTCGTTCAACCTCGCATTGTTTCCCAGGCAGGGCATATCTTCTGCGTGAGAGCAGATTCGATATTGGGAAAACGTGGAGGCTCCAGTAATTGTCCTCGCTTGTGTAACCTCGGCCCAGGCTGCATCCCACTCCTTCAACACCAACGAGGAAATGGGAACAAAAGAGTGTCAGGGCAGAGGGAAGAGACATCTTCAGTGCTGCTTTGGCGTTTCTTTGTTGGAGAGTTGATACAAACTTTTTAACGAGGAGAAGAAAGGAGAAACTGAATCCCAGAGTTTTCTGCTGCTGTAGCTCTGGATGGTTTCCGAGTAGAAATTTGCTCCAGGTTTCCCATGACAACCGAGTTGCTGGTTAATGACAAGAATTCAGAATTGAGGCTTTCCTCCCTTATCGTGGTCCCACAGGGGTTTTTGTGAGCCGAAAAGATCCTCAGGTAATCAGAACTCATGGAGCAGCCAAAAGCACCGACACTCTGCTGATTTCCACAAATTGTCACCATGGAAATGGGTCCTTTCCATGCCAGGAGCATCTTATCAGAGGAGTAAGGCAAAGGGGACACTCACCTGTGTTCAGTTTTTGGCATCAGGAGTGCAAAGGCGTTGCAGGAACATGGACATCAGGATGTTCCCTTGGGTGGAATCAGTTCTTCTGCTGTGTTTGGTTCAGTGTCTACTGGCCTGTAAGAGTTTGGGGTTTTCTGCCAGGCACATGGAAAAAGTGGCCTTTTCCTTTGGGAGAGGGAGCCAAAATCTCTACTGGTAAAAACAGTGGTTTGTTTATTTAAATCCCATCTCTGTCAAAACAACAGGATGATCTTATACTTGTAACTGACACTTGTTCAGGAGAGAAAGTGCTCCCAGAAAAGCTGGAAAGTTGTCCAGTGCTCCTTTCCAGCAGACATCCCACCGGCCTGGAAGCCTTTGCTCTCCTCTCACCTCGTGGCACGCCCCAGTATAGATCCCACCATGGCACCAGGGAATTCTGCTCCTGCAGAACGATTCCTGCTTCTCAAGGCAAACCCCCCCAGATCTTTAGAAACAGCCATCGGAGGGAGATTTAAGTTACATAACTGAGATTTTTTTTTTTCAAGTCTAAATTAATCAGTGGTCAGCTCAAGCCATGTGTGTGACACGAGGAATTCCGGCAAGCTCGAAAAAACATGCCAATATTCTATTTCCAGAGACTCATTATGCACATATCATTTTCTTAATCCACTAAATCTCTGATGACAATGATCTCTTATCCTTTTATTTTTACAAGGCAGAAGAGTCCTTATTCATCCCAGCAGCTTATAGGCACTGGAGGATAATAATAGCAGTAGTAATTTGTGCCTCATAGTAATGAATTTCATGAGTTGCTTTGTTTTCTAAAAGCTGCCTTTTCTTCTCGCTGAATTTTGCTGCCATAAAGTTTGTGGCAGGCTTATTATTTTAATATTATCACTCAGGGTGAGTAGGAGCTAACTTTGGTGCATTCAACACTTCCAGGCTCTGACTTCACTGCCAAAAATCCTGCGTGGATTCAAAAGAGACAAAGGCTATAGAGCAGGAAGATCTGCAATTCAAACTGATTTTTCTCTGTGGGATAGCTGTGAAATGTTTGTTTGCAGATGCAGATGCAGTGCCCAGCTTGTTTGTTCACAGCTTTTTCAGAATGGAAAGCCATTGTGACCCACTGATCTGATGAGCTGCAAAACACAGACAAGGGAATTCTGCCCAGTAATTTGTGCATTAATTTAGTAACTTATGTTTTAACTGCACTTCAGAAATCCAGGCAAGAGTCATTTTCCTTCAGAAACACAGGAAACACTGGATTTAGAGATACATTTAATATTAATTTATTTCACACTATTCACAGCCATTCACACAAGTGCTAAAAAAGTATTTCCTGAGATCCTTGGTTGTGACAAATGTTTCCAGTTCTTGTCATTTGATCAGCACTTTAATAACCCCTCAGATAAACTGGTGATGTAATGAATGAGCTCATGCACATTAAACTCGAGCTGAGTATAAAAACCTCCCTGAAATCAAATGAAACTTTTGTGGGGCAGAGGGGCTCTGAGTGGAGAATGCAGACAGCACTTCAGCCTTGCCTCAGAGAGCTGCCACATCAACTTCTACTGGGAGGAAGTGTCCCAGTGCTGGAAGGGGAGCTGCGATTCCTGGAAATGCACTGGTTTTGTGCTTGTTCACCTCTGCTCTTGCCTCCTTCCCCAAGGTGAGGAGGAAGATAAGCAATGGTTATTTTTCCCCTCAGCTGCCCTTGAGCTCCTGTCTGCGTTCCAGATCCGCGTGTGTGCCCAAGCAACGCCCGCCCAGGTCCCTGAGGAGCTCTGGGAGCACCTCCAGCCCCTTCCTGCTCATCATCCTCAGCCTTCCTCCCCATCCGCTCAGCCCTCGCTCTCCACAGGGCTTTATAGGAAGGTGACAGTGAGGTGTCATTGGCAAGGGTGACTGGGGATTATGGTGTGTCCCTAACGCGATTTGACAGCCCGGGCCACCTTCCTGTCCCTGCAGAAAATACGCGCTCCCGTTTTCCTCCCCTTGCCTAAATACTGCTTTTCTGGGCCTCGTTCTCCACCGTGGGGCTCTTTTTATCCAGATCAGTGCAGACTAAGCAGGATTATAAAACCAGATTTATCCAAGGCCATAATACTGTAGGTCCAAGGAGCACTTTCCAGTGGCTGTGAGGTGCTTAATCTTTTAGATTAACTAGAAATATCTATGGCTTTAAACTGCTGGTTTGCGTCATGTCCCGAAAGCCGCTTTATGTTGGGAAACATTAGAACAGTGATTAAAAAATTGCTCCTGCTGGAGGATTCTGCACGAAAACTGGGAGGGGAAAGCATCAGTTCTTGGCAGTTGAGTTCATCTTTGTCCTCCCAAGGAGTCAGGCTCACATGGCTGCAGTGGAAGCACTTCCAGGAACGATGGAGGATTTCCTGGAGATGTGGGAAGAGAGAAGGGAAACACCAGGACATGCCCTGGTGACAAGGGACACTCTTCTCTCACCATGCCCAGCTGCCTCTTTGGCCGTTCAGAGCCAAATATTAGCCAGAAAATTAAAAGGGAATTAAAAAAGCAAGTATGGAGCAGTAGCAGGATTGTCCTGCAGAGCAGCTCTTCCTTTCTCCCTCTGCTCACCTTCATACCCTCCCACCTTTTCCCATCTTGTTCCATTTGCAGAGATTGTCGATTCCAGCCCCTTCTGAAACATCCAGGGCGCAACAAGAGCCCTGATGGGACTTGAACTGCAGGAACAGCTGAGCCAGGGAGCCCACCTGGCTCTGGATTCACGTGGGACGACCTGTGCTCACCGAGTTTGGTGCCTGGGTGGTTCCTACCCTGCTCTGAAATAGCTTTTCCACCTCCAGACACATTTCCTTCTCCCTCTAAACAGCAGGGGAAAAGGCAACAGGGCATCTTCCCTGCCTGCCTGATGCCTGCACAGGGCTTGGAATTTTTTTGTGAATTAAGAAAGTCACCCACAAGGGCCTGGGTCTTTTTATTGCCACTGAGATCATTGGGACAGCAGTGAAAACTCTGTCCAGGTAGGAGAGGCTGGGAGTGCTTCTCCTGGTGATAATATTCTAAAAAAGGAAACAACCAGGAGAAAAACAGTTCTATAAATTTGTTTAGAGAACATTCAGTGACCATGAATCCTGCTATAAATATCCCGGGCTATAGGTTTCAGGGATTCTTTACTGGATTGGTGCAGTGCCTTGTCACCGACCTTGGTAACAGGAGCCTCATGATGGTTGTGATAAACTGTTTTTATTCCTTATCTCCCTCTCTCTTCCCTCCTTCCTTCCAGTTCCACCGGGCTTTTGCCCATAATGTTTATTCCTCACCTCATGGAAAATTTCTGACCGAGAAAAAGATCACTTCAGTTGGAAAACCAAAAATGTCCAGCCAAAACCAACGTTTTCATTGTTTGGCTGAAAATGAGAGGTTTGCCATTTTAAGCTGAAAGTTTTTGGTGTGGAGCCAAAATAGTTTTGCTTTTTGCCCGAAGTCTGCAGTAAAAATTCCCAATTTTTCAGGGAGGCAGACACTTGTTTTTACATCAACAAGGGAAAAGTTAAAAACCTGAGTGCTGACCAGAAGTAGTGTAGACAAAACCAGCTCTAGAGAAAAGTCCTTTTTCCTTCAGTGAGGGTTAAATAGTGAATGAAGCATGTTCCAGTTCTTCTCTGTTACAGGAACGTGCCAAAGCCGCTGGAGATCCTGTGCCAAAAGGGCTCATGACTGGAACAGGGATGGCTCCATGTGATTTCCGTGTTTGGTGACACTTGGGGCGGTCCCCGCGCTGTCCTTGTCCCTGCATGGCGAATCCCAGCTCCGGATGGGTGAGGAGCAGTGCTGGACAGGGAGCCCAGAGCTGTGCCGTGGCTGAAGCCCCAGAGCTTTGGGAACAGCCCCACCAGCTCTGATTTCTGTGGGTGAACTCCCCTGCCCACAGCCGTGGATTTCCATTCCCTTAGGGAGTGAGATTTTGCTCGTTGCCGCTCCTGCAGGGACTCCTAAGCCACGACAAAGAATGAAATCAGTTAAAGCTGTTTTATTTCTGACACCATATCAAGAATTTCTCTAAGAAGTGAGGAGAGGAAGTGATTTGCAGCCCCCCACATGGCAGTGAAACCGTGCTGGATATCCAGGTGCATCCTTGCCTGTTGTCTTTCTGCTCTCAGCTCTTGGAAACTCCTCGAAATTCCAAGGATTTGCCACTTGGTGGGAGGGCTGGAGCAACATCTACACCCCAGTTTTAACTGGAGAGGTGAAGAGAGAAGTGCTACTGCTCCAGGTGCCCTGTGGGTTCCTTGGTGCATCACTCCAGGCTCAACAAATGCCAACAAAATCAGTTGGAACTAAAGAAGAGATAAAAAAGAAACAGGAACTGCAAATTGAAAGAAACTATAAGAGTTGGACTGTCCAAAAGTGATGATTATGAAATGTTTCAATAAGCCAGGCTATTGTTTGATCTCAGCTGGCAGAAGGACACAGGAGTGACCAAGATGACATTCCAAAGGAACATTCCAGGGCTCTGAAATCTTTGCTGCTCCTCTGTGAGAGGGAGAACTCAGTGATGCTTTTTATTCCATGAGATCTCTGTGGTGAGGGCCAAGCCAAGGAGGAGTTATCCACCATGGGTGATCCCCAAAACGAGCCTGAGCCCAGTGAATGCCAAGTGCCTTGATGAGGACCAGGTAGATGCCATTTTTCCCAAACAAATTCCATGGAAAAGTCATGTAGGAAACCATAGGTTTCTACAAAAGAGAGCCCACAGGCTGATTTTTTTTTCCCACCCTTATTCTTAATATGCAAATAAAAGGATTTTATTTGCATATTAAAGAATCTAAATCTAAAATATTTCGATTCTAAAGAATCTAAATATGGCAGTATTGGCTGCAATTGGCTGATTTTGGAGTGGGTGCCTTTATTTTGCTACTCATGTTTGTACTCTTGAACTTCAGACAGATTTCAGCGACACTTCCCTCAGGAAATTACCACATGGAAAGTTGGTATTTTCTAACGATTTCCACGGAGCCATTTCCAACTGGATCGAGATCCTGTGCAACCCTAGACCGAAAAATGACAAAGCCTTCATTTTCTTACCGAGGGACCTGTATTTGTTCCCCTCCCCAGGAGCGGGGCCAGCGCCGCGGTGGTTCTGGGGTTGGAATTTGTGCGAGTTTTGTGTGAGTTTCCACTGCACCAAAGCCCACATTGTTGTGGTTGGCTGGGGCTGGGGGTGAGCAGTTCATCAGGGGAGGGACCAGAACACATTCACCGAAAAACTGACTTTGATATGTGAGGATGGCTGAGTCACTCTCCAGTGCCACCACAAAATCTACTGTAACGAGCATCAGAAATTCAGCAAAGCTCTGAAATTCATCTTCAGGCATTGCCGGGGCCTGAGGTGAACTCGAGATGGAAAACATCTTTGTTTGGGATATTTGATTTGATATCAAATCCCAAGTTTGATTGGGATTTGACATCATCACCTGGTCTGATGGAAGGTGTCACTGCCCATGGCAGGGCTTGGAATGAGATGAATTTTAAGGTCCCTTCCAACCCAAGCCGTTCTAGGATTCTATGATTCTATTCCTTATCAAATTGGCACATTTTCCAAGTTGTCTGTAAATCAATATCAAAATAATGAACAAATATATCCTGCTGCTTAAAGAAACATCATCACTGGGAGCAGAGAAAAGAAGGGAAAGAAATAATGAGAAATAACTGCTCCCTGGTATGAACAGTGGTTTCATTTCCTCTGTTTCGAGTATCTTTACAGGGTCCTCTGGCACAGGAGAGCTTAAAGATAGGCCTTTTTTTTCCCCCAGAAAAATTAGTTTAGACATTGGTAGATTTGGGGTAATTTTTTCTTTTATCCCTCTGTTCTTTTCCCTGCCATTAATTCTTCAGTGAAGAAATTTTATCCTTTCATTTGCATATTAAGAAAAAGGTGGGGGGGAAATCAATCTGTGGCCTCTCTTTTGTAGAAAGCTATGGTTTCCTACATGACCTTTCCATGGAATTTGTTTGGGAAAAAATCAGAGCGCATCAAAATGAGGTAATGACAGGGTTTGGTATTTATCAAAACCCTTTTTGCCCTGTCATCAAACTGTAATCAAATGTCCTTCTGCCTCCTGGACTGGAGGGAGCTGCATAAGCCCAAATGGGAAGTACAACTGATCCTTTGGGGAGGTTTCTCTCTGGAGAAGGCAGCTCAGGAGCCTGGGACATCTCCAGGATCTGTGTCTGAGATTCCCAAAGAGTCTCAGGTGAGATAGATGAGTATGTGCATGAACACACAGCAATGAAGGCTCAATAGTGGATTAAATGCCATAGAAATCACATTAAAAACTGAAACATAACTCCATTTCTGCCCCCCGAACACCCTGTGGGGTGGATACCTCTAAATTAGGCAAATCAGAGGCTTATTGTCACTATTGGGTGACCCTTTCCTGCCAACCTCTGTGGAGCAGGGGGAATCTCATTTTCTCCAGGACTTCTCTGTGACCTTTTGGGATGTCCCCTTTCCATTGGAGTTTTGCTTATCTTAAATGTGACATCTTAGTATTGCCAGTTTTAGTACATTTGTTTTGATCCTGAAAAATTCCTCGAAAACTCTGTTTGACTCTGTACTTCAGGGCAATGTAATTGTGAGGTCAATCATAAAATTAACCTCATAGCTCACCTGTGTTGGGTTATTTTCCTTTTTGTTTTTCAACCCCTAAATTTCTTGTCTTTCAAAACTGGATTTCCCATTGAGAAAGGCCTTTTCTTTTCTTTTCTTTTCTTTTCTTTTCTTTTCTTTTCTTTTCTTTTCTTTTCTTTTCTTTTCTTTTCTTTTCTTTTCTTTTCTTTTCTTTTCTTTTCTTTTCTTTTCTTTTCTTTTCTTTTCTTTTCTTTTCTTTTCTTTTCTTTTCTTTT
>VZRL01004879.1:466796-480489 GCA_013397895.1 Origma solitaria
TGGGATTGACCCTTCCATCCCAGGGGACTGGGATTGACCCTTCCATCCCAGGGGATTGGGATTGTCCCTTCCATGCCAGGGATTGTCCCCTCTGAGCCTCTGCCAAGGAGGGACAGCAGGAGCTGGGCCAGGCCAGAGCAGTGCCCAGGGATCCCAAAGGACATCCCAAAGGACATCCCAAAGGAGGCAAGGAGGGCCCTGCTGGGATTTTCCCCTCAGCCAGCAAGGAAAGCTTTTCCCAAGGGGGTTTTGAGGGCGGAACAAAAAGTGAAGTTCGCACCAAGTTTTAATCACAGAATCCCAGAATGATTTTGGGCTGGAAGGGACCTTAGAGATCATCCAGTTCTACTGGGACACCTTCCACCATCCCAGGCTGCTCCGAGCCCTGTCCAGCCTGGCCTTGGACACTCCAGGGATCCAGGGACAGCCACAGCTTCTTTGGGAATTCCATCCCAGCCCCTCCCCACCTCACAGAGAAGGATTTCTTCCCAATTTCCCATCTGGCCCTGCCCTCTGGCAGCTTAAAGTGAATTTTAAAGGAATAATTTCCAGGTTCTTTAAAAAAATCCTGAAATTATAAAAACACATTAAAATGCTGACAAGGCCCTCCTTATCACAATACACCCTTCTCTTCCTTCCTCATTTTTCCTCAGCTCCTTCTCATGTCCAGGTCCCTCTCACTCTCCATGGTTGCTTTGCTGTGAAATTCTGGCCTGAATTGAGCAGAACTGTCACCAAGTTTGTTGGGGTCAGACCCCAATTCCCCCTCAAAAGATAATTTGGGGTCACATGGCCATGAAATCCAAGAAAAACCTGAGTTTTCCTGCTCTGGATCTGCACAGTATTCAGAACTGGGGGTGTTTGTGCAGCACCAAAGCTCCTTTGGCCACCTCTGTTGAACTGCACCCCCTGCTCCTGCTCATTTCACAGCCAAAGGGGTCAAAACCTCTCTTTTTTTTGAACACTGATGTCTGAACCCAGAAATCATCATCCAATCAATCTAGGGAAAAAACCAAAAAGAATACTCTGTTTTAATCTACATTTTTCTGGATGTAAATACCCCTTTAATTTAGTACAAAATTATTGTGCTGTAAACTCTTTTATAACATTGCTAGGTTTCATTATTGGTTTTGTTTTTCATTTTCTGATGTCTTTTGTGGGTTTGGGATACAAACAAATGACAGGGTACTAACAATGACTTGAACCAGCTTCTGAAAGATGTGTTTTTGCTGGTTTTGGGGTTTTTTTCACCTCCTTGCACCACTCTTTTTTCTCTCTGTCTTCCTCGCCCTGGACTTTCTCAGGAGGGCAGCACATTTTGGGATTGGGATTCCAATGGGATAAAGGATTTATCTGAGGTCCACTTGTAGATATATTTGAGTATCCCTTGAGGAATTCTGGAGTGTGGATTGGGGAGATCTTTGTGGTTGAATGATGTCACACCTCAGGTAGAGCCCAGAGGAGGAATATGTCCCAGAAGGAAAAAGCCAAGTGCGGGTGAGTTATTCAGAACACAGGAATCTCACCTGCAATCACCAAGGGAAATAAAATCGGATATTTTCCTGTAAAAATGCAAAATCTACAAATCTAGATCTAAGAACTCTACAGAAAAAGGGGAACATCAAGGCACAAAGTGATTTTAGTGCTGCATGGGACAAAGCTGAGGTCAGGCAGGGCTGAGAAGGGAATGTGACCAAGGATCCGAGCTGTGCTGATGGAGGGGATGGGACAAGGAACAGAACAGCTCCACAGCTGGGAATGGCATTGCCATGGTCCCTGCCCTGCTCTGGTGCGGAAGAGAAACCCTACACTCGATAACCCTACACTCCATAACCCTACACTCCGTAACCCTACACTCCATAACCCTACACTCCATAACCCTACACTCCATAACCCTACACTCACTAACCCTACACTCCATAATCCTTCACTCCATAACCCTACACTCACTAACCCTACACTCACTAACCCTGCATTCAATAATCCTACATTTACTAACCCTACACTCCCTAACCCCACACTCCATAACCTTACACTGCAAACACTCCTCTTCTGTTTCTCAGGAGCACCAGAGGCTCTCAGGATAAGGCAGAATTTTCCCTCAGGTCTATCTCACCCCAAGTTTCTCTCTGTCCATGGAATCCAAGGTCATCCAGAGCTCCCTTCTGATTCATCCTTTCCCAAATCACTTTCTTTTGAGAACAGTGGAAAGTACCTCTTGTTTTTCCTTTTTTTTTTTCTCTTTTTTTTTTTTTTTGTTTCCATGACCATAATTTAATTCTTCATTTGAACCAACTTGCTACGTCCTTTCTCCTTGATAACTCCCGAGCTCGAATGTAAAAAATGTATTATTACAAGAGACAATTATGGGGTTCAAAGCATTCTGAAGCATTCCACGCTCCCAGCTTCTGGTACTGATACAAGGAGAGGAATATTTGTGGTTTTTGGACTTGCATGAAGTGGAAGGGTTCCAAGGGCTGGTGGTAAAAGGCCTAATGAAAGTCTGCCTTCATCAGACACAACAAAGCTCCTGCATCCTGGGAGGTTTAACTGTTTCTGTGGATGAGATGCCCAGGCCCCAGTGCTCCACACAAACAAGCCCTTGACCGTGTCAACTCAACCATTTCATGCTCAGTCAAAAATAACAACAACAAAAGGGCAAAAAAAGAAAGAATCCCCAGTTTGTTTGGCTTAAATTTTTTTTTCTTATTTTTCAAACAGCGCATGACTTTGGAAGTTGAAGTTTGCAGCTCCCGAAGTTTGTTTGGTCTGAAGATGTGTCTCACACCTTTGGGATAGAGTTGGACACCACAAGATTGTGGAAATAGGGTCTGTTTTGAAGGACACCCCGTGGCAGCACAAACATCTGACTGCTGCAGCGCAGGAGATTCCTCTCTGCTGAACCTTCTGTTTGTCATTTATTTTTCCATTTCATAAATACCGATTGGAAACTTCTCCTTGGAAGGCAGAGGGAAATCTTGTGGATTGTAAACACGGAGAAGAGGACGAATTGTTTAGGATGGTGAAAAGGGTATAAGGACTCAAAGCCTCATGTTAAGCAGAGGAAAGTTTAGGCTGAATAAAGGGATAAACTTCCAAGGGCTGAAATCTTATTAGGCTGTGGAAAATTCTTCCAAAGGATGTGGGAGAAGCTCCACTGTTTGAGCAGTTTGCCGTTAGATTGGACAAAGGACTAAGAATAAAAGTGAAAGAATCCTGCCCCAGCAAAGCGGGCGAAGGGAAGAAGCCAACATCAATGGATCCAACACCACCTTTGATTTCACGGACCACAAATCCATCCGTGCCCAGAGAGTGAGAGCATCCGTGGGATTGGTGTGTCCAAAGATGACTGGGATGGGCTCAGCTCAGGAACCTGCTGAGAGAAATCTGTGCGATCCACGAAAGCCTCCCATCCCAGCAAGGAACAACAATTCCAAACCTGGAAAGTGAAAAAGAAATACGTAAATTGGAATTGTTCTGCTGCCCAGAGGACAAATTTTACCTTGGGGATCAGAGAGCCTTTGTGGGGTGACCTGGGAAAGAGCACGAGGAATATTTCAGACTGTCAGGAAGGATTAAAAACCAATTTGACTCATCTGAGCCCCAGCACAAAGATGTTTTACCCTAAAATTTGCCACCTGTCCTCAGAGGACATGTCCAGGTTCAGCAGCAGCAGCAATTCCTGTGAGGGAGAGTGAGAAGTGACTTTGGATTTGCTGTGTCACTCCGAAATGATTCCAAGTGCCTCAGATCAGATCATCCAACATTCAGGAGGGAATCCCAGTTTTAAATATGCATGGGTTTAGCAGCAGGCTGATAAAATTGTTGTCAGTGGGGAGAATTCTGAGGTGATGCAAAATAAAGGGATTACTGTGTCTTTTCTTAATTGTTGCATTTAAAAAAAGATTTCTCGTCTTTATTCCCCTTTCTCCTAACACATCTCTGTGTTGTTCCTTCTCTTTTCATTCCCTTTTTCCTTCAAACCATTCTTCCTTCCCAACTTTGTCCGACACCTTTCCCTTAACACTACTCCAGATCTTTTTCCTTCTCCCACTGTTATGAATCCTCAAGGGCCGCAAGAATTTTCCATTTTCCTGCCCGAAACTCTTCGTATATCTCTCCCCACCTCGTTACAATAAAATAATTCTTCCATTTCGCTGTCACCTCAATTTAGCTCTCTCACCCTCCACTCCCTCTTTTTCCCCTGGTTTAAAGACCGACCAGCATTTCCTGAATTGGAAAAGCCACAATAATATTTTTTCCATTGAAAATACCACAAGAACAGTATTTCCATTGAACATACCACAAGAACAGTGTTTCCATTGAATGTACCACAAGGACGGTGCTTTTGAGGTATCTAAATGCTGAGATGAACTCATAACGTTCATCTTGGACTCGTTAAACCAAAGCCCCTTCTCTCCTCAAAAAAAAAAAAGTTTCCTTAGACAGAGAAAGAATTTTTATTCACAGGTTTCAAAAAAGAAAACAAAATACAATAAAAACAAGACCTAGACATAGCCAGGACAATTTTGCACTTGCTTTGTGAGTAAAATATAAATAGGTTTTAGCAAGTTAAAAAAAATCCATTAAAAATGCTTAGAGTGGTTGAACAGCTGGAAAAGCAACTTTTTTTTTGATAACATTTAAAGCTGCTTAGCAGCTGGGGAAAAAATCGCCTGTAAAAACACTTAACATTTACAGCCACTCAGTGGCTGGAAAAGCAACTTGTTATAAAATTGATTTAACATCTCAGTGGCTGGAAAAGACATCCCCACACATCCATCGTGCTGCAGTGTTTTACACAGCTATTTATGGCTATTTAGACACAGATAATGCTATAAATAGATAAGCTGGGCATTTCTGCTGATGCCATTGTGGCAGGGAATAATTTCCATGCAGATCATTCGCCGTTTTATTTTATTTACGGGGAGTTTTAAACTAAGCCCTTTAAATTCCCATCAGTCTGGAGTCTGGCGGGCCTGGACGCTCAGCCCCCAGGAAGGCTGTAAATCAGTTTAGTTACAGAGCACTTTATGAAATAATAACTGAGTTCTGGGTTTGATGGGCTCCAGTGGAAGCCTGGCTGAGGCGGCAGAGCCCAGAGCTCCAGAAAGTCTTTGTAATCCCGGGTGCAAAATGGGGATGTCTCACCTGTGGCCTGCCCCAGAGGGGACAGGAGCCTGAAAGCCCCAAAATCCCAAAATTCAGGGGTGTGGAAACCCCCATCGGAGCAGTAATTAAGCAAATTTGTCTCTGTCAGATCAGAGATCATTAAGATGCTGATTTAAAACGAGTCATGGAATAGCCCTGCATCAGCCTCGGGCAGTGGTGCAGCCCTGCATCCAGCTGTGCAGTGCCCTGCATGCAGCTGTGCTGCCCTGCATCCAGCTGTGCTGCTCTGCATCCAGCTGTGCAGCCCTGCATCCAGCTGTGCAGTGCCCTGCATGCAGCTGTGCTGCCCTGCATCCAGCTGTGCTGCTCTGCATCCAGCTGTGCATCCCTGCATCCAGCTGTGCAGTGCCCTGCATCCAGATGTGCATCGCGGCATCCAGCTGTGCAGTGTTCTGGATCCAGCTGTGCAGCCTTGCATCCAGATGTGCATCGCGGCATCCAGCTGTGCAGTGTTCTGGATCCAGCTGTGCAGCCTTGCATCCAGCTGTGCAGTGCAATGCATCCCAATGTGTAGTGCCCCGCATCCAGCTGTGCCTCCCTACATCCAGCTGTGCACCCCTGCATCCAGCTGTGTAACCCTGCATCCAGCTGCGCTGTGCCCTGTGCTGGCAGAGGGGACGCAGTGCCACACTCCAGCTCAGTCCCACTCCAAGTCCCCAAGGACTAAAGCTGTTCCCTAAATGTTCTCGCGCTCCCTGTGACCCATGGGATGCCTTCCTGATGCCTGTGGGCACCTGCTGCAATTAACGCTGTCTGAAATTAATAACACAACAGAGCTGATTGCTCTGTTCTGTTCCTTGAGGCAGGGATGTTCCCCAGCCCTGGGGAACTGTCAGGACTCTCTGCCACTGCCCCTCAGCCCTCACCTCCATCTGACTTTCCCATTTCATTTCGCCAAGTGTTTGTGACAAGATTCACTGGACGCATCTGTCGTGCATTAAAGATGTCATGAAAGCCTCGAGGCAGTTATTGCACTGCCACAACAAATTTGGGCAATAAAACATTAATGTGCTGCACGTTTTGCTGGTGGGGGGCAATCCAAGCAAACCGAGGAGCCTTGGAAAGCCCAGGGATCCATCCTCGCTCCCCAAGGCTGAGCACAGCTCCTGGTGAGCCCCTTGGGGGGAGCACAGAGTCGCCTGGAGCCAAAGCAGCTCCTCACATTTTATTTCCAAGCAAGGATGTCCTGTCTGGCTGGGTTATGGCTGAGGTGCCAGAAATGAGGCAGAGGGAATGTTGCCATGATTGGGTGTCGTTTCCCAAAATCCCAAACTTCTCCTGAAGTCAGGAGTAGAGCCCAAAGTGCTGCTCGAGTTGGGTTTGATGCCAACTTTTGGAGCTCAGATGAGAAGCTGGATGTCTCTGCCGGTAAGTGCAGATAATGAGGCAATGTTCCCAAAGTATCTGGGGCTGGGATCTTTGAAGTGTAACCACTTTGTGGCCAAATCCTTGTGAAAGTGGAAAAAATAATAATTACCTATGAATATGTGAAGACGTATATTCCTCAAGGACAGACAGGAATTGTTCGGTATCGTCCGGGTGTAGGGAGGAGGTGCAAAAAGAAGATTTTCAGCAGAGTTTTCCTGCCAGGGAGAGCTATTAGGCACTGGAATTATTTCCTCAAGGAAAGCAAAGGAAGGCGATTCCTTCAGACGTTTAATAATAGCTTGGGCAAAGAATTAGGAAATATAAAGAAGCAGCCTGTACTGGCAGGTAATTGAGCTAATCAGAACTAAGTAGGACTTAGAATTTATTTTTTTTTAGGATCATTTAAAGTCAGCTGCAATAGATATTTCATTAATTCATTGCCCTTTTCATTGCAGTCCAACACCCAGGAGGAAGGCAGAACAAGTTAATACTAAAAAAACACCAACCCAGTCGGTGCTGGGAACGCTGGGACGAGGCGGTGCCAGCGAGGAGAGATTTCGTGGGCACTCGTCAGACACAAAAACGAGCTCTCAAACAGGCCACAAAAGCCAGTGGGGAAGTGAAGGGTTAGAAGGAGCCAAGGTCTGATCTGGAAAATAAAAGGGGAAAAGCAAGGATGAAGAACCAGGGGATTGGACAAGATGGGATGGGATGGGAGGGGGTCCTGGACAGCCTCTGCCTTGGCAAGGGCCATGGAAAATCAAAGTGCAGAATAAAAAAGTGCTGTAAGAACAGCCCGTGATCGAATACCAGACTGGCTAATTCGTATTTCAGGGGCTCGAGGAGAGGATGCTGCAGTCTGTGCCTCTGGACCTTCCACACTTTTGGTGTTCCTGGACAAAGAGCCAGGACTAAATCAGGGGCATCCGGCTCAGACTCGAGCTGGGGCGTAAAGGCTGAGCAGCATCAGACTGAGAAACTAAATTTGGGGAGAGGCAGACACTTCAGAGCCCTGTGGTGTCTGGATCACCCAGAGGATGACCAAGCCAGGTACTTTTTTCTCTCCCTGTTCATCCTGAACAGCACAGCAGGTGCCAGGTTTTATTCTTTCATCCCTTCTCCTTGCTCTGCTCTTTAAAAGGAACATTTAGAACATGCTGTAATTATTCCAGCTGGGATTATTTAGCAGTTACATCCACTGCTGGGCATGTCCAGGGTGCTGGGGCAGGAGGGGACACAGCCTGGGACGTCCCACGAGCTCCTTGAGTGACAAAAGGTGCCAAGTGCATCAGGAGCACTCACCTCCTGTCCCTCCTGCATCCAAGTGGGACAAAAGTTGTTCCTAAAACAAAGCTGAAGAGAAAGAAGGAAACAGAAAATCCTCAGGTGACCCTCAGCAGAAAATCCTCACTCACGAATTCTGCCAGAGCTGAGTAGATGCAAATGAAGTTTATTGCCTTTTTAACAACCTAATGGCATTCCAGATTATCTCGAGGTCTGAGGCAGCAATCCATGCACATTGTGGACAATAATCACTCCCAGCTGGAATTCTGTGAAGGCCATAAGTGTTGATCAGAATATGGAAAATTGGTCTATTTGTCCCAGAGATGTCAGAGCCAGATTTTTATGTCCTTGTTGATGGCAATGGGTGGAGAGTCACAGCCCAACACATTTGTCCTGGCTTGAGACATTTACTCCCCAAGCATCATCACTTTTTGATGCTGTTCCCACTAAGTCTGAGCTGTGATTTCAGACTCCAGCCCTGAATTTGTACAACTGCTCTGTATCCTGCACGGGGAGCTCATCACCACAAATCCATCCCGCCCTAAAAGCCACTCACAAGTCCATGTTATTCCCTACATGTTTGCACAGCGACCACAGCCATTGATTTATCCCTTATTAGAAGCTGATATCACCACTGGATTTAAATCACGGCTTTATTAACATCCATCAGCAAGCTGACCTAGAAACTTATTTATTTAAGAACACCAGTGGTCTGAGGAAAAGCCTTATTTCAGGTGCCAAAAACAAAAACAAGTACAATGGGGTTTGGATCTGGACAATGCTTGGGAACTGTATTGGCTGCCACCAAGTTGGAATATTTGATCTTCACAGCTTGACGTCAAGAATGGCTTTTAAGTCTCCTGGCTGGTAAATACATCTGGCCCAGGCCTTGTTTGACATTTGAGGTGCTTATAGATATTGTGGTTTCAAAGTTGATCAAACATGCAGGGCATTATTTGTAGGAAAAACATTTACCTTACTGGAGAGGTCTGACTTATACCGAGGGCTCAAATGATTTCCCGTCTGCTTTAATGCGTGGAGGAAAGTGGAATTTGCTTTGGGAAGCAAAGAAAAAGGCAGTTCAACACATCCTGCCGTGCCCAGCGTGGCTTGGGGTTGCCTGTAGGAAAGCTCAGCACCATTTACTTTGTGAGATAGAACTTGCTCGTAAAGTCAGAACGGTTTAATGTTGTAGAGCAAAGCAAAAAAAGAAAATGAGCTGAGGTCCAGGAGCTGGATGTGAAAGTTGTGGTCGTCGTTTCAGTGGAAAAATAAAATTAAAGGGAGAAGGGTTGGGAAGGTAGGGGAAAAAGAGGGGAGGAGAGGAGGAGAAAAGAGAAATAAAACACAGACATCTTGGACATCTTAGTTGAAAAATGTCCTCAAGATTTTCCATGACAACGTTGGGGGAAGAAAGAAGGATCCTGTTTAGGGGAGGTGCTTTGAAGCAAAGGATGAAGGACCTGGGAGGGATTGTGTGGCTCCATCAAGCCTTGGGTCCCAATGGGACACGATGGAGGCCTCACTGCTTTGCTGTCTCCATCTAGAGATGCTTCACCCGAGCAGAGGAGCCAATATTTTGAAATATTTGCTCTTACTTCAGCGCAGAAGTGTGAGGCGGGGAAAAGTTCAGTGGGAATTACAGAGGATTGCAGTGGACTGACAGAAACTCGGGAAGGGAAAAGGAATGATTCTCATCCTCAAAACTCTTAAAGCCAAAAGCAGCAGGATCCATGGTGGGATGAGCCCCATATCACCCTGAGGAACCCAAATTCTTGGGTTTGCTGCCTCTCTGGATATAAATATCCCTTAGAAGATACCCTAAGAAAAAATCACTCCACTGCCAACAGGAAAATGCTATTTTTTCCCTCCAGACTTCACAATTTTTCAATCCTCGCAGTTCTTCAGGAGAAAAGAGAGGTCTGGCTGCACAGTGAGAGGGGAGCTGGCCCGTGTGTGCTCAGCTCTGTGCTGGTGCTCCTCTTCTGAATCACGACAGAGATAAAGATTATCTCTCCACTCAGCTCAAAAACACTCCAAAAGCCTTTTCCTGGAAAGAGCAGATTTCGAAGTCAACCAGTGCAATTTGTGCAATTTTGCTGCTATTCTGATGGCAGCAGACACCAGCTCCTCACCAGCCACTCAAAGGGTTTTTGCGAGAGCAGCAAGAGGTGAGATGTTCTCACTGGCTCTGCTGAAGGATGCTCTGCAAGAGCCCAACCCTCCAAAATCCCCAGGGAACAGACACAGAAGGAAATCCCCGACAGTGGGAGAAGCCTCAGCTGGCACCCACACTTGTGTCAGCTGTCAAAGGATCCAAAAATCCATCAAAACCCAGAATTCTCAGGAAAACCTTTCCCTTCTAACTTCCAGAGGGCGGAATTTACGTGGGAACGGCAGCGTGCTTCATTTTGAAGCTTGGTTTCCAGCAGATGGAATGTGGGAGCCCTGCAGACTCAGAAGTGAGAAAGCAAATAAAAAAACACCAATTTTGATACATTTTTACTAAAAATAATCATGTTTTAAACCCCAGCTGACAGAATTTTGGGCATCGACTGACAGCTTCTGAATGCCTGGGACAGACAGAAACCGAGGCAATCCCGTAAGGGAACGGGATTGTTACCGGAGGAGCTGAATAACTCCTGGTTGGCACTGGAACCGCGAAGGTCTCACATACCGGGAGCTACCGCCGAGAAAATTTATGGACTCTTTGGAATCACAGATTCGATCGAGAATCCAACAATTTGTAGACAACCGTCGAACGCAAAAAAAAAAAAAAAAAAGGCTCCTAAAACCGAGTCCAAAGTCTCTGGATCAGCAAAGGATATGTACAAAATTCCCTTTGGTGTTATTATTGGACTGGGCCAGACGTCCAGACACACCGAGTTACTCAAACTCGCTGTCAGCTTGGCCGTAAATTTATATGGAATTTCAGGGCTACCTCAGAGGGGCAATATTGGCTTAAGGCGTTTCCATTTCAGAACCTTGTCCCGCTGCAGACTGGCATATTTTTTTTTTGCCCAGTTTTGAGCTTTCTGAATGACTTTAGCTTCCCAAATCTTTGTTGGCCACAAATTCTTCTCCCAGCCCTCTCCAGCTCCACATTGCTGCGATCCAGCCCCCGACTTAACACCCGTCTGCTGTCAGTGGATGCTACCGTGCTATTTATAAACCCTCTGCTACACACAGGTATTTATGACACTGAGCAGGGTCAGGAAGAACGAAAAATAAAAGAGGGAAAAAAGGGAAAAAGAAAAAAGTTCACTCCATTTTTATTAGCCCAATTCACAGCCAACCATATGGCCGCAAACTGGGATCTGCCAGCGCAGACAACTGGAACGGCAGCGCTCCCTGAATCCTGCAAAACCCATTAGATTCTGTTAAATATGTGGATATTTATCTCTGTCTTCAGAGAGGGGTGTCAAATATTGAATAAATGGTAGCGAGTTCCTCGCTGAGCCCCCTGTGCTGGCCTTGTCCCCAATCCCAAGCCGTGGTAGGAGATCCTTTGCTGTCCGGCCACATGTGCCGGCCGAGGAGCTGCTGCCTTCCCACCCGCTGCCACTTCCCTCCCCTGGAATCGTCTCCAAAAAGGTTTGTTTGCTGGAATAAATCATCCCGGTGGAGATACACAGTCCTGAGTGGAACAGGAAGGATGTGCAGCTGTGCCTGCAAGTGCTGCTGGAGGGGAGGCTGAGAGTCCCTTAAGCTCCCCGCTAACCGTGGGATATTGGCATTTTAGACATCATTTCATGTAGGTTTTGCCCTGTGTAGCTGGGTTTTTTCCCCCCCATGGACAGTTCTTGGAGGTAATTAAAAAAAAATAAGTTTCTTTTAGATTTGTAAGGACAGAGGCTTTAGCCACCCACACCGTGACATTGAGGCTGCACTGGGAGTCCCAGAAAACCCCACATCCCCCAAGGACCTGTCCCACATCCTCCAGCACATGGTGCCCCAAAAGCTCTGAGGAAGCACATCCAGCCTTGGATCCAAGCTGCCATCCCAAAGGGGTGCCAACCCCGTGAGCATCGTCCCAAAGGGGTGACAACCCCATGAGTGTCATCTCAAAGAGGTGACAACCCCATGAGCGCCATCCCAAAGGGGTGCCAACCCCGTAAGTGTCATCTCAAAGGGGTGACAACTCAATCAGTGTCATTCCAAAGGGGTGACAACCCCATGAGTGTCATCCCGAAGGGGTGCCAGCCCCATGAGCAACATCCCAAAAGGGTGACAACCCCATAAGTGCCATCCCAAAGGGGTGCCAACCCCAAGAGCGCCATCGCAGGAAACTTCTGCACACCTCCTGAGCTCGGGCATTCTGAGATGCCCACAGCCATCCTCCTCCCAGGGCTGCCGTGGGTCCCTGCCCAGCGCTGAGCCCCACGGGCACTCCTGGCATGGATGTTGCCTCTCGTTGTGGCTTTCCCAAGGTCATTACCATTCTTTTCGCACCAGCTCCCTATCTCTGAGATAAAGGTTCCTCACAGCCATCTCCCCCAGAGCCCGAGGGAGGTTTAATTAATAATCCTGGCCTCTGAGGGAGTAACAAAGAGGCGGAAGGACTGGGGGAGGGAGCAGCCGGGTAACAGTGGTAGGAAACACATGGTCACGGAGCTGAGCCACGGGCAGAAATTCCCATCAGGGAACAATGCTGCACCAGCTGGGACAGGAGAAGGTGACCTCAGGGCTTCGCCTCTCCATCGCCTCCAGCCCATTGTTCTATTGTGTCTTTCGCAGCGAGTTCAAGGGAATAAACAGCGCTTTCCAACCCAGCTTAGCCTCGGGGATGGTTTTCTTCCCTGCTGGGTTTATGTGAGGGAAGAGATCGGTGTTGATGCACTCAGCACCTGCCGGGGTGCGGGTTCAGCCTGTCCCCAAGGGTCCTGGTGTCCTGCGAGGGGACACGAGTGAGCCAGCCCCAGGGAAATGAAGGATGGGGTTCCCAAAGGCTGCCCAGGGATCTTCGGCCCCAACACCCCCAAACAAGGTGGTGATGGAGAGTGCAGCTCCTCTTCTGCACCACAGCCATGGTCACAGCACCCTCAGAGCCTGCTGGTGCTGGAAATGAGCCCAGGGATGGTGAGGAGCCATTGCGGTCCTTCCCAGCTTATACCTGGAGCGATTCATCCCCACACAACCCAAAGTTCCTTAATTATACCTAAGCTTTTAATCACCTTAGGGGTTGTTATTTTTGTGGCTCCTTTTCTGCTGGCTTTTCAGAGCTCCAGGAACAAAGCGCTGCAGGGAGCAGGTGCAGAGAATTCCCTTTCCGCCCACAGTGGGAGCAGCATCTCCTTTGGGATAAGAGCTGGGATTGGCGTCCACAGGGTAATGGAGCGGAGGAGATGCACAAGGAAATCACCAAGATTCAGTGACAAGGACTTGAACCCTGAGCCATCCTGGAGGACTCAAGAGCTTATTTTAAACCTGTTATTTATCCTGCATCCCTGTGCTATTCATCCCTAATCCGTAAATATGAATTTTATGGACACCGCCTCCTCGGCAGAGCACAACGAGGGACAGTCTGGCAATGGAGAATAATTAAATTAAAATATGGATGTGGAAAGGACCTTGTCTCCTAAAAAAAAAGGCAACAGAGGAAACCAGGAAACATGAAAGTGATCAGCAAGGAGGGAGAGTGGAAGTGGGGAGGCCCAGGGGCATGGAAGTGAGGGGAAGGAGAAAATGGGAGCTGGTCGGAGCAGCATTAGCCAAGCCTTTCCAAGCAAAGGTTCTGCCAGCCAAAACAGCAGCAAGTCTGAAATTGGTTAGGGATTGTTTATTTATTCATACCACAGGATGTAAACTAATATAGTTCAATTCCCCCGGGAAAATAAAGCCGACTCTTTTTTTTTTTTTTTTTTTAATT
>VZRL01004879.1:480563-521467 GCA_013397895.1 Origma solitaria
TTGGTAAGTTCAAGAATACATTCATGCTTCTTTTCCCCTTTTTTATGAAGTTTGAGAGGCTCCAAACAACCCTGGAAGGGTCACTACTGAATTCCTGCCTCTTCAGAGGTGAGGAGCAGCTGTCACATGGAAGACTGAGTGGCTGGCACCTTTGACATCAATTGTAAGACATCGATGATGCCTCGTGTTTCATGTCCAGGAACGACTTTTCCACTCTGAACCACTTCATTTAAAGGTTTGCTGGGCAGTAGAAGTGACTGATATTTATCTGAAATTAATCCCCTGTGTGGCAGGTTCTGCACTCTGGGATTGAAATGTGGTTTCAGCAGGAGTTAATTGGAGAATGAGTATTTACCTTCAGCTCAGCTTTTGCTTCCTTGGCTTCACTTTGGAAGTGTTGAAGGTTTCACCTTCCCAACACCAAACGAAAACAGCAAACTCACCAACTGCTCACTTAGGATAACCTGAATGGAACTTTAGAGAAAATACTAATACTTGAGGGGAAAATAACCCAGGACCTGCAGCTGAAAAACAAGGTCTGCAGGGTTGTGGAGGATAAAACTCCCCCAAGCCGGGCATTCCTCTGGCCCCACATTCCCAACCAAAAGAAAAACTTTAAAAAAATACATTTAATTGACCAAAATCCTGATTGTCTTTTCAGACATCCTTCTTGATGTGGTCGGAGATTGGAACCCTTTTGGAAAGCAACTTGACATTTCATAGCTTAGATATTTCCTCCATCGCTTTTGACTCTCGGGCCTCAATTATTTCCACCAGGAGAGTGCTTGCCAAGCGGATGAAATTGGAACTGGAGTGGATGTTATAAAATACAGGTAGCTCCGGCCCCTGTGCGTGATGCTGCCTCGTGTGGTTTTTTCATTTGATTTCCCTGACTCATTCCAGGGCTGAGCATGGCACGGGCTGTGCTCCACGGGGAGCGGAGCTCCCTCGGCATCTCCGCGCTCCTGCACACACGGGGCCAGGTATTGGCTGGGCCTTGATTCCTGGGCTGGAAAATTCCTTATGGTTTTTGCAGGGACAACTTATCCTTCCCGGTTGTGGAGGGAAAGGAGGGGAACCATCCTGTCCTTCAACAGTTTTTGATGGAAATTGCGTTCCCGTGCCAAACGATCGCTGAAAACATTTTTAAAGGACATTTATGGGGAAAATGTTGCAATTCTCTGGCGTTTTGTGCCCTGTTTGGTTCGGCATGGGGATGGAAAATGGTAAATTTTGAATTGAGTGAAGCCACCCTGTTTTAGAGCTAAAAAAACCACCTCGAGCTGTCCCACCTACGGGACACAACTGCACCAGCAGAGCCGGGGCTGCTGGAGCTCAGGGAGCTGAGAATTTGGCTCTGCTGGTAACTCTCCAATGCGATGGACTCTAAATTTATCTTTATTTCTGCCAGTGCTGAGCCTGGGATTGATGGGGCCGAGGAGGAAAAATCACCTGAATCCTCTGCTATCTCTCAAAACAGGAGGTGACACAAGATGCACTTCTTGGAGCAGCAACTCTGTGCTGTCCCTACCCCCTGACCATGCCAAATATAATTTTTAATAGGAAAAATTATATATTAAATAGTAATATTTATTTAAATATTTCCTTTTTTTATTACCTTATTTTAAATAATCTTTTATAATTTTTTAAATTTTTTTAAAAATTAAATATAAAGTGCAACTCTAGATTCATTGGAGTGGATGTTTAGGAAGCCAATGGTTGCGTGGTTCCCAGCAGGAGCCCCCAGCTGGGGCAGGAGTGGGATGGGGACATGTGGGGACAGAGCTCATCCCTCTCGGGAGTTCCTGGTGCTGTGCATCCCATCCAAATCCATCCGGAATAACAAGATGCAGATGCCCCGAGGCAACTGTGCTTTGTTTGGATCTGGCAGAGCTGATTAGAGGATTGATGGGCCCAGGGAGGAGCAGGTCTGTCCTCTCCCCCGGGACACTCCAGCCAAAGGCACAAGCAGTGATTTGTCTCTGCCAGCACTCCAAACTTGAGGACGTTTCTGTAGGAAGTGACAGTGGCAAAACATCCTCTGGAGCATGTAAACAATTTTTCCCTATTCAGGATGGTCAAAATAAAAAGGGAGCTGTGTAAACATCTCCAGGCTGTCCCTGCTGGTCTCTCACTCGGAGCTGTGGAGCAGAAAGCTCTGCTCCGGAGCCAGAACATGCTGCAACTTCCTCCTGATCCACGATCCAGCACAAATACAAAACCAAATCATGTTTCCACGTAATCAATCCATGTTCTTAGAGAGGAAAAGAGCCCTTAACAGCCGAGTAGGAGACCTTGGAGTATAATAGAGCTCTCCAAGTGCACAGGTGTGCCAAAGTGCTGCACCAACAGTGTGTGAGAAAGCATTCACATTGTTCCCAAACCATGGGAAAAACATATCCTGTTCCCATTTCTGAGCGGTGCCATTCCCGAGGCTCTGCGGATTCTGCGCGCTGTCTCCTCGCAGCCATCCCTGCCTGGAGATGAACTTTCCCTGATTTCCGAGCATTGTGCCGCGCTCAGCCCTGCACAGGTGTCCTTGTCCTGCTCCAACAGGGGATCGGGGCTGTGCCAACCACAGCACTGCGCTCCTTCTTTTGGGCTCGCTTGGGTCAGGGAACACAGAGGAAGAGGATTTTTTTTGTTGAACTCTTCCCTGTCCCTTTCGCACGTGGATGCTTTGATGTGTGGATTTTCCTGCGCCGTTCCCGAGCGCCCAAAGAGCTGCAGAGAGGACGAAGATGTTCACATGGGGAGAGAGGGAAATGGGAAAGACCAGGATGAGCTCTGATCGTAGGAAACTTGGATGTTGTGGTCGCATTTAAATGAACAACATCATGAGGGAAGCGGGGAAGTGACTGTGGAGAAGAATGACAGACATTTATTAATAGTCCTGAAGTGCTTTTGTATTTTTGGCTAAAGTGAGAGTGTATCAACAATTTCCACTTGAAATGTTTTGGAGATACAAGTGTCTTTCCTTTTCATGCAACTTTGTGATTCAAAGTGCCTCATAAAAGAACAACAACAGGGAAGCAAAATATGTTTTTACTTTCAGATTGTTAAAAATCGCTTCATTTTGACATTTCAACCAGGCTCCTTCCTTTGTGTAGAGGACATTGGAATAATAGTGAGGAGATTCCACTTCAGAGTCATCTGAAAATGATGAAAATCCCAGGAGATTCCTGACAGTCCAAGATGTGCCTTTCTTGATACAAATAATAAATTCAGAGCAGAAGCATTGACGTGACATTTGAATTTGAACACATGCGCTACCTCAGTGGTGTTTAAAGGAGATTTATAATTTCAGATCAATTCACTGAGAGCTTCCACCTCCTGAGTTATCCCAAAAGGAGAGGATATACCAGAGAGGCAAAAAAAAAGAAATTTCCACAATCTGCTTCCAGAATTGCTACCGTGGGATCCAAGTGCCACAGCAGCACCCAGCAGAACTGACAGGAGCTGCGCCGAGCCCAAGCCCAGGGCTCTTTGCTGCGGCATTTTCCAGGTCCCACGGGAAGTTTCCTCACAGCTGGAGGGCAGGGACAGAGGCCAGGTGACATCTCCAGCGGCGTGGGGACAGATCCAGCACAGGACAGTGAGCACCAGGGTGGCCTGGCAGGAGTTGTGATGGACTGCTGTGAGATCTGACGGCAGATTTATCGGAACCCCAGCCCAGGTGGGGCCAGCAGTGTGGCTCTCCCTTCCTGCCCGAGGAAAAGCTTCTCCCAGCACTCGGCAGTCCTGGCCTGGCTTGGATTAATCATTCAGATATTGAAAGGAGTTGCAGCCTAGGCAGAGTTTATTGGAGGTTCAGGGCAATCAAGCCATGAGTTAATTCCCACCAACACCAGAACTTCCTTAATTTTACAGGCATTTCAAAAATATTGCAGCCAATAAAACCTGGGTATGAATTAGAGCCCTTTTTGTAGAGCTGCTGGGGCAGTCGGTGACATTACAGCCAATCCAGGTGACATTTATATATCACAGGAATATTTTCCAGACACTGTGTTTTCCAATCCAAACCAGCAATTCTTTCCCTATTGATCACTCCCATCCCGGGATCAGCTGGCAATGTGCAGCAGCTCTTGTTTGCCATCAGGAATCCCTTGTTTAGTGTCAGTTTGAAGTGATCACCGTAATCACCATCACCACTGAATCCCACAGTGGTTGGGGTTGGAAGGGACCTTAAAGATCATCCCATTCCACCTCACATGGGATCAGGCTGCTCCAATCTCCATCCAGCCGGACCCCAAACACTTCCAGGGATTCCTTACCATCCAGCCTGAGGCACAAAGATGCTCTGGAGCTCAGGGCAGGAATTGGGCACGAGCCTCCCCTTGGCTTTACCCTGAACGAAGGCAGTGCTTGGCTCAGGAATGGGTTCTGCTGCGAGGAAAATCCTTACAAACTCTGGGGACAACGGGAGCAGCAGGGTCAGCGTCCCCTGGGAGCAGAGCTCGGACCCCATGGCCCCACAGCCCCCAAAAGCATCCAGCAGCAGCCACCCTGCAGGGAATGCCCCTCCAGCATCACAATTCTGCTGGCCAGAGACGGTGATGAGGAAATCCCAGGGGAGCACAGAGTGGCAGGGAAAGGGGGACAGGGCCAAAAGCCACCCCTGGCACCGTGAGCACAAACAGGGAAGTGCTTCGGCCCCATGACCCTGTTTTCAACCACAGGCATTGCACAACGAGCCTTTTAAAAATAAACCTTCTTTAAAAACACCCTCTTTTTTTTCTTTTTCTTTTACATTATGAGAAGCTGAGTGAAAGCAATATATTTTTTTTGCTTTAAACCAATGAAACTTAATGTTTATAGCAGTCTAGGAGCTGGAAACCCAACTTAAGAAACACTTAATGTTTAGATCTACTTTGTGGTTGGAAAAAACAACTTTTTAAACGCTTCAGCAAGTGGAAACAGCCACCCCTTGTAAACAAATCTTTAGCATGAAGATATTTCTTAGCAGTGGAAAACCTTAAGTGCAGGGAGACGGATTTGTGAGACATTTCAAAGTGATCAGAGGCTGCTGGCAGAGCCTCGTTCTGTCAGCAAGGACGTCAATGATCAGTGCAGATGAAAGAGTTTCCATCCAGGATGCTCGCTGGGTGTTTGTTTCCCACTCCTTTACTGTGTTACACACACCACTCACATCCACCTCGGGCTCCGCTTCAAGCCCATGTTACTCCAGTGTCGTGTTTTAGGGTCAGGGAAGTTAAACCAACACAAACAGCGAGGAGTCGGGCAGCAGAATGAAAAATATTGGTTGTTTTTTGCAAGTACAGTAAAATTTCCCAGCCGTGAGATAAAGCCTGCCAGATATTCCAGCGGTGACCTTGGAAAAATAATACAACAACCTGCTCAGGCCGTGTTTTGCCTCCAAAACCTCGTTTCAACTCTGCTCATGTGCTCTGGAGCTGCTGCCCTGCCCCTGGGTTGGAGTGTCCCTGAGCTCTGCGATGTATGGGAATTTTTTTTTCTCCCAAAGAAAAAGTGGAAGTCCCATCACGAGACAATTAAATGCATCCGATGGCTGCTGGCAGGGCGGTGGCAGGGATGAGCTCAGTCTGTTCCGTCCTTTGGGATTTAAATCTGCTGCCTCGACGGGGCAGTGCCTCTTCCTTGGGAATGCTCCGGGTGTGAGCAGCTGGGATGGGGCTGCACTCCTGCTGTCCCACCATGCCACAGGTGACACGAGATTGGTGTCCCCTTCTCCCAAAAGCGCCAAAAACGGGGGAAAGCTCCTGTTGAGGTGGGAATCCTTGCACAACCACCACTCACAGAATCAGCCAAAACTGGGAAAAACTCCTGTTGAGGTGGGAATCTTTGCACAACCACCACTCCCAAGCAGCTGAAAACTGGGAAAAATTCCTGTCGAGGTGGGAATTTTGCACAGCCACCGCTCACAGAATCAGTCAAAACTGGGAAAAGATCCCACTGAGGTGGGAATCTTTACACAACACCACTCACAGAATCAGCCAAGGACTGGGAAATGCTCCTGTTGAGGTGGGAATCTTTGCACAACCACCACTCCCAAGCAGCCAAAATCTGGGAAAAACTCCTTTCAAGGTGGGAATTTTGCACAGTCACCGCTCACAAAATCAGTCAAAATGGGGAAAAGGTCCCATTGAAGTGGAAATCTTTACACAGCCACCAGTCACAGAATCAGCCAAAACTGGGAAAAGCTCCTGTTGAGGTGGGAATCTTTGCACAACCACCACTCCCAAGCAGCTGAAAACTGGGAAAAATTCCTGTCGAGGTGGGAATTTTGCACAGCCACCGCTCACAGAATCAGTCAAAACTGGGAAAAGATCCCACTGAGGTGGGAATCTTTACACAACACCACTCACAGAATCAGCCAAGGACTGGGAAATGCTCCTGTTGAGGTGGGAATCTTTGCACAACCACCACTCCCAAGCAGCCAAAATCTGGGAAAAACTCCTTTCAAGGTGGGAATTTTGCACAGTCACCGCTCACAAAATCAGTCAAAATGGGGAAAAGGTCCCATTGAAGTGGAAATCTTTACACAGCCACCAGTCACAGAATCAGCCAAAACTGGGAAAAGCTCCTGTTGAGGTGGGAATCTTTGCACAACCACCACTCCCAAGCAGCTGAAAACTGGGAAAAATTCCTGTCGAGGTGGGAATTTTGCACAGCCACCGCTCACAGAATCAGTCAAAACTGGGAAAAGATCCCACTGAGGTGGGAATCTTTACACAACACCACTCACAGAATCAGCCAAGGACTGGGAAATGCTCCTGTTGAGGTGGGAATCTTCACACAGCCACCACTCACAGAATCAGCCAAGGACTGGGAAATGCTCCTGTTGAGGTGGGAATCTTCACACAGCCACCACTCACAGAATCAGCCAAGGACTGGGAAATGCTCCTGTTGAGGTGGGAATCTTCACACAGCCACCACTCACAGAATCAGCCAAGGACTGGGAAATGCTCCTGTTGAGGTGGGAATCTTCACACAGCCACCACTCACAGAATCAGCCAAGGACTGGGAAATGCTCCTGTTGAGGTGGGAATCTTCACACAGCCACCACTCACAGAATCAGCCAAAACTGGGAAAAACTCCTTTCAAGGTGGGAATTTTGCATAGCCACTGCTCACAAAATCAGTCAAAACTGGGGAAAGGTCTCATTGAAATGGAAATCTTAACACAACCACCACTCACAAAATCATCCAAGGACTGGGAAAAGCTCCCATTGAGGTGGGAATCTTCACACAGCCACCACTCACAGAATCAGCCAAAACTGGGAAAAGCTCCTGTTGAGGTGGGAATCTTTGCACAACCACCACTCACAGAATCAACGAAAACTGGGACAAGCTCCCGTTGAGGTGAGGATCTTTGCAGAGCCACCACTCCCAAAAGTGGCCAAAACCTGGGAACAGCTCCCACTGAGGTGGGAATCTCACAGTCACCACTCCCAAGCAGCCAGGATGGGCAGAGTGGGATTTGGGAAGTGCTGTCCCAGCACCAAGGGATGCTGTGGCAGGAGATGCCCGCGTGTCCCTCACCCAACCCGAGGTGCCAACGCCGCTGGTGAGGCCGGGAGCACAACGGGTGTCCAACACTGCTCCTGCTGGGTCATTTCCTCCAAAACAATTGGAGCTTTGATCCCATTCTGTGAGCCAGGACCTGCCGCTGTTCTCACTGGGCGCCCTCGGCGGGGCTAAAAAAAACCCCACAGGCAGCAACAATGAGCGTGGAGAAGCTGCTGCCGCTGACTCAGCCCCTGCCCCACGTTAGGTAATTTCCTTGTGTAAATCTCTTTTCAAGGAGGGCTTTAAACAGATTTTAACCATGACCAGACTCCTCTCCCCTGGATTTGATCCTGAGGAAATACCTGATAATAAACGAATACCTTGCTGGGATCCTCAGCCTTGCCAGGAGTGACAGTTGATTTAAAAATCACTTCTTCCTTTTTTTTTTTTTTTTCTTTCCCCCTTCTGTTTTCTCACTTTATCCCTTTTTTAAAAAAAAATTCTGAGGAAATTGTAACCATCCAGGGCTGGGAAGGTGTTGCAGAACAAACACACCCCAGCAGGGGCAGCATCCGTGGTGGGATCTCATTTCCCTTCTGCGTGTCCTCACCTCTCAAACACCTCCACTGCTGCTATTCTCTACTCATTTAAGGTTTCCATTTGGATTTGGACCAGCATTTGGACATTTCCAGGCTCTTTTTAAAGACAATAGAGCTCATCAAGCTTCAGTGATGCATCCTGTGGGGAGTTTGGGTACCTGGGGCTGTGCCTCAGCAGCCCTTGAGTCTGATTTTCTAACAAAATATGTCTGAAAATAAAACTCAAGGCGTGCAAAAGACTTTTACATCCTTACCAGCTGAGCGGAGTCCTCTGGGTTTGATTCCAGTTTGTCTCCCTCGCTTCCCCCAGCAATTCCCCATGGAAAAAGGCAAATTTCCAGCCCCAAGTTTCTGTCCAGTTACCACAATGTGTTGAGTTCTTATTGACCCCATTGTTTGTGCTGCTGCTGCAGGTTGCAAATTCTCAGTGCATGAGACTAAATAAACCTGGGATTATCGTTATAATGGCCCAATAATTTTGGGAAAAACTGTTTGTATTTGGTGAAGAGCTGAAAGGAGGGAAATATCGGGTTCAGGGGATGTGCCCCTCACTCCAGTCCTGCTCCATCTGCTCGCAGCTCATGGCCTGAGCAGGTGAGGTGGGGCCATAGCTGAGGTCAGGTGTCCATGGACATGTGGATTTGTGGGACTTTTAAATCCCTGAGGACTTTCCATGGCCAGAAGCAGCTTCAGGAAAGTTCTTAAAGATTGGCTGTGCCTCTGCCATGAGGTATAAAACATTAGAGCCTTTTGGTTGCTTCAGTTTTTTGGAGGACTCTTTTATTTCTTTTTTTTTTCTGGTGCCATAAGGTAAAGTTTAATTTTTTTATCCATAGTTTAGGGATTTTCTCAAGAGAGAGGCACCATTTTCTGGTGAGAGCTGCAGATGTCCATGACCAGACACCCTCTTGGAAAAGCAGATTTTTGCAAAGGAGCCTCGGCTGGGGATCAGCCAAGGGGTTCAGGAACTTGTTCCGGGATACCTGAATTGTGTCGTGTGCAGTCACATCCATCAGCAAGACACAACTTACATCACTTGCCAGGAACTCAGCCCTCTGATCTGCAGATCAGAAAATTGCCTAAATCTGTGATTTAATTGAGTCGAGTTTTTAGTTCTGACTTCCTGTGCTTAACCCTTGGATCACTCCTGGCGTTTCATGTCACAGCCATGTCCGTGTCGGTGCCTGAGAGATAAAGTTTCCTCCAACAAATGATTTATTATTCTCTATAAGGGATTAACAGAGGTGTTTAAACCCCTGTGGTTGGATCTGCTTTGAGGATTAGGGGGATTTTGGAGCAGTGATATCACTGGGCTTCAATGCAATTTATGTGGTGGTAAAAAGACCTGAAACTGGGAGGTGATGTCAGTGTGGTGGTTGGGGTGGGTGGGGGAGCTGGGTCTGTCTGAATCCTGGCCAGAGCTGATCCCACTATCAGGGATGAGGGATTGGACTCTATTTTATTTAAATCAAGTTCCCTTCATACAAATCCACACCAGTGCCTTGAAATTCAATGGAGTTTGCAAGTTGTTCACACTGGATCGGAGTGGTAAAGCCTCCCTGGCACAAACTCTGTTGTGTTTCTATCAAAGATCCAGCCCTTTATCCTTTGATTTTCCTCTGTCAAAAGAGATAAACCCCACATTTTTCAGACCAGTTTAATTCCCGACAGTATTTATGTATCTAAGAGGTTTTCCTGACAGTACATAAAATTAAAAGAAGAATCCTTTAGGAAAAAACATATCAGTAATGTAATCCCTCATTTGGGTCTGTGCCTCAATTACATCTATTTCATTCTGACTTTCTGCCCAGGTTCCAGTGGAAAATTCTTTTCTTTTTTTTTTTTCCATTTAAAAAGCAACTTCTTTCTCTGAAAGAAACCAAACCAGCAGTGCCATTCTTTCTCTCTCTCTGTTTTATCCAACTATGAACACCATGTTTTTTATTTAATTCCCTTTCCTAATTTAGTTTTATAAGCTCTGGTGGGGACAAAGATGCTCTTGGTGATATTTTAGGTTGATCACAGCCAATTCCAGGTGGTTTTTTCTCCCCTTCTTTGCTCACCAAAGCTCTGGGCTCAAACATGTTGGTTCAGGAGTTTGCGGCTATGCCCAGGTCTTTCCTAAATTAACGATGGGATCAAAATGAAGTTTGTGCTTTTGAATTTTGCCTCTTAGATGTGTCAGCACAACTCTCAACAACTGCTTTGCTCCCTGAGCAAGCAAACACCCAGGTTTAAAACAACAGCCACTCGCATTTCTTCTTTAATGCTTCCAAAAAAAAAAAAAAAAAAAAGGCAGATTTAGATTGATTACCATGGATGTCTCCCATAATCATTAAAAGCCGTTTCAAAGCCAAGAAAGCTCTAAGTGATTGCTGCAGGGCTGCCAGGTCTTGTCTGTGCTGAGTGAGAGGAGAGCAGAGCTCGGGGTGCCTGCCCTGGGTGATGTGAGCAGAGCTCGGAGGTGCCGCGAGGAAAAGCTCCACCACACCCTTTCATCCCTTCCAAAACAAATAGGAAAGCAAGAAGAAGTGGATATCTTTGCTCTCGCTTTTCGTTGTGCCTTTTTGAAGATGTGATCTATGAAGATTTCCTGTAATTACATGTAATAGCTGGAGGGGAAGACAGCGAATGAAAGTCAGAAAAATTAATTCATTTAAATCTGTCACTAAGACTTCCACGAGCCAACCTGTAAATAACTCCACGGTTGAAGCAACTTTGTTTGCATAACTCAGCTCAAACCCCACAAAGCTGAGGGACTCGGTGTTTTTCCCCTCACTCCTTGCACATGAAGTGCTATTTGAGCCACGAATAGTCTGCAAAGCTGCCTCTGTGGCACAGCCCCAGAGCCGAGGGGATGGAAGCAGCTCCCCACGCCAGCAGAGAGCCTAAAATTAGCACCGAAGAGATTGGACTCTCAAGTGCTCCATTCCTTTTTTCCTCTCGCAGCAGGGCTGGATTTTTGGCTGCTGAACCCCGGTTAATAACATCAGCCTGTGGCTCCTGGGTCGCTGAGCAGAGCAGAGCACCTTTCGTTCAGGAGATGGATAATAACAATGCTCCCTCCTCCCTGCCAGCACCTCCAGCTCCAGTCACCCCTGGGAAGGCTGGGTGAGCTCGTTCGGGAGCCAGAGGACTTTGAGCTTGGCCACAATCATCTGCAGGCGGCAGGAGAATGGCAGCGGGAGAGAGGCAAAGTGGCTCCCTGGAGCCACCGCGGGGCCACAGTCACCACGGGAGGGTTGGAGGTGGCTGTGCCACCATGGATGGGCTGGGGACACCCCCATGGGCCGTGTCCCACCGTCCCCTCCTGTGTGGGAGCAGGGATGGTGCTGCTGGAACCTGGAAAGGGTGGGGAGGGCTCAGCAGAGCCCAGAGCCCCCAGTCTGGCCGGGCAGTGCAGTGGGTTTACTATTGCAACAAAGTGGGATTACTATTGCAACAACACATCATCAGCAGGGTAAAACTAACCTGTCTCACGACGGTCTAAACCCAGCTCACGTTCCCTGTCAGTGGGTGAACAATCCAACGCTTGGTGAATTCTGCTTCACAACGATAGGAAGAGCCGACATCGAAGGATCAAAGAGTGACATCGCTACGAACGCTTGGCCGCCACAAGCCAGTTATCCCTGTGGTAACTTTTCTGACACCTCCTGCTTAAAACCCAAAAAGCCAGAAGGATCGTGGCATGCCCTGCATGCCCAGGGTGGCATGCCCTGCCACCCTGGGCCGTGCAGAGGGGTGGGCACCTCCAGGAGCTCCTCCCAGCCATCCTGATGGACCTGTTGGAGGTTGGATGGCTCCTCTGCGAGTCCATCTCTTTGCTCTCCGTGGATGCCATGGACTTGACCCCATGGCACAGGCAGGATCCAGCCATGGACAAGCACAGGAGCCCCAGGAGGAGCAGAGCCTGTCCTGGCCCTTCTGGGAGGAGGTAAACCTGTGGGATCTGAGTCCTGCAGGCTCTCCAGAACCTTCTGATCTTCACACAGGTTGTGCTCGATGCCTTCAGAAGGTGGAAATCCAACAACCACAGCGAATATCAGCTGAGGATCCCTGTGAGTCCCTTCCAGCTGGGATATTCCACAATTCTGTGATGGAGCATCCATCAGGGCAAGGGAAGCTCTGAGCAGAGAGGGAGCTCTGGGGTCAGGGAAAAGGCCATCCAGAGAGGGATAGAGGCAAAGTGCCACTGACTTTTCGTAACCACTCTGAAGGGCTCCAGCATCAGCTGCTGTTCCATGGCAGGATTTCAAAAAATCATCACAGGAAGCTCAGGTACTGGAGGAGCAGCCAGAGCCAATTTCTGTTGTGTTTATCCCATGAAAAACACTATTAATGCCCCATGTCCTGGGAGGCTGAGCTGATCCCAAGTGGCCCAGCTTGTCTGGAGGCATTGCTGCAAGCCTGACCTATTCATTTGGTTTGTTCGTGTGGTTTTTGTTTGTTTGTCATTATTTCACAGCAAATCCTTCCCTCCCTCCTGTGACAGTGAGACATTTGGCCAGGCAGCCAATGGAGAAATCCCATGCCGTCATTCCAGGTGGGCCACGCAGAGGTTCTTTACTCTCAGCTTTTCATTTTATTAGATAGAACCAGAAAAAATAATTTAAGAGAAATTATAACTCAACTGAAATCCAGCCCAACAGCAGCAAAATTTCACATATCCAGGTTCTCCATCAGATTTAGAAGAAGAAGCCAAAGGCTCTGTTTGCATTAGTGAACATTTTAAAATATCTAAATCTCTTGGAATTTTTCAATCCCAGGATAACTCCTGAAGTACAAGGATGCTTTTCTTTTTTAATCTCATCAACAATTTCAAGTACAGATTTGTTCTGGGGAAATCTGAGAGGCTGCCTCAGGTTCAGAGAAGTGCAGGGGAGTTGGCATCTTTGTCCTGATAAATTCACCCTCCAAACTCAACTCATCCATGGAATAGGAATAAATGTTGTAGGGGACTTTTTTGTGTCCTAAATAAGTTTGACCAAATCTGTTGTGGCAACAGCAATGCCGCACTAATTGCAAGATGATTTCTGCTGATAACACGAAAGTCTTCCCCACATCAAATCTTCTGCAGGTTTGACTTTTAATGGCAAAAAAAAAAGCCACCATATTCCTAAATTTATTAAGAGATTCCTGAGTTTCTTACTGGCTTTTTGCAGGGGTTAAAGGTTGATCAGTGTTTTAGACAACCTAAAGCCCATTTCAGCTTGAGTGTGTTTGGAATGTTCCAGAGTTAATGTGGGGTGAGGGCGCAGGCTGGAAAGCTGCGAGTGAAGTTCAGCTTGTTATTAGAGGGCTGAAAATATATGGAGGGAAAATCTATCCTATTCATTTTCCACATGATTTCAAAGAAAAAAAAAGGAAAAAAAAGCCAGAAACCACTTAAGGCTAAAGCTCTGAAAAAAAGATCACCTCTAATTCCATAAGTTATGGGCCCATAAATCAGTCAAATAATCCAGAGCTGGCCACCAGGCAAATATATCTTCGAGCAGCAATAACTGAGGAGGGAGATTCTCTCATTCGAGGGCTGTTCATAATTCACTGTAATTGGTGGCAAAGTGAGAGCTGAGACAACTTAATTCATTCACAATTGCCGATGTTATTATTTCAGAATAAAAATAGTGAGTTTGATGGAAACCATCTGGTGTCAACAGAAACCATACCTGTGGTCAAGCACCACTTGGGACAAGGGGATGTTGTTTGAAACTCAGAGCCTGGGGGGTTCCAGCTCAGGTATAAACCCCATTCTTGACAGGAACAGCAGCACCCAAATGGGAAGAGTCTCTTCAGGTGTCTTTACCCAATTTTTGTGTTTTCACAGCGTTTTGAGGCTTTGCCCATGTGCAGTTTATGTGGTGTGGGTGAGCAGGGATGTGAGGAGCTCCGGATATTCCAGGACGAAAAAAATCTACCAAGTTGGAGTAGCTTGAGCTGAACAATAACTTTCAGAATGGTTATCAGCAGGGTGGCACCTTGGGAACAACCCCAGGGTCTGCTCAGCCTCCAGGATCCAGAAAATAAAAAATCCCAGAGCTCTTTTCTTGGTGCTTCGAATGTCTCTGGAGAGCAGGGTGTGACATTTTCTGGGACTGACTGAAAAAACTTTGTATTTTCCCAAATCCAACCCTTCTGAGCACCCACCAGGCCTTGGAGGGCCGAGGGCTTCTCTTTGACATTTTGTGTTTTAATCTCCAGCCAGAACAGCAACCAAAGGGGGAAAAAAAAAAAACAAGCGATCTTTGCACGTGGTTTTTGTGGGAGCAGCTGAAGCAGTGCCTGGGGGAGCCCATCCCAGTGGGATCTGGGGGTTGGGATTGGGAGCACTGAGTGTCCTTCCGTGGCTGTGGGGTTTCTGTGTGAGCTCAGAGCCTTGGGGGCCTCTCCGTCAGCACTGCCGTCACATGCGTGCCCCCACATCAAAGCCCTGCTGGCTTCCTACTCAGGAAAACAAGGGAAAACAGATTTCTCACCGCATGCTCTTTATTCTATCATGTTTTTGGTCTTTGATTGATTCTTTTTTTCTCCTAGGAGAAAGCCTGAGGGGGAGGGTTTGTTTTATCAGGAAATGAGAATGAATTTACTCGGGTGCTGTCTCAGTGCTGTTTCATTTTCACTCTGCAGTGCCCCAGAGCAAGGGCTGAGGCTGCTGATGGAGCTGGGACAAGGCTGCTGCTCTGGGAAAGATTCTGATGAATTGTGCGGGGATGGAAGGACTTGTAAGGGGCCTGTTGTTGCTGGAAACTGAGTATTTTTAGGTAAAAAGTAGCAAAATGTCCCGAATTGAAATACCCAAATTTAAACCGTGCATTTTAAAAAAAATTCCTTCTTCTCCACCTTTTTGGAGAAATGAAGCTGAGCTGTTTCAGTGCCTGTCTCACACACTGCCCAGAGGTCCCCATGCCTTTAGGACTCCTCCTGCTCATGGATGCTCAGGAATTACAAACTATCCATGCAGACATTAGCAGCCATTAGCTGGAACATAATCAGCTTAAGCGATCCACAAAATCATGGAATTGTGGAATGGTTTGGGTTGGAAGGGATCCTAAAGCTCATCCAGTTCCAGTTCCACCCCTTCCTCTGTCCCAGGGTGCCCCAAGCTCTGTCCAGCAAGGCCTTGGCCATTCCAAGGATGAGAGACTGTTGGCTGTGATTTTCTAATATTCGTGGAGATTCGCGGAAGCTCACAGGCAAGTCAGGCAGGAGCACTGCAAGATGGCGAAAGAGCAAAATTTATTTACAATAGTTTCCTTTTATATGCATTAATAATCTAACAATTATTGGTCGTCAGTTTTCCACCCCCTAAGATGATTGACTACAGCCCTACAGCATCCAGTACCAAAACAAAGAGATTAGAAAAGTACAAAAATGCAACTTATCTCTATTCTCCATGAGAAAGAAGAGAAAGATTTTTTAAAACAGTGCATCTACAAGAGACCTCAAACATGACCACCCTCCAAATTTTAAACTGCAAACTGCAGTTACAGCAGCAGCAGGAGGAAACTCATGAATTCCAGCTTTATCCAGTTTTATTTTCCTTTGGGCTCAGGTGTGCAGGGTCTCTGTGCTCCTGAGCATCCCTGCCGGTCCCCAGTGATGTCACAGCGCTCACCAACGCGGGTTAACTCAGCGTCAGCTGAGTCACAGAGAGTCAAACAACCTTTCTGAAGGATTCTGTTGAGTGTTCAGGAGTGAATCACAGCAGAGATAATATCCAGAGCCATTCCAGCTGGGAGAGCAGGAATTAGAGGCTGTGAGCACAGCCTGGGCAGGAGACTTTGCAGGGACAGACAGAAACACTTCTCCTGTTCTTCAGCTCTGGCTTTGTGTCTGCTGAGTTATTTGCACAAATAAACCGAGGGGAAAGGCAGCAGCCACCCTCGGGGACAGCACTGGAGCTGAATTTGCCTCTCCATGAGGGGTCTCAGACAGAGGGGAGGTGTGGTGGCACCAGGAGTCCAAATAGCGCAGACAAAAATGTGACTTCGTCATCCCCTGTGCAGTTCTCCACATCCCATCCACAGGGAGCATTGGGATGCTGCAGTTCTTGACATGTTCTTATCTTAGAAGGACTCAGAAAAATTGTTCTCCTGCCATTTGTCACTCTTCATCCAGTAAAAAGTTGTAGGATTTTTTTTGGTGTACACCCAAGGACCCCCAACACTGGCATCAGTTACTAAACCTGCAGGAGCATCAACTTTTAGAGTGAATGGTGCAGAAAGTTTAAAAGATACCAAATCTGTCCCAGTTTAATTCCATTTTTTCCCATGGATTAAAGTGATAAGGAAGAACAACTTGACTTCTTCCAGCTTGAGACAGAGGCTCTGTTAAAAAGCTTACAGAAAGAGGGGAAAAAAAGAAGAAAAAAGTGAGAATGAGCCAGGGGATGAGGGAGTTAAGGGACCTCCTCTCGAGGGAGACAGGAAAGCAGCAGAGATTTGGCAATGCGCACAGATCCCAAAAATTAGATCATAGTCCATAATTATCCTCCAAACTGCTCCTGGTGCCAAAATCTTCATATCTGTGATTGTTGTATTTTGAAGTCATGTCGGAAACGCGGAGTTTCAATCAATGCCATTCCCATGCCCAGGGCTCCATGTCATTGCCCGTTCCACAATAAAACCTACCTGGCATTGTGTGGGGAATGAGTAACAATTCCTGTGCTGAAAGGGAAGAGGGAGAAACACCAAGAACTCTCTCAGGCGCTGAAGTCAGCGGGAGCTGGCGGGGCTGGCACAGCTCCGTGCCCGTGAGTCAGTCCCTGGGCTCCTGTGCCAGCCTCGTCCTGCCACCGCCACCCCACGGCCTCCCACAGCCAGCCTGGGAGCCTGCCAGACCCCTGAACTGCTCCAGAAAATGTCTGTGGGGTTTGTGTGCAGCTGCCAGACCCTTAAACTGCTCCAGAAGGTGTCTGTGGGGTTTGTGTGGAGCTGCCAGACCCCTGAACTGCTCCAGAAAATGTCTGTGGGGTTTGTGTGGAGCTGCCTGACCCCCGAACTTCTCCAGAAAATGTCTGTGGGGTTTGTGTGGAGATGCCTGACCCCTAAACTGCTCCAAAAAATGTCCATGGGGTGTGTGTGGAGCTGCCCGACCCCTAAACTGCTCCAAAAAGTGTCCATGGGGTTTCTTGACGTGTGTCTCCCCATCAGGAGTGCCCCCAGCTCCTCTCAATCCTTTCCCTTTTCCAGGACTGACTGAATGCGTTTGTTCCTAAAAAGGCTCATTGCACAAATTCCCTCTGACTCCCAGGACATCAATCAGCCGAGGGCATGGGCACCACAATGCCCAAGGGCAAAAAAAGGGGTTTTAGGGCAAAAAACGGGGTTTTAGGGCAAAAAAGAAGTGTGCAGATGTGGTTCATCCCCCCATGATGGCACTGAGAGCAAACGCTCATCCCAGCTTTCCTCCTGGCCCATGCACAGCCTGGTCTGGAATAACCACAAATGCACCAAACAATTCTGAGGAGTAACAGGAGAAAAAAAAAAAAAAAAAAAAAAAAAAAAANAAAAAAAAAAGTTAAAAAGGAAAAAAAAAGAAAAAAAAGAAAAAAAGAAAAAAGAAAACAAGAGAAAAAGAGAAAAGAAAAAAAAAGAAAAAAGAAAAAAAAAAAAAGAAAAAAAAAAGGAGTTTTCCACGGCACTGAGCTGGAGGTTAAAAACCAGGAGAGATGCTGGAGATGATGCCAAGAGCTCCCTGAGAGTCCTTGGGGCGCTGGGGCTCTGCTGAGGTCCAGCCACTCCAACCTCCAGAGCTTCCAGTCAGGAAAAGGCAGCAGCGTGGTGGCAGCTGAGTGTGCGGTGACAAAGGGCAGGACATGCCTTGGCATTGAGGATTTCTCTTTTTTTTCTGAAGTTCCTGTTTACAGGCCGACTGTATTTCCCCAGCGTTTGAACTTCTTCCTCGCGCTGCTCCTCCGCTGCTGCTGACACTGAGGGGGAATTCAAAAGCTTCCTCTGAGCAAATCTCTGAGTGTAAACGAGATTTTGTGCCCTGCAGGCACAAAGCCACCAATAAATGCCATTTTGCTGAACCAAGATGCAGGCAGAGACCTTTCCTGGCATCACCACGAAGGGCTGGGGTCTTGTCCTGCTGCACCAGGGCAAAGATGCTGCGCAGAACAAGAATTTGGAGATTTGATCTCTTTTTCCACAAGAGAGGGAGGCTGAGCATGGTTGAGAATCTGGCTCCAGCTCCTGGTACTGCACGCTCGACCTCAGACATTCCAAATTTTCCCCAAATCTGGCGTGCCCAGCTTGGCCCTCCCCAGCCCCAAACTGCTGCTCTGAGCAGTGGAGGGAGGGACGAGGTGGCAACTCTGGTTTTTTTTTGCTTTTCCTGCACTTAATCAGAGCTCAGCCGAATCTCCAAACAGGACATTTTTTGATCAGACCTTAAGTGTTTGTTTCGCTGGCCAAAACCTGAATCAGCTGCCCGTGGTATGTGTGGCATCTCACATATTTACTCATTTGATATCCCAGCAGATACCGCCACAAAAGAGGGAAGTCACGGGTGCTTCGCGAGCTAATTAATCAATCCCTTCGCTCTATTAGCAACCTTAAAGGAACTCTGAGGCAGCCCCAAAGCTCCAATCCACCACAGATCTGCAGCCCGTCATATTTACAATTAAAAAATTGCTCATGCTCACGTCACCAAAACTGTGGGAAAAACGAAAACCCTCCAACAACATTTTTAATGTTAGAGAGTCAAGGCATTATTTTATTATCTGGCCAGGATGTTGTTCTGGCCAGGGTGTGCCACAGAAATCATCTCATCCACACACAGCCCGGCTGTGCAGAGAGAATCATTCCATGACATACCGATTTTACAGGATTTTCCCCCAAATTTTATACAGTCAGAACCTACAGAGATGCATTGTTTCAAAGTTCATTGGTCCAGAGTTGGGCAACCCTCAGTGTTCAGTTTCCCATTGGATCCAAATCCCCTCACCTCCAATGTAAATTAGATCTTCATTTTTCAATTTTCTTATCAATCCTTTCCGGGCGAGATGTCTCCAGCTCTGTCAGAGGTGCTCTGGGGTGGATGTTTGGAGATGGCCACCGATGTTCTGTTCATGTTCCGTGGTTGGTTTTTATCCTTTTGGGGATCTTTGAGCTGCTCCACTCTGTTAGAATGTTGAGTTCATCAGACCTCACCTGGCAGAACAATGTCCTGAAAAAAAACCTTAAAATTCCTTTTCCCGGGATACAGACAAACAAAGCCTTTGACTAAAGTCATACAAAATTTTTAAACTGGTGTATTTTCTAACACTCAGAGAGACACCCCAGGGTGGTTCAGTGTTCAGGGAGCTCTCGCAGCTCCTGCACCTCCCGCAGGCACTGTCCAAGCAGAGCACACAGCACTGAGGGTTCCAGCAGTGGGAAAGGTTCATCCCGTCCTTGTCACACTTGTCACCCGGGCTCGGAGCAGTTTGAAGGTGGCTGGAAGAGCTCAGCAGGTCGGAGAGGTTCAGGGGTAAAAGAGATTTGGGTAGATGTAGCCTTTAGAAAAATCTTTCATGCCAAATTTTTTATAAAATCTTTATGGGAGTTTGGCAGGAGCCTGGAGTGAATTCATCCCCTAAAAATGCCCTCTCCATCTTGGGAGCAGAAAGAAAGAATTGGGAGATCCAACTGTAATCCCTTGGAAATTGCTCAGCTGACTCCAGAGGAGGATCACATCTCCATGATGCAATAGAGCAGAGAATGCAGAAAAATTTCGTAATAGCGCTAAAATCTGAATTTCCCCATGTCATTGGGAAAAGGCACTGGCCTCTGGTCAAAAGTATGTTCTGTGCTGACCAGTGAGGATCAGGAGCTGAGCACTTTGGGAAAGATTGTACAGTGGGAGAATAAAGGGCTAAACTGATAATCCTATCAGGAAAATAGAACTTAATCTGGAGTTATGTATGAAAGGTTGACCCCAAGTCACAGCAAATTCACCAAATTTGCCTCTATCTGCTCCTCACCCCTGCACTGGAATTGGCTGTGCTGCTCCTCCAGGTGAGGAAGGCAAGGCAGGGTGCTTGGGGAGTGAGGACAGGCTGGCTGTGCTCCCTCCAGGGGTCAGAGCGTTGTCCCATCCCTGCAGAAAGCCACCAGGCTCTGCTGCGTGCCCCAAGAACCCATTTTGGGGTGTGTTTGGGATGAAGCCCAGCTCTGCCCGGCACTCGGGGGTCTGGCTGATCTCTGGCAGCAGTGCTGCTCTGAGGCCATGGCCGCACCGAGGGACACTCAGCCTGTCCCTGCAGCCCTCGGTGACCCTTCCAGTGTCACAGGGGGGGACATGCCCCCACTACCACAACCAAAAATACCCTCCAGATGTAAAGAACCTCGGAGCAACGAGGTGACTTCACAGAGCCACCACAAAGCCTGGGATCTGAATGCTTCCCTCTCGAAAAGCCTCCCTGCTCTGTCCTTCACAGACAAACACGCACTTTGTTCTCTCCATCCATTTCCAAGAACTGTTTCCGTTCAGTGGAGGTTGAGTGGTGCTTCAGCTTATTTTTACTGAGTGCCTCCAAGCCCTGGAGTGGCTCAAGCCCGCTCCGTGTTTGTCCTTTGAAGACAGAAGCTTTGCAAACTGCTTTAAAGACAGATCCGGTGCTACAGAAGAGTCTGAAAGAAGCAGAGGACGGGCAGGGCTCTCAGAACACCGTGTACCTTTGCATCCCCTGTATCTTTTCCCGGGGTTTGTCTCTAAACCCTTTGTTCCCCCCAGTTCAGGTTGTTCGGAGCTTTGGGAGCTGAATGGCATTGCCAGGGCAGAGGGAGGGCAGAGCTCGGGGCCAGCTCACTCCATCCATCCTCGGGAAATGTCCGTCTGTGCTGCACTGCGGGGTGGTTCCTCTCCGGCTGCCCCAGCTCCTCTGGAAAAGGGGCTTCTTTGGGGTGAAAAAAGGTGATACAGAGCCCCTCAAAAGAAAGGAGTCTTTTAATCCAAGAGAAAATAAACCCAAGCCAATTGTGAGTCTCTGTTTTCCTCCCCTTCTCTCCTCTCCTCCCTCCCCAATTATTTCCTGCCCGATGGCTTCACAGCAGAGGCTCTGACGAGTTTTATTTGCCATCCCAAGACACTTGGTTGACACCAGCAGGGCTGGTGGCTCGATGAACACCGCCGGTGAGCACAGGCTCCCTGGGATCCCCTCCGTGTGCTGTTTTCCAGCAGATTTATCCCATTGATTTGTGTTTGGGAGGGCTGGGCCAGACCCCAGAGCTATGTGGGAACAGGAAGGGTTTGTTCTGTTGGTGCAGACAGAGAGCAGCCCTGCCCAGGGATGTTCCAGCAGCTGGGCTTGGGGCCACAGAGACCATGGAGCCCTTTGGGGGTGAATCCACACGGGAACAGCTGTTTTGCCTGGTGAAAGTGTCACCAAAAATCAGGAGAAATAAAAAACCCTCTAGCACTGTATTTGAAGTGATAGAGAATCAGGCATTACTTTATTTACTGGCCAGGATGTGCCAAGGAAAGTAATCCAAAAACACATGCTTTTACAGGATTTCCCCCCAGTTTTTATAAAGTAAAAACCCGTAGGGATGTATTGTATCAAAGTTCATTGGTCCAGAGTTGAGCAACCCTCAATATTCAGTTTTCTATTGGATCCGAATCGACCTCGCCTCCGATGTAAATTAGATATTCAATTTTCAATTCTCTTCTCAGTCCTTTCTGGGGGAGATGTCTCCAGCTCTGTCAGAGGTGCTCTGGGGTGGATGTTTGGAGATGGCCACCGATGTTCTATTAACGTTCCATTGATGTTTTTTATCTTTTTGGTTATCTTTGGGCTGCTCCACTCTGTCCCTGTGCTGAGCCCATCTCCTTAGAGTGATGCTCTATCTCCTAAATAAGCTAAACAAAATTCCCTTCCCCAAAGCAAAGTCAAGTCAAGCCTAACTAGAGAGACAAAAATAAAAAGTTAGAAGTTACACAAAATTTTTTAACTGGTATGTTTTCCAGCGAAAGAAAGAGTTAATCCCACACGGACCTCCCTGTGAAACAGCTCTGTGTGCTGCAGATTGTTGGGAGCTTCCTTCGGTGGCAGCAAAGGCGAGTGAGCAAATGAATGAACGAATGAACAAATGAACGAATGAATGAATGGATTTTTCATTTGCTGTCTGTGCCATGAGCCTGCCTAGATAACATCCATGTTTTCACTCCTATTCCTCATCCACAAAATAAAACTTTAAACCAGGCTTGGTAGAGCTGCTCCCTCCAGGACAGGGATATCTGAGGTTCGCTCTTTTCTAATCCCCTGGAGTAAAACCGACTTATTTGGACATTTGTCCATCCTGACACAGGTCAAGACGCCCCCCTGGGGACAGGCCCCAGCCCCTGGTGAGGTGTTTGCAGCTCACAGCCAGCAGGACAGCACCCAAAAAGCTGAATTCCCAGGCACGTGCCATTCGAAGGCCATGAGGAATCTCCAGAATGGGGGGAAAAAAGCAAATAAATGGGAAAAAGTGGAAAGAAATGGCAATGAACAGGAATAAAGCCTGGCTTTGGTCTGAGGAGCTTTGTGCAAGGAGCTCCTGCCCAGCACTACTGTGCAGATGGGAACAGTGTAGAATTATTTTCCTGCTAAAGGCCATGTGAAAAGCTTGATTTTTGACTCTGCCAAAGACAGGATGGGAATCCTCTTATGAGGATTAAACTTTCAGGGAAAAAAAGATAGTTCTCTTCTAAGAAAAGCCGTGCACTTGGCTTGTAATGTGGGTAATTAGTTATAAAAGGCCGGGCAGCCAATTTCAGTGTGGGCGTGAGGAGCAGATAGAGGCAAATTTGGTGAATTTGCTGTGACTTGGGGTCAACCTTTCATACATAACTCCAGATTAAGTTCTATTTTCCTGATAGGATTATCAGTTTAGCCCTTTATTCTCCCACTGTACAATCTTTCCCAAAGTGCTCAGCTCCTGATCCTCACTGGTCAGCACAGAACATACTTTTGACCAGAGGCCAGTGCCTTTTCCCAATGACATGGGGAAATTCAGATTTTAGCCCTTTTATGGAATTTTTCTGCATTCTCTGCTCTATTGCATCATGGAGATGTGACCCTCCTCTGGAGTCAGCTGAGCAATTTCCAAGGGATACCAGTTGGATACCAGTTGGATCTGCTCCCAAGATGGAGAGGGTGTTTTTAGGGGATGAAATCCAAACCCCACTCTACCCTTTGGATTTTGCTGCACAGTCCTTCCTGTGTGATGGTGGCAGCGCTCCCTGAGAGGTTTGAAGCCTCCCGAGGTGGCAGATGGCCCTGCCAAGACACCCTGAGTGACAAGGACATGTCTCCTGCAGGAGGAGGAGGAGGAGGAGGAAGGTATGTGGTGCCTGCTCTGAGCCTGGAAGCGCTGAAACCATCTCATGCAAATGACATTGCATGCTAATTTATGTTAATGAGCTTATCAACAGCGCTTGCACATCTCCTTCAGAGGCAAGAGCAGCAGGGACAGATGCGGTGGGTGGGACTGGACAGGGATCTGGACATGTCCTCCTTCTGCAGTCCCACTGGGGGCTGAGAGGGCTCTGTCCCTGCCCCCTTCCATCGTCTGCAGGCTGTGGACCGAGCCCTTGGGAGCAGAAATTCAGTTTTCCAAAGAGCAAGTCACATCTGGAGAATAAGGAAGCTGTTTTTTCCAAGGAAGGGTGTCTGAGCTGAGGCACGGCTGCCTTGCCAAGGGATGCGCTCTCAGCTCATAACTAACTCCGGGACAGCACACCTGAGTCCATACCTGCCCTGTGGACACAGATTTCCCCAGGTGGATCCATAGGTGCGATCCAGGAGGAATTGTATAACACAGCCTAGCTCCAGGGGGAGAGGAAGTGCCAAGCAAAAAACCCTTCTGAGAGCACCAAAGTCCATCAAGCGCTTAACGAGCAAGTCAATACAACCCTGAAGTTGCAGCTTCCTCATAATCCCTGCCATAATTCCCCGAGCGCCCATCCCTCCCACGGCCTGGCGTCACACGGACACCGATCCGTCACCGGCAAGGGCTGAGCGCTTGCTGGGGACACACAAACGATGACAGCAGATGCCCATGACGCCTTTGATCCTCGCTCTGGGTTTGGCTCAGGGATCTCATTCCTCGCTCGGTGACTTTCAGAAGGCCTGGCTGCTCCCTGTGGTGACACAGGAGCTGTGGGGACAAGGACAAGCACGAATAACAAGTGGCTGTGCTGAAAACATTTCCTGCCTCAGTTCGGGGCTCTCAGAGAGGCAAAGTGACTGTCTGGGAGACATTTGGAAGAACTCTACGGGCAAGTGCGGAATGGATGTGGAGCTCCTCCAGGCAGGGTTTATAATTCAGCTGTTTGTAATTCAGCATCCAAAAGACACCCTCGTCTCCCAGGAAGTTTGCAGTCAGCAGAGAGAATAAGGCACAGGGAGAAGGTTTCCAAAGAAAATCTTGTCATTCAGCATCTCCTCAGTGCATTTATTCAGCCTCTGAACCCACAACTGGGGGTCTCTAAGAGCCCTCACCGAGCTCCCTACCCCAAGCTCTAAAGCAATCACTCTGATTGCCCTCAATTTAGCAATTAAAGGCTGAGTGACACATTTCCAGCTCGGCGAAATGAGATGCTTAGCCCAGATTCGCTGCGCACAAGTGTCTCATATACATATATATACACACAGGTATTTACCGCCTTTCATGTGCTAAATGCTTTCTAAACTCCTGCCTGTCAAGGAGCTGGCTGAGCTGCGAGCAGGATTCCTGTCTGGTGGCTGCTTGGTGTGTGCCAACAGCTCCCTCTGGGTTTTTTGTCTAAAATTTACTTCAGTCGCAGGAAAAAAAAAAATTAAAAAAATCAAAATCAAGCAGTGCCTTTGTTCCCAGAAGTATTTTTGGCAGCGAGAGCTCGGAGCATGACCCATCCTCACAGCCTGGGTTGCTCGGTCTCTCCATCATACCTCGGGGCTGGCACAACCTGGGGAGAGATGAGATGAGATGAGATGAGTTCTGTAATGGAAACTGCTGTGCCTTTGTGTCTGGGAAGGCAGCAAGTGTCAATCTTTGGGACACAGAGGTTTTTTGGGAAGACGCATCTCGAGCAGAGATCCCTGCAGCTTTCCAGGGCTCCATGGAGCCTCCAGTTGCATAACCCTGACAGTCTGTGCTGGAAAGATTCAAAAATTCCCTCAAATTCCCCCTCTCCTGCTAAACACAAAGCGTCAATGACCTCAGTCCTTGGCCGTCCCATCCATCTCCAGCAGCAAAAGTCAGAGGGAAAAGCATCTCGGAACCCCTCCCGTAATTTATGAACTACCACGGCTGATTTTACAGCTACTAAAACACAGCAAAGCTCCAAACAACAGCTTGGTGAGCTGACTGAGTGCAGAATGGGAGCCAAAAGTAGGAGACACATGGGTTTGGACTGAGGTGAGCACCAGGCAGAGGCTGAGCTGGAGTCCTGCAGCCCACATTTAAAAGCTGACACATTTATGCTGAATTTCTCCGTCTGAGAGTCTGGTGCTGTGGGTTTTTTACAGCCACCAGTGCTGATAGAATCAGATCTCTGATAAGAAGTGGCTGCTCCGTGTCTTTGGTCGTTGGAAAGAAAGAGCTGACCACTCTGGAAAAATTCTGTGGAGTCTGGGAGAAACGGGACTGAGCTGCCATGGAAATTTAATAGAGTCATACGCAGAAATTACTGTAAATAGTTGTAGAATTTAATAAGTGCTTTTATGCTTCCTGTTGGGTTATTTTTAACACGCTGCTAGAATTCCGTAGTGGGATATGGTTATGTATTAAATTTTAACAGTTGTTTAAAAAAAGAAGCTGTTGAACAGTATCATTTTCTATTAGGTTATACGGGATGCCTCCATTAGGAGGGTTTTTCTGCTTCCAAACAAAGCCTGAACAGATTTGAACGCTGTACATGAGCAAAATAATCCCAGCTCAGGGAAGATATTAATGAAATCCAGGCTGGAAATATGTGCAGGAAGCTGCTGTAATGTTTCTATTTCAAACTTCAGTTCACACAGGTGAATTGAAGAGCAAACTAAGGTTCACCACATCCTAATTGTATTTGGAGGCACCGTCAAACCCCTGAACTCTGAGATTTCCCTCAAGGAAATCTTTTTGATTCCTATCTTCTTTTGTGATCAAGGAGAAGTTTTCCTGCAATTTGAGGAGGGTGGATATATTTCATGCCGTTTTTAATCTAACCCAGTGCGGTACAGATAAAAATCCTTCATGAAGTCCAGTGATGAAACTGGATAATTTTGCATCCTGTAGGATTTATCCTTCAGGAAAATGTTTGAGTCTGCTGTGAAGATGTCCACTGCCTTCTCTCCCCTGGCTGTGTGATTAATCACTGTGGTTTCTGCAGGACTAACACGGTCATGTCTCATTAGCTCCCTGTGGCCACCACACGTTCATTAGTCAGGCACCACCAGGCCAGCTCTGGTTTGCAGGAGATTTGCACAAATCCTGCCCCATTTTCACCCGAATGGTGGTGGAGTTCAAATCCCGCTGGGAAAGGGTGAATTGTTCCCTTCAGGCTCGGGAATGGTGGTGGAGCTCAAATCCCACTGGGAAAAGAGTGAATTGTTCCCTTCAGGCTCATCAGCTGAGCGAGCCAAGATGAAGAAAGGCTGAGGAGGATGTGGTCAGCTGCAAGTGTCATGTGAGCTGTTCCCAGGGTTTGGGGTGGGTAAATCCTGGTGGGATTTGAAGGGGAAGATTTGCTAAAGGAAGAGGAAGACTGAGGAGAAGATCTCCAGGTGAGGGTGTCCCCACACCTTCAAGGTGTCACCACACTGTCCCCAAGCCTTGATACGTCAGGAGCTGAGTGTCTCCCCCGCGGGAACTTCAATTTTGGGATCTGAACTTTTGAGTTGGATCCTTCCAGCCATTCCTTGGCCGTGCTCAGGTGCCATAGGCAGGTTTGATCCTGAGCTGGAGGTTCCCTAGGCTGGAAAGGACATCATGTGAGAGATGAGCAAGTGCAGGGATCTGTGTCCAGAGCTCTGATTTTCCAGGGAGCTGCTCCAGTGCCATGGGCCATGCAGACATTTTTCCTGCTGCAGATCCTGTCTCCATTCATTTCTCACGTTGGGGCTATTCCTTCTGACTCCACTTCCTTATCTAAACACGTTGCGTGCTGACAAATCCAGACAGGGTGTTCTCCTTTTTTAGCTCCAGAAGGAAAGGCTCATGGAATACGTTGCCAGTCTAAATCATTCCATGACTTGCCTACATTTCAAATTAACTGGAGGAATATCAACAAACACAATGGCAATTCCCTTCTAATTCCATCTCCTTCAGCCAGTCTTTAACCCACTTATCAGACACTTGTTATTACAGAAATAATCAGGAGAAGAAAATACACCAGTGCTGAATCAACACTACCGGGCTTTTTTTCCCCATTTTTCTTCCTCCTTTTTTTTTTTTTTTTTTTTGGTACTCGTGTAACTCCCTTGGTTTCTGTTGGACACACACCAGCCTGGAATTGCAAAAACACAGCTGGCTGAATCCATCACATCTCATTACAGGTTATCAATTCTGCTGTGCAATAAACACATTTGACAATTAGCAGAGAATTGACGAGTGACTGAGTTTGGGCTTTGCCATTTCGAGGAGACTATTTTTTTCCTATTTTGTGCCTAACAGAGAAGTTTGCGATGCAGGCTCGATTTGCAGAAAATGCAGAATGCTGCTAAAGCCATTAGCATTTCTTATAACCAAAATGACAAATGGTCTTTACATTAATCTCAAAAAACTTCTTTAAAGCAAGGATCAGGAAAGAATTTTCCTCAGAAGGATATTGCTGCTCAAATGGAGAGGGGCTTTCACGGGGCTTTCTCACCTTCTGTGGGATTGATGGGCTTGAAAAAAACGTTGGTCTGACTTCCTTTGCTGATGCTTATGCTAAAAAAAAATCATAATATTGCAAAGTCTGCATAGACAAAAGACTGAACCACACTGTGACTCAGAGTGTCCAGTAAACCTCCAGGAGTAATGGTGCAGTAATTCAGTTTTAACTTGTTCAGCTCCGTATCTTGCTGCAATTAATCTGAGCTATTGTGGCCAGCTGGCTTTTTTCAATTCCAGCTCTTTATTTGTTGGGGGGAGAGCTGCCAGTGCCAAACACAGCTCTAGAAAAGTCTGGAAAGAAGGCCTGAGAGGGATTTTTGACGAGGAAGCTGTTCGTTCCTTGTCCCCCAAGGAGAGACCTCCACTCTCCAGTCCGCAGGGACTGAACCCTCCAGGGCAACGCCAGGAACCAGCTCCCTGCAGCATTTCTCCCATCAGGATTTACAAAAAGCTGCATCAGCCTCACTCGAAAAAATATTCATCCATCAAGAAAAACATGAGGTCCTTCCAGTGCAGCTCCCCCACACTGTCCAAGGATCTCGTTGATGTTCATAGAAAATGGGGCTGAAAGAAAGGAACCTCTTTGCGTTTGCTAAGTACATCAATGTGTTCTTGATCCCGAAATTGTTCTCATTTTCACTGTGATTTCATTTATTCCCGCATGTCTAAGCCTGCTCTGTGGTTCCTGCAAGGTGACATTCAGCACACACAAGTTTCAAACAGGATGCCTCGGTTTGCATTTGCCACAGATGGAGGGAAAATCAGGGGAAAAAAAGCACATGTGGAGATTTCCTACAGCTCAGCTGATGCACAGGCACTTGTTAAATCCCAGGAACTTTGAATCTCTTCCTGGCAAATGAAATAAAGGTCTGCCTGAGCTGGCAGTGCTTTAGCAGAACACAATGGCACTTCGTAGCACTTAGTGAGGGTTCATTAAAAAATAGGTCCAAATTATATCATGCAGGAAGTACGTAGGCTGGAACAAAGAGGAGTGGGTGAAAAGCAGAGGTTCCCAAATCAATGTGTTTTGGGAAAATCATCTCCAGCTTCCAATAACCGTGTCAGCTGAATCGTTTGAGCTGCTTTTGTGTGCAAAATCGTGCAGGAAATCCCAACAAAGCAGAATTTCTCGTAAGACTTCTGGTGCATCAGCCCCATGGGCCGAGCCAGAAAGAAACCACAAAAGCAACTGCTCTCTCTGCTGCGTGGCTACTGCGAGTCCCAGGTGGAAGCTGAGGATGAAATGTGTGTGTGAGTGTCCAAACACTGCAGGGCTTTCCAAAACCCTCCCTTTGGATGGAGAAATGAGCACATGAGCAGGGGCAGAGGGTCCCTCTCTAAATGATGCATTGTTCTCTCATCAGCTTGGCTGGAACTCACCCAGTGACTTCATTTATTTAAGGATATTTTCAAACATTTCCTATAGGTCTCAGATCAGGTATCACTTTGGAACATCTTTAAGGAAACTTTGGAGCTTTTATACACTTTGCTGGACAATGGATTCATTTCTTCGTTGTTGCTGTGAGAGGGATTTCTGAAATGTATAAACAGTGAGGAAAAATTGGCTCTAAATGGTCTTTAAAGGTAATTTCTATTCAAGGCTTGGTTAAGGAGTTGGATTATCCTATCCTTACCTTTTAGAGGACTATAACAGGGAAGGTGAAAGACCAAAAAGCAGTAATACAAGAGGCACATTTAAGTCAGGATTAAATGTTTTTGGTGTATTCTGAATGTTTGGTGAACAGAAGTTAACAGTTGGACTCCATGACCTTAAAGGTCTTTTCCAGGCTAAAGGATCCTCTGATTTTCAGGGCTTGCTCTCTGTTATGGGATTGCCTCAAAAAGACACAACCTTCCCCTCCTGGGTGGTTTCTGTGCACGTTTGAGGTTTTCCCCATCACCAAAGAGGAAAACCTCACCCATTTTCCCCATGGATTCCCTGTCCCAGGGGAACCCAGAGAGGGCAACATCAAAACCCTCAATTCTCCTGCCTGTGGTGTTCCCCTCAGTGTGAGGAAGATGAGAGCACCCAGAGCTCCCAGCAAGGTGTCAGCACCACAATTTGCCATTTTGCAGTCATTTCTCCCTTTCCTGAACCCTGGTGTAGTCCTTGGCAAAGGAGCACAACACCCTGGAAGAGTTTTTGGCAAACAAGTGAAAGCTCCAGGAGAAGAGTTAATTTTCTGGAAGTGAAGGATGTTTTAATTTGCCCACTACCAATTCAGCTGGCTGTGTTTCCAGCTAGGAAATATTCTTGGTAGAAATGCAAAAAATTTGACATATATTTATTTATATATATATAATTTCCTAAAATCCTATTGGGAAATAATTTTCTCAGATGTCCTCAGCAACATTTGTTATCATATTTTCACTGGATTATGAAAAAGAGAGATGCCTGCAATTGCTTTTTCTTCAGGGGTGAATTTCATCTCTTTAGCAAAGAACTAAGCAAGTCTGGTTTAAATCCTACTCTGTAATTAAAAAAAAAGGTTATTGTTCTTATCTAGCAAAAAAAAATTCTTGGAGAGAGGAAGGAAAAATTCTCCAACACGAGAGGAAAATGAGTAAGAAAAAAGAGTTTTTTCATGGGAAGTAGCACAAAAATTGCACAGGGTGAAAAAAATGTCTTCATGCCAAGGATCTTGTCTTGTTGTCTTCCTCTGAAAAACCTCCAGAAAACTGCTGGCACCGCACGGAACTCACAGCGAGGCCGAAAGCACCGAGGCTCAGCTGAAATCGAAGTCCTGCTCAAGTTTTTTTTCCAGGGTTTGTGAGAGCGATTTCCCTTCCACCTGCTGAGCAAACAGGATAGCAGTAAAATATTTCCTCCGAGTGACTCACAAATCTGTCGGAGGTGATGAGGCCCCTCGGGAGAGGGATGATGTCTTAAATAACGATTTGCTTTTCTCCTCCTGGCGAGCGGCGCTCACCGGGCTGGTAACGCGAGCTGCGTTCCCAGGCTGGGGAAAAGGGAAAAAGGGAACCAGGGAATGTGCTGTTGTTGGTTGCTTTGGGCTCTCAGGTTTCTAGCAGCTTGGTGGGATTTGAGATGCACCAAAAAAAAAAAAAAAAAAAGGAAAAAAAATCAGAAGTTTAGTGATGCGCTACTTTTACAGCCTGAAAAATTGTCTAGAAAATTCCTGCTAGGAATGGTCTCTGCTGCATGGAACATGGGATTTATCTGCTCAAAAATTATTTTGGTGGGGTTTTTTTTTCCCATTTCAAGGTGTCGAAAAATGAAGGCTCCACGGCTGCTCTCAGGTTTCCAGCAGCTTGGTAGGATTTGAGATGCACCAAAAAAAAAAAAAAAAAAAAAATTCAGGAGTTTAGCGATGTGCTGCTTTTACAGCCTGAAAAATTGTCTAGAAAATTCCTGCTAGGGATGGTCTCCGCTGCATGGAACACAGGGTTTATCTGCTTAAAAATTATTTCAGTGGCTTTTTTTTTCCATTTCAAGGTGTTGAAAGATGAAGGCTCCACAGCCCTGGGAGTTGGTCTGGCCTGTTGGAACAATGAGATCCAATCCATCCCAAAGGGAAAATCCAGGGTTTGTGTGGCCCAGCACAGCTCATCCCGTGGAATTTTGGGGTGGCTCTCCACCGGCTGTCAAACAAAACTGCTCCTCCCAGCCAGAAATCAGGAGGCTCCACTAAATCTCACCTGAAGCCTTTTTATTTTTATTTTGCTTCCATCGGGGCAAGACACCGAGGGAAGATTAAAGTGAATTATTGTGTGCTATGGGTTTCGGAAACATCCTCGTGCTTCCTTCCTAGGTCAGGCTCGGCCCCATGGGCTGGGGTTGGAGGCTCTGCTCCCATTCCCAGCCCGGGCCCTTCCCATTCCCATCGCTGCTCTTCCCAACATCCGACCGAACGTGGCTCCCGCTGCGTTTCCAAGGGGAAGTGATGAACTCAAGCCGTCTATAGAAAGAAATTCTTCCTATTTAAAGACACTCCTGACAAAGCCCAGTGGGAAAAAAAAATGGCTTGCTTTTTCCAAGAATGTTTTAGTGTTTTCCGTGAAGGATGAAGAGAAGTTTCTGCAGGAGGACATCTGTCATCTCGCTCCGAATAATTGCTTTTGAAATTAATATATCCACTGCTTCCCCAGTTGAAATTAAAGCCCGTGTATACAATGGAAACATTGATTTCTAAATAGTCGGAGTGTGAAATTAAAGCATAAACTGGAGGTGTAGTAAATAAAGAAAATGGATATTTAGTTACACAGTAATTAATGTTTGGACTTGTATTTAACTGATGATCTGAAAACAAGGTGACACCTGAACAGTCAGGCTCCAAACACTTTAGGTTTATTTTCTTTTGCTTCAGAACTGTATTGAGGACTGAAACATTCATACCTTCTCATTTCCAACTCCTGCTGAAGATTTCAAACCAGGGTTAAAGAGGAAAACAACCAGCATGGGCAAATTTCAGGGGACAAGATTAATTACGAGGCATCTGTAGCTTTTTTCCCCATTCTGCTAATAATCTCCCCTGGAATATTTTGGTGTTGTTCTCCCTCTACCAGCAGATTCTCACTGAATTTTTCCAAAGACATCTGAGTTCTTAAATCACCACTAACTTCAACTGGTGGCTGCTCAAAAACCAAATGGAGCCAGTCCTTTGCCATTGGGGTCAGGTTCGGTAGGAAATTTAACATTTGAGATCCATCCTGGTTTTTCCTTCTCTGAACTCATCATTCTGCCCATGCCATAGGCTGGACTCGATGACCTCAAAGGTCTTTTCCAGCCTAGTTAATTCTGGGATTCTGTGATAACACTTCCAGGAGGGTTTTTTCAGGGATCTGCTTGGGGGCTATTCAGGGAAAAGGCTCCAAATCCACAGCAGGAGGTTCCAAGGCTGATCCCCCAACTTGAGGCACTTGGAAAGTTGAAGTCTAGGATGAAGCTGTTCCCATTCACACACAGAACAATCTTTCTCCCTCAGAAACAAACAGAAAAGCTTTCAGATTGCATATTTTCGGCTTTCATGGCATGGAAAGCTAATGTAAGAAACGGGGGAGAAGAGGAAAACTGAATGAATTCCTAGCAGGCACAGCATCCAGAGCTAAAGCTGTCAGGCTCGAGGTTGGGGAGGATGCTCCAGCTGACAAGTGAGACTGCAGAACTACAAAGATTTATTGTGTACCGAAATAATTCCTGTGCTTGCTGAGCAGAATTGCTGCCCCGGAGTAGCTGCGCTCAGAAATATTTTCCATCGTGAACTCCAAGTCCCTTTTCTTGCCCAGATTCCATCAGAAGAAACAGCCCCAGGATTAAGTGCCTGCCACTTACCTTGGTGGGTGATTTTACTGCCTGAGGTACAGGTTTTGTGTAGGCAAGAGTGAAGAGGTGCAGGGAAATTGAGGAAATTAGGGACTGGCCACACAATTAGAGACATTTTTGGCAATGAGACATCACTTCCTCAACTTGACAACAGCCTAAAAAGAGCAGATTTTGAGTAATGATAGGGAAATTTAAAATCCTCATTGTCTTTTTCATGTGCAGGTGCCCAAAATGAATGGGAGAGAATCACAGCTTCCAAAAAAAAAAAAAAAAAAAACAAAAAAAAAAAAAAAACAAAAAAAAAAAACCGAAAAAAGAAACATTTCTTCACTGTTGGGCAGTTCCTGACCTGCAGCTCAGCAGCTGGAGCTGATGTACCTAAAAGTCATCACTGCCTTGTTGATGGGGATACTTAAAAGTGAAATTAATCTTGTCTGACCTCAGGGTGTCTCAGAGTTAGATGAGCAATCTGGGCTCATGCCCTGGCCTCCTTTTATATCCACTGAAGAAAACCAGACATCGCCAAAACCTCGCTGCGTGCACCACTCCGAGGGTGAGACAATCCTGGGCTGTAAAGGGGTCACAGATAACAAATCCAGACTGTCCCAGTGGCCTATTTATAGGATTTCAGGAATAAATCAGGGAAATTATATTGCTGTGGCGGTAGAAAACTCCAAATAATCTTTGTCCCGCTGCCCATCTCTCACCTCCTGCTGCTGACAGGGATGGCCTGGAGAGGACACAAGGGATGGCACAGAAATGAGACAAGGGACATGTGGCAGAGGCTGCTGTGATGAACAGGGCTCAAAAAATCCTGAATGGAAAAGGAAAGTGTGGCTGCACTGAAGATTGTGAGATAAATGAGTGTAAGGAGAGCTGAAAATCCATGGGGAGAAGGAAAATCCCTGCCTTGTGTGGAGCACCAGGACCTGCTATGGAGCAGGTGCAGAGGAAAGTGTGGGGTGAGAAGAAGCTAAAATAACTTTGTTTAGGCTAGGAAAAGCAGGAAAAGGCTAGGAAAAGCAGGAAAAGGCTAGGAAAAGGATTGCTTTCCATAAATAGCTCAGGTAAACCCCCAGGGAAGGGAGAGAGTTATTTAAGCTAAAGGACAATGTTGGCCGCAGATCAAACTGGTTGTGAGTAAATCGAGGAGGGAAACATGCAGGAGATTTCTGAGCATCACAGGAAAGATGTTCTGAAACAACTTTCCAGTCACAGCAGGAACCTGAGCACTTCTAAATCCGTCAGAGCAGGAAACGGATCCCTGTGCCAAGACAGCTTCCAGATCTCCATTCACATTACTCAGGCTCGATTTAAACTTTATTTTGCCAATGAGAAATTTTTGCCCTGACTTAGAAAATAGAAGTCTCAAAAAATTGAGAGGCTGGGGTTGAGAGCTTGAGCAAGGCCAAGTCCATTCCTGTGGGTGGGAATTGAGCTGGCATCAGCTGGGACATCCACAAGGGACATCCTACAGCTTTCGAGGCCTCTGTATTACCTCATTACTGCATCATTTTGTTAATTAGTTGGGCAGTTTTTTGTTATCTGACCTTATCTCCCTCGCTGCAGCTTAAGTAGATCGTTAGGCTGATAATGACTGATGGACCTTTGCAAAAATGGTGAGGTTTTTTTGGTCTGGGAAAAAACGCTGTGAAATCTCCTTGGGAGAAACCTCAGTCAGCAAAGAAACAAAACAAAAGCAGCACGGGGTTGGATATGGAAGCTCAGCAAACGGGGAAACTGAGGAAACTGGGCTCAATTTTCCTGCCCTCTAATTATCCATTTCACATAGCCATCAACAGAGGAATTTGATAGTGACACAGGAAAAAGTTACATTCCCACAAAACCTTCGGTGCACACGTTCCAGGAGCTGTGGGTGAGGATAAACCAGGGTGGTCTCTCATTTTGGGATTAGCCTCATAAGGGCTTTTGGCTTGGCTCTGAACCCAGGAAAAAATCCTATTCTCAACCAGTTTGCAGAGAGTTGCATTCTCAATGTTAGAGAGTTTTACCAAATCGCTGTTTGAAAATCTTTATATCTGAGGGAAAAGGTGCAAGGCTGATGCTCACTCCTTAAGTAGTTAATACATCAGAGAAAAGTGTTTTTCTTGCTGTATAGAAGAGATTATACCCCATGGCCCTGAAACAAACAAGTGATTTTATTAAAAATAAGTCGGTTTAAATAAGAATTCTAGAGGAGAGATAATTGCATCATTTCCTTTTTTTCCCCCTCTTTTTGTGCTTCTTCAAAAGATCAGATTCACACTACCTGAAACTTCTCATTTAATCAGAGTCACCTTGAGTCATTCACCACTGAATTGACCAAAGCAAGAAAAGAGCTTTTTCCACAGCTGAAAATGAGTCAAGTCCATCTCATCCCTTCAAATCCAGGGCAGACAAGGCTGGCGGCTCTGAGAGGGGGAGGGAGCCAGGTTTTGTCCATAAATCAGCCTGTGACCCCAGTGATGAAGAGCAATAACCCTGAGCCCCTAATTAGGAGGGCAAAGAGAACCTCAACCAAGTTCATCATCATCATCCTCCTCCCTCGTGATCACTCTGAGGCTTCACTCCACGGGGCTTGATGAAAAACCTCTCTCCTCTGGAAATTATTTCACACAAGCTCCTGCTGTGTCCCGACAGCTGCCCTGGGAGCCCTGTCCGTGTCCCATGCCCTAAAAAAAGCCATTTTTTCTAGGAGCACAGGAGCTGAGTAAACTTGGACCCAGTTCCCAGCCAGTGCAGGAGCTCGCTGCCAAACGGGGAGAGAAGTGCATCTGATTCTCCTGCTAAGGCGTCCAAGGAGGGCCACAAAATTATAGCTCCAACTATAAACAGAATGAGTACATTTTGTTCATTTTCCTGTTCTCCTCCTAATCGATGCAATATGAAGAGCTGCTATCAGTGCGGAGTTGTACAATCAGATGGCAGCAATAAAAGGAGCGTTAGCAAGTCTGGGCTATCATGGGAGGTTGACTGCAGGAAGCAGTTATAAAACGAGAGCGTTCAGATCTGCTCAGATGAGAACATCAGATTCGTGACAGAGTCGTTCTGATGTCTGTCTGCCCACTCAATCCTCGGCTAATGGACATCTGCATGGAGATTTACAGGAGCACTACTGAGGGTCGTGGGTGCATGGACAAGGCTCTTTGTGCACCCTAAATGAGATGTGTCTTATGTCCAGCGATAAAATATCCACAGACCCGTGGGTTCATCTTATCTGCACAACATATCACGTGCAGGACTGAATAATTGCTGTCTGGTTTATTGTTTCCTCGTTCTGTGAGACTCCTGGATGATTTTATTGGCATTTTAGCACAAATCAGGCGGCAGGCTCACAGGCTATGGGGAATACAGTAGGAATGCTGTAGAGGGATAAAGCACAAGCTGGGCACTTCCATCAGCTGTCAGCAAGGAGCCTTTCCTGTAAAATCTCTTGTTCTTTGGCGTCTGAAAAAGTTCCTGCTTCTCTGATGCTCCTCAGACTCCTTTTCTTCTCTTCCAGCCACCTCTCCTCTGGTATCTGCACGAGGCACTCGGAAAACCCAGGGACTTTCAAAAATGAGAGCTGTAAGGCTTTAAAAACAAACAGACATTTCACCTGTGTCCAATCAGCCCCTTCTCAGGGCTTGGCTTTGATTTCCCCAGTGCAGAAAAGAAACGGAGAGGATTTTAATTTCCTTGGCTCCCCAGAGCAGCATGAATGAGGCTGCAGCCTTGCATTGGCCTTGTGTTATTAATGGGCTCCATGCTTGCAAATGTCTCATTCAATATATTTGCTCCAAGTGCTTCCAAAAAAAAAAAAGGGGGGGGAAAGAAGAAAGCAGACCTCAGGTTTCTGGGCCTAATGTATGTGACCTGACAGCATGAATACATTAGATCTTCCCCAGAAACACACAATTCCAGACTGTGCATTGGATCTCCAGCCTTTTTATCTTCATCTGGGCTCTAATCAATGTGCTGGCAAGGAGCCCTCTTTCCCTGCCAGTCTGGCTCAGGCTCTGTCTCCCTCTGAAGGGGTCTGACATGTCTGCCTGCGAGCCGGGAATGCTCCCGAGCTCCCTGCTCAGGCACCCCCAGCACCTTCCCGCCACGAGGGTTTGCTTTTCTCCCGAGTTCTTGGCCCCTCTGTGCCAGAGCCAAGCCTCCCCCAGCCCTCTGCGAGCCCGGGGAATTGTGGCTCTGTCTCACTGCCGAGGATCTCATCCATCATCTCCCAAGCCTAAAGAAGGGCTCGAAATCCAAACCTGTAGGATTGCCGTCTGTGGGATTTGGACAGTTTTGTTTCAGATGGTCGGGACAGAGACGAGAGATCTCTGGAGTTTGGTCTTAGAGCATGAGGTTTATTGTGAAAGGTGTGGGTGTAGGGGAGCTGCTGGGAGCTGCCAGACACAGCTCAGAGCAGGGCAGAGAGGAGAGAGAGAGAAGAAACAAGAAGAATACAGAATAGAATCCCGTGGTTGCCATTTACAATACAATAAATCATCTTCTGTGCTGAATATTCTAATTTTCACTAACCAATCTAGAACAAGCTGCAAATCCTACAACATTTACACACAGCCTAGGAGAGTCATTGCATTACCCTACGGCGTTATATTTTAAACCCTAAAAACTGCTTTTTGGACCCTCTGCCGAGTTGGCAGGGTCTGCTCTGACCCTTGGAGCTGTCTGCAAGCAGAGGGGATTGTTTAATCCAAAGGGGATTCCCTTCAGTGGCCACACCATTGTTTTCCAGTTGTTCAGTACCTGGGGTTTGGTATCTCAGAGCTTGTCTGCATTTCAATCTCGCTTATAGTTTCCATATTCTCAGCATCTTTTGCCAGGTAATCATATTGATAAGGCTTTCTTATTTCATCTTCCCCAACACAAACCTATGAGCTCTCGGTTGTCTTCTTAAACTTCAGGCAGGTCGTGGCTTTCCCCCACTCCCTGCCTGGTTTTGCCTTCCTGAGCTCTGGTTATCTGCAAGGCTTTCAGATCCTAAAAGGAAGAGCTGGTTTCCATTATGGCTCTGAACAGCGTCTAACCCACGAGGGCCCCAGTTTGATTAGGGTCTCTGGTGACTACCGTGATACAAGCGCTGCTAATAAAACCCATTTGAATCCGGAAAAAAAAAAAAAAAAGGCAGCGATGTTCCTTTTCCAGTCAGTTCCTACCTCGGGAAAGCCTGGGAGAGGTGGGATTGTGTTGGGGAGGATGTGTCTGGCAGCTCCCAGCAGCTCCCCGACACCCACGCCCTTTCACAATAAACCTCATGCTCTAAGACCAAACTCCAGAGATCTCTCGTCTCTGTCCTGACCGTCTGAAACAAACCGAACCAAATCCCACAGACGGCAATCCTACAGGGTTGTCCAGCAGGGCTGAGGTGGCCTGGCTTGACCCATCCCAGCCCTCGGAGCTGTCCTGAGCAAAGCCTTCAGTGCACACCCAAATGTGCCACACATTTGCCCTCCCAAAGCTGGACCTGCTTCTGCTAACAGCGATTAATCACTTTAGAGCCGGCCTTTTATTATTATGAACACAGCAGATGTGTTTCCATTAATAGGCCCCCAGTGAGCCTTATCCAGCATCGCTGATACTTAATGAAGGAGATTATGTGGCCTAAACAGACTTTTCATTTGCAGCATCCTCCCATTTCCCTCTGCTCTTCCCAGGGAGCAAACAAACCCGAGTGGGAATCTTGTTTCGGGCTCGGTTTCAGCACAGAAGATAAACTTGCTGCCAAATAATAAAGTGTGCCCTGCTTTAATGTGATTTGTAAGGGCTAAACCTTGCCCTGGTTTGTTTGCAGGGCTCGGAAAGCAAACATTAAACCAAGCGAGGAGAGGGCAGGCACTCGGCTCCCCTGGGATGTGGCTGTCTCCACAATATGGGAATTTTTCAAGTGTGCTGGTTGCCATTAAAAACTCATCACTTCCAACAGTGGCTCAGACCTAGCGAGTCTTTGGGTGCTTATAAAACAGTCCCTAATTAATGACAGTAATCATGAGGGTCACCAAGCAGTGCCATGCCAGCTTTCTCGTGCCAAGAGGATGTTTTATGTTTTCCAGTGTTTTTCCTTCAGCAGGTCAGGCTCTGCAACTGCTTTTGCTCTCCTAAATTATTTCTAAAACCAGAAATTATTTTATATTATTATAAATTATTTTATAATATTATATATTCTTTTGCTCCCCTAAATTATTTCCAAAACCTTCACCCCAAATGGCTTCTTCCCCCATTTGCTGCTCAGCATTATCTTTAGCTGTTTGAATTTTCATCTTTAACTTGGATGTTAAAAGCAGACACTAAAGAAGCTACACTGCTTCTCAGAAAAGAGAGAAGGCAGTTATTTGTGTAACACAGACAGAAAAAATCCTGTGTGTTTCAAACAATTATTCTGGGATGCCTAAGGAGAACTGGAATTCCTAAGGAGCACCTCCACTGTCTAAATGTATGATTTTAAAATCCAGAAGGACCATCTCATAAATCCAACGGATCTGCCTGCCTCTGCTCTGTGCAGTGAAAGATATTAAAATATGTTGTGTCTCCAGGAGGGAGTTCAGCCCCTCAGGATGGAGGATTTATCCACTGGACAGTGACAAAGTGGCCTCGCTCCCAAAGGCAAGGCGTGAAACCCCAGGGGATTGTCCTTCAGTTGGGTCCCTGCACCAAATGCTTGAGGTCTGACAGAATGGAAAAAGGATGAACTTTCTTTCACACCCACATCCAAACAACTGTGCCATGAAAAAATAGAGATAATGAGGCAACGGCTGCCCCCCAGCCTTGTCGCTTTAAACCAAACCAAAACAAAGTGCTGCCTTTTTAATTTAAGCCAAATTAATTTGAATAAAGTGAGGAAATCACATCTGGGCCGTGGCTGCTCGAGAGCTCCTAACCACAGCCTGCGTGAGGTTATGTCAAGGACTTGCTTGTCAGCTTTGCTTTAACTCACATATGGGACCAGCGAGCAAAGAAAACCCAAGAGTTTTTACTTTCTGCAGTAAAAGCCAAACTAACATAAAATGAGATTAATGGCAACAGCAGTGACTGCTTTCATTTCCCAGTGAACTGTCTCAATAGTACCAGTAATCAAGATCAGGTTGGCTTTTCTTTCCTTTTTTTTCCTTTTTTTTTCCTTTTTTTTTTGGATAAAAAAACAACTTTTCATCAGAGAAAAGAAAAAGAGATACTTAAAATACATAGACACATCTGTTCTCCCATATTAACAACATTACGTCTTTCTCCATGTGATGCATAATGAATCATCTCAGTGTGTTTTGCTTTATAGTTTTGTACAAATCCAATTCCTTGTGACTTTTACTGTAATAATAATATTTTCCAATTCAACAGTACCTTTCATTTTGAGTTTCTCAGCACTAATGAGAAGAGAAGTGTGCTGAACCCATTGAAACAGCTCGAAAAAGGGAGGCACAGCTGTAATTACCAGAAATTGAATTTGTCTCCTAATGGGGAGAGGATAACAGTACTCACAGCCCTTTTTCTTAGGCAGACATATAATTTTCACTGCCTCCTGCTCAAAGGAGCCAGTGTTGTCAGCTCCATTTTGGATGCTTGAAAACACAAGGCTTAGAGCACCTCATAATTTGATTTTTTGTTGCTTCTTGAGATTTAAATTACATGGATTGTGCACTCTGGGCAGGTCACATTTCTTGTTCAAGGCATTGCTGGTCCTGTGTGATGAGCATGGGGCAGAGGTTCTGCAGCCCATCCATCCACCCCTCCATCCATC
>VZRL01004879.1:529823-567630 GCA_013397895.1 Origma solitaria
TCCCATATCCTTGCCTGAAAGCCCTTGATTCCAAAGTTATAATAATTCAGAGGGAAGGAGGGGTCACATTCTCTGTTCTGAGGGAGGTTCCCACCTTTCTTAGGAGGAACCTGTCTTTCAAACTAAGACAGTGAGACATGTGTGTGACATGCATGTGACATGTGTGCAACATGTGAGTGACATGTGTGCGTCATGTGAGTGACATGTGTGTGTCATGTGACTGACATGTGAGCGACATGAGTAACATGTGTGCGTCATGTGACTGACACGTGTGCGTCATGTGTGTGACATATGAGTGACATGTGTGTCACATGTGAGTAACATGTGAGCAGCATGTGTGTGACATGTGAGCAACCTGCCACCTCTTGCTGGCNGACACACACCTGACCTCGCCCCACAGCGCCCCCTGCAGCTCCATGGGAGTCATTGCACCTGCCCTGCCTGGCCAGGAGCCAACAGCGCCCCTGCTGGCTGTGACCGGGACTGCACCAAAGGGACAGTGCCTGGCAGCCCAGGGACATCTGCCACCGGGTTTGGATTTGTTTGCTATTGCTGCTATTGTTGTTGATTGTTTGCCTCGTTATAGATACTCATAAAAAACTGTTACTCCTTTTCCCACATCTTTGCCTGAAAGCCCATGATTCCAAAGTCATAATAATTTGGAGGGAAGGGGAGGGGGGGGTCACATTCTCTATTCTAAGGAAGGTTCCCACCTTCCTTAGCAGACACCTGTCTTTCAAACCAAGACACCCATGCAAGGCAGGCAGCCCTGATGGAGCCAGCCCACCTCTGCAGGAGGATCCCGAGGGCTGCCTCCTAATGACAACGCACTCCATAATCACTCCTCTACTTGTGGCTTTCTAAATTCCGCTCCTGGTGTCAAAGCCAATTTTGGGCATGGCAGTAAATAGCATTTGTTTTTCCCTTTAAGTGTTATTATCCCAGCGAAGAGGAGCGACAAGGGTGAGTCATTATGGCATTTGGCAAAACATCCTGGGAAAAGTGTTTGTCCGAAAAACTGAGGAACCTCAACCCAGGAGAGGTGACAGGATCCTTCAGAGCCTCTCCAAAGTTGTAGGGATGGAATATTCCAGCATGAGTGGACAGCGATAAGCAGCAAAAAGCAGCTCAGTCCTGAGTTGTTGGAGTGCTCCACTCCAGCCTGGGAGATATTAGCAGCTGTATCAGGTTGCATGCCAGACTTTTCCTCTTTTTCCATGAGGAATGAGGCTCAGCTCAGCAGCTCAGGTCCCCACGCTCAGCCCCTGCTCCAGGCTCAGCTTCACCCTGGGGCTGCCCCACAGAGGGGTTAGGGCTGAGCTGGAGAGGGCTCTGACTTAAAATAGTGTGGAAAAGTGCAAGGATGCACCAATTCTGTGTTTCTACAGAGCATTTCAGCTTTTTATCAGCAGCCTTTCAGAGCTGGGGGGGTTGGTGGGGTGGGCAAAGAAGGGGAGGGCAAAGCCCCTGCTCCTAAACCCTCATCCTGTGCATGCACCGCTCCAGGTACCCCCAGCACATCATGCACAGGGACACAGAAGCCCTGAAACTGGGAAAAGGTAATTAGGAAAAGAAAACATTAAAAAAATACTAATTTCCCAACCTAATTAACCCTAAAAATGCCTCTGCCTCCTTGTGTCACTTGTTATTAAACTTTGCAAACCTGATACTTTCCCTTCATCAGATTTCTGTGTTGCACTTAACCCCCGCCAGGACCTGAGTGCAGGACTGGGCAGGGTAATAGCAAACAGATTACATACTTAGCAATAGACTAAGCACAATTAGCCCTCACATTCCTCTCACTCCTATAAATAACTCTCAGTTTCCTCTCTGTGTCTGCAAATTTCATTAGTATGATGGAAAGAAAAGAAAAATACACACACACACTCACTCACACACACTCACAAGCCCCAAGCTCGCTTTTCTTGCAAAGCCCAGAGTTGATCTCTCAATCAAAGGCTTTGTTCAGCCTGGGGGAGGAAGAGGGGACTTAAACCCACACCCCCACCAAGCCTTGGGCCACGTGTTCCTGGCCACGGAGGGAAAATTTTCTGCAGATGGCTGAGGAATTCACCTGCAAGAAACAACAGAGAGGGAAAAAAAAAGTCCCCCTCTTTGCTGGGCTGAGTGTGCAACCTGCAGCTGGGGCTGTGGGGTTTGGGAGCAGCAGCACCTCTGCTTGTCCTTGATCCCAGCAGAAGGGTGAGTGTTATTCCCAGGTCAAAGCCATCCCTCAAACACCTCCAGTGTGTCCTTTTCAAGACCTCTGCCTGGGTGTGAGTGTTCCCCATGCTGGGATTTGGCTGTGAATTTCATTCTCTATAAAGGACACAGCTGAGCACTGAATATTCAAGGTTTGCAGGTCTTTAGCATCTTCCTTTCCCTCGGTGAAGAACCTCTAAGTGCAGGTAAATGCACGGGGACAAGAGTATTCTGCCCAAATATGATGAATAAATAATAAAACCTGCGCAGTTCAATGAATTATTTTCTCTGTTTTTCTAGAAAAAAAAAGATCCCTTTCTTTCCCCTCCCTTCCCACACCCTCTCCTTGCACCTTTTCAATAAAGACCCTATAAGAAATTATGGGCAGCCCTCCAGGAGTAATGAGACAAAGATGATAATGTAAACCTTAGAAGAGAAAGAATTGGCTATTGCAGCAGCCTTTTTGCATTTGTAGGGCCAACAGAAAAAAAAAGGGCCTGTCAGACGTGTGAGACATTGAAAAAACCTGAACCAGCTGAATATAAGGCCCAGACAATTGTCTAAATCTATATTTAGGTGCTAAATTGTGGGCACCCCGAGGCTCTGCGAAGTGAAGCATCTGTAGGCAGATGTTGATAGACAAACCCTCCAAGGTGTGCCAATGTTTGAATTTAGGGCTCCTTCCAAAAACATTCCAGCCCCCAAAGGGGAGCAGTTTCTCCCTGATCTTCTCCCATTTTGCTCTCCCACGTCAGAGTCTCAGCGACCCAATTTACTCCTCCAGCCGTTATCTGCCTCCGACCAGGAGAATTTCATTAAACTCCTACTGAAGTGAAATAATTGCCTGGCTTTTCTTGCCGCCTTCAGCCCATTGTTGTTTTAGTCTCCAGTGGCTGGAGGATGCTGAGATTGAAAGATCCAGATGAATCTAAGGAGTTAAAGGCTGGGAGAACCCATTGTTCTGACTCGACATTTAATGAGTTCTCCCCCAGCCCATTACTTGGCCTCATCTCTTCATTGCTATCAGCAGAAAAGTGTCTGCAAATAATCGTGCCCCAGTCCTACAGCCCATAATGAGTTCATCCCAATGCAAAAGAAATGTTATCTCTAACGTGTTAAAGAGCCAAATTGCTGCCTACCTTTGAAGTGGTGTGAAGTCCCAATCAACAGCGAGTGAATCACTTGGGAAGCCACACTCAGAACGTCTCTCGTTGTTATTATTAGAATAGGGAAGAAGAATTGAAGATAAAGTTTGATTCAACACAATGGAAAGTCATTGTAGAGAGGGAGACAGCCCTGCCTGCTAAGGAGATAGTGCCAAGTTTGATGAGGAAACACTTTGTATTTCCTCTCCCTTGAAATCCAAGTGCATTTTTCCCAGGTCGGCTGGGAAGCAACAGGTTTGAAGCTGTCACTCAGCCTTTGTGGAGAGGAGAGCTCCCTTTCCCAGATGGAATGCTCACTGATGCTGTTTTACATCACAGAGTCATGGAATGGGTTGGAAGGAATCCTACAAACCATCCTGTTCCACCTCCTGCCACGGGCAGGGACAGCTTCCACTGTCCCAGGCTGCTCCAAGCCCTGTCCAGCCTGGCCTGGGACACTCCCAGGGATCCAGGGACAGCCACACTTCCCTGGGAAATCTCTGCCAGGGCCTGCCCACCCTCACAGGAAAGGTGGAAGGAACAAAGGGGGCAGGAGGACACGGCTGTGGGGACAGGAGGACACGGCCAGGAGGACACACCGTGGCAGCTTCCCACCACTGTGCCCATGGGCTGCACATCCTGAGCACCACTGAAATCCCTCCTGGGATGCTCCTCCTGCAGCAATGAGCAAATGCCCAAAGCGAGATCTGAGCCGGCCCTGTCTGAGTGTCGGATCCATGGTTTCCAGGCTGGAAGTTTTCCAGCTCTAGGAGAGAATGTCAGCTCCAGTTCCTGACAGGGTGAATTTTGCTGCTCCATGAGCAGCATTTGTTTCCCAGATCTCCAAACTCCGTGTCTGTCTGACAGGAAGGTCCCTCATGGTGCAGAACACATGTTCAGCTGCTCCTGCAGCTAAAACAGATGCTTATTCATTCACCTGATTCCCACTTTGCCTGGATAAAAAGGATATTTTTTCTTCATCTTCCCTTTTCATTCGTGCGCTCGGGAACGTTCCCATCTTTTCCACCCAAGGATAATTGAATCTCCAAAGCCCAACGCCACTATCAGCATTAAATCTTCCCTGACACAGATCCACTTTATTGCATTTTATTAAAACACATTGGTGCTTCACTGAGACCCTGAAAAAGCATCTTCCTGGGAAACTAAATCTCTTTCAAGAAAGCAAAATTCTGGTTCAAGGAGCCTGCAACAAATGATGGCAAAGCCCCGTTTTATGGGATATAAGTAGAAGGATATTTTCACTAAATGTGGCAAGATGCACAAGAAATCAAAAGTAATTTTTTCCCACGGTGATTGTGGATCCACGTGGACAAAGAGGAGAAAGAGGAAGAAAGAGATTATATCCAAAATAAGACTGGAAAGGAATTTTAGGCCACCAAATGCATGTGGGTGCTGTGCTCCATGGCTCCGGGGGGATGTTCCCTATGGAGGGATCTGGAGATTCAGAGAAGTTTGGTTGATTACACCCTTTGGGCTCCACTGAAACAATGGATGACTGGCATTTAAGTTACCTACTTAAATTAATAACTAGAAAATTTTAAAAATCATATTAATCAAGTTTTATAAATTTATTAAAATTGAATAAATGACGTTTTAGAGGCCTGATGGGTTTCCTAGTCACTCTTTACTCATGGGGCAGAAATGGGGGCCTTGGAATGTGGTCCGTGTTCTGTGAGGGCAGAACATCCTCAGCAACAGTGACTGAAATACCAAAAAGAACTTTAGCAAAGCTTTTAAAATTCAGGTTTGGGTCTTAGATCTTACCCATTCCTGCACAGCACCTAAGAGTGTAAACGTATGGAAAAGCTGTTTATAAAGGAAGGGAAAACATCTTTTGTTGTTTGAATTTGTCCTGAGGAGTCTCAGTAAAAGCTACTCCTTCTGATGTTCCAGAGCGCGGCCGAAATTGTATTTCCCATTCCATGAGGAAGCCTTAAAGACAGGGAATTCTGTGATGGCTTTTCTCCTCTAGAAAGCCACGAACAGCGAAGTGAATCAAACTCTGTCCTCAAGAACGTGCGCATTTCACAGAAACAGAAACCAGAGTGACCTGAATCATTTACTGAGCTCTGGTGGCCACAACAACTTCACATTCAAATGTGGGGAAAGGGCTTGTTAAACCTCCCAACTCCTGCTGGGTGCATCTTTCCCTCTTTTTTGGGGCAAGAAATGGGAAAAACAGCCGAGGGTCTGTCCACAGGTGATGGAGGAAGCCGGGAAATACATTTTTCCTAGGAAAAGGTGAATTGCTGTTGAGAAGGATGAAATCCCTGTCACCAAACGGTGCCACCATCATCGTCCCTGCCCTGGGGCATCCCACGGTGTGGTCGTTGTCACCTCCCATGAGGATGATGCTGGAGCTTAGGGATACTTTAGGAACACAAAACGCTTCCTTGCGAAGCCTTACGCTGTCTTTGCCTCCAGCACTGCAATCAAAACAAAGGAAAATAATACTTTTGTTTTACTAATCTTCTGTAGACTTGGTAAAATATATAATAGGTTCCATTAAGCCCGAGTTAGTTAATTACTAGGTAGGAAATCCAATATCTTCTCAGGGTTATTTTCCAGTTGTCATTTTGCAAGAGAATTTTTGCTTTGACGTCATTGCGAGACAAAAAACACTCTGTGGACAAAAGAAACCACAAATCGGGAGGAAAATACACCAATATTGTTTTTCTTATAGCCTGCCATTCATTGGGTGGAATTTTGTGCAATATTGTGAGCCTGCCTCTGGCAAAGCTCTGTTTTCAACCCAAATGTGTGCAATAATACGAGACAGCTCAGGGAGCCATTACTGGAAAAGCTTTGCAGATCTCGCAGGTCCCTTCAGGGCCACCAATGCCTCAAGGATCACTCTCCATTGAGGAAAAATAAAAATATCCATGGACACTTTCACGTTGGAATCAACACCAGTAATTAATTAATTAATTTTCCATAAATGCTGTGTAAATCAGTTCCACGACCTTCCTTGTTTAACAAGGATATTACCATTAGCGGGATGCCATCCTTCGAACAGAGAGGTAATTATGCTCATTAATATTAATCTGATCATCCACTGCATCTATTTTCCTGGTTCAGCAGGAGCTGAATTAAAGTGCAAACTGACTTTAGCAAGGTTTCTAATCTGATTAATTAATACCCTGCTTATTTACATACAAAGCCATAAAAGCACCTGTCAAACCCAAATACCTGGTCATTTGTTCTGCATGGTTGTGTGGAAGTGCTAAAGTTCCTACAAAAAAATCCCATTTTCTGTTGGATTCTGCAAGGCTGAGGTGGAAGTTAAATATAATTTAATGTTGGGGGGGATTTTTCCTCTGGAATTTTGTTTTGGAAGAGAACCTGAGGGAAAAAATTCTGACAATGTCAAAATATTCTGTTTTGACTATTTCAGAACAAAATGTTTAGAGTTTCCTGTTCAGGATGGATTTTGTTTTGAATTTTTTGGTTTTGCTACATTTTCTCTAATTTTTTTTTATAACAAATATATCATACTGTATTATAGAAAGAAAAATTCCAGAGCCATAATGAAAATAAATGGTTTTATCTACAGAAAACATTTTCTGGATTCTTCCTGTGGAAAATGTGACTTCGGAGCTTTGCACAGACTCCAGTTCGTAACAAAGGGCTGGAGGCTCTCTTGGCCTTGAAGGACTCAGAGTCCTGCTGAAGGACCCATCAAATCTATTTTTTATCACTCTTCCAGCCTCGATTCAAAGCTCCAGCTGCTGTTTTATGAAGGGAAAATTGATGGAGAGAGGCACAGGGGAACAGTGTCCAACTGTCCTTTGCTTCTGTGCCTTTTCCCATCAGATCCCTTCAGATTTATGGGCAGCAATGTCAAATGATGAAGAAATAAATAAAGTTTATGCACTTGTCTATATCCCATTATGGATGGGATCCTTCCCTGCCCTGTCAGACATTTGTGGCTCAGGTCAAGGAGATGGGAATTCCCTCCCAAGGAGAGCAGAACAACTTTTCTAGGGCATCAATAGAATCATGCAATGATTTGGGTTGGAAGAGACCTCAAAATTAATCTCATTCCACCTCCTCCCACTGTCCCAGGCTGCTCCAAGCCCTGTCCAGCTTGGCCTTGGACACTTCCAGGGATCCAAGGGCAGCCAAAGCTTCTCTGTGCCAGGGCCTGCCCACCCTCCCAGGGAAGCATAAAAAGTTTAATCTCATTCCCTTTGGCTTCTCGATGCTCATTATTTAAAGGGTTAAATGCCTCCTTTGGACCTGCTGCCTCTGGCAAACAAAATGCCAACACTCCTGGGCTGAAAGAAGACGTGTTATATTAATAAAATTGTTTTCCAAATTAAATTTAAGCCTGAAGGAAAGCAACCAAAAAAACCCCAAACAAACAAAAAAACCCCAAACCAAACCAAAAACAAAAAACCAAGAAAAAACAAACAAAAAGGAAAACTATACAGAAAAAAAACCACAAAAAAACCCCAAACAAGGTTTGTCCATGAAGGGGAAAATTTGTTTGCCATAATCTGCTCTGCTTCTCCCTGTCATGGTGGCTGCTGGGAGGAGTCTGGGAGGAAGGAAAGAAACTCCTGAACTGAAAAGTTACAGTTTGAAGGCATAATGATGCAGGAGCTTATTTTAAAATTCTCGCTGAATAATTAAATTGCTAACGAGACGTGACCTCGCTCTTATTGCTGAAAAGGTCCCAGGCTGGATCCTCACCTCGCCAGTCCTGCCCGTGCCAGGAGCAGCACCCCTGGCTGGAATGGGGGAATTTGGAAGCTTTCTGCTGTAATCTGTGGTTCTGATTCCCAGTCCTGCTAGCAGTGCCGGAATCAAACCACAGCCTTTATTGTAATCCAATAAAACCTTAACAGCCTCTCGTTGTCCCCGGTGGTGAATTCAGGGCCTCATTTGCTCTGCAGTGACCTCCTCAGCCTTTGGGTTGAGCCTCAGCAAAGAGCGAAGCAGGAACGGGGAGGGATCCCAGGTTCCCCCATTCGGCCTCGTGGCTTTGAAGAATGCAAACAAAATCCGATTTTCCTGATTTATCCATCTCCAGGGCACTTTGGAACCTGGCTGGAGCACCTTGGAGCTGGAAGCCTGTGGGGCTGCACAGGATGAACTCCAGTGCACCTTCCCTGCACCCTGGCTGAGGTTCCCTGTTCTGTTTCTTGGAAATGCACTCAGCTCCGAATCTTCGATTTCTCCCATGCTGGTGAGAGAGAGCTTCAGCCTCAGACGTCTTGGCTGGAGAGCTTCCAGGGGAACTTCCAGCTGGATTGGAGCTCTCCCTGCGGAACCCTGCCCGTGCAAGGTGCTGTCCCCTGGGATGGAGCCGTGGGGTGAAAAAGGAGTGGTCAATAGGAAACTCAACTATTGAGAGACAGAATATGTGAATTCTAAAACCTAGGAAAACAGAATTCCCTTAATCTTGCCAAGATGAGGGACAAGAATCTGTCTGAGGCCAGCACAGAAACCCTGAATCACCCACCAAGGACTGCCCATGCTCCAGAGAGAAAGGTGAAAAGTGCTCTGTGATGAAGACTACAGATCTTCATCACAAGCAGACCCCCAAAGACCACCAGGACACACAGCGCATGCGTGGCACACAGCTAATGATATTAATGATTGCCGAGAAATGATTTGTGTAACCACTCCTATCCCGGGGAATGTGAAGAATATTCATGAATGTCACCCAAAATATTGTGTGTTGGCAGTGCTGGGTGTGTGTGTTTGGAGGAGTGAATCCCCACACCCTGCACCGAATAAAGCAAATCCGCACTGCTCTGACTGTGTCTCTGAGGTGTCTCTGGGCCTGCCTGGGGTGAATCAAGAGCTTCCAGGGGAACTTCCAGCTGGGTTGGATCTCTCCCTGTTGAATCCTCCCCCTGCAAGGCACTGTCCCCTCGGATGGAGCCGTGGGGACGCTGAGCCCTTGGGATAACTCACGGCCACAATTCCAGGAACAATTCTGTGTTCCTTTATGGGACACAGATGGGCTGCCCAGGGACGCTGCTGCCCCCGGTCCCTCTGCAGAGAGAATTCCCATAACTCTGGGGTGATTGATGAATTTCCTGCTCCTTTTTGGCACACCACACCATGCAGGCCCTGCTGAGGGGTCAACCCCACAGCCCTGACCTGCTCAACCTGAGCAAAGCCATCCCAGAGCGCCCGGGAATCCCTTTAATCCAGGATGGCCCCAATCACCTCAGAGTTTGGGGTTGCCTTTGCAGCGCTCTCCTGTTAACTCCTCTTGTTGCTGTGATGGGACGGAATCCTAAGAGGGAAATATTTGGGAATTGTTATTTTGGGTTGATTTATTCAGCTGTGGCCTCAAGAGCAAGTGCTGCCCACTTGGGCAGAGCTGCCACCTCTGTGTAGGGTTTTGGGATTGGGATTTGGGATTGGGATTTGCCACATTCTACATTTCTTTGAACCACTCCATAAATAGCTGTCAACCCCCTCACAGCATTAATAAGAAAGGAAAAACATATTTCAGCAATGTTTGTTCTTCTTTCTCAATTATTTTAATATATTCTCCCTAAAAAAAAAAAAAACAAAAAAACCAACCAAAAAGAGTGCACAATTTTTAAACACTTTATGAAAGAAATCCTAAATTATCAGTTTCTTCAGGTTGGTAAATAATAGTAATTACAATTTGAATTCTGTGCCCAACAAGACATAATTTGAGTTTGTTTAAAGGAGTCCTGAGCACCTTCATTCTCCAAGCAACTCACACATTTCTGAAAGTCAGGCCTGAGAGAGGTCAGCCTGGATTTCCAAAACTGAAGAAACCTAAATCAGAAACCAGCCTAAATCCTTGGTTTTAACCACCTCAGACACCTTCCCTGCTTCTCTTCTTATTTCCTGGAGCACAGACTTGAGCGGAGCTCATTATCTGCCTTAATCACCCATAGAATCACAGAATCCTTTTAAGAGGCAGAACCAGCAAACAAAAGCAGCTGGAATGAAGAAGATTTCAGGCGTCATAAAATGCTGAAAGTACCAATGGTTTTCAATAAACTCATCTTGATTTAGGATTTCTCTTTCCGAAACTGCACTTCTTGATTATTCCTGGGATATATTAAAAAAAAGAAAAGACACAAAAACAACACCAAACAACCAATCTTGAAGGTATTTTTGTCAAATATTTCCATTCTTTTTCCAGAGGAAATGGTTGATTTTATAACTGCAGATGCCTCTTGGTGAGCTGTTCAAGAAAAATCCCATGATTTTTCCATTCATTAGCCAATCCAGGCTCGCTCTTGCATCCACAGAAAGGTGTTGCCGTCATAAAACTGGGCCACGGTGTTTACATTTTTATGATCTTCTCATAATTAGCAACTTTTCTTCACTGTCCCTCTGGTGACTAATTAAAAAGCGGCTGATCCTCGATGGAAACTTTAGGAACATCCTGTTTTGAGATTATTCTGCTGCTGTGGCCCATATTTGCTGGTTTTTATTGTTAAAACTGAGGGCAATTCAATAAAAATAAGCTTGTTACTGTGTCAGATGGGACGTGGTGCTTCTGAATTCTGGGATTGTCGTGTTCTGCATGACATCAGAATGTCACCTGCAGCCATCTGACGTCACAGGTGCATCATAATTTCTGCACTCAAGACAACTTTGTGCATGGCAAAGTAAAGTGAATTATCCAGGAGTGGGAAATATGGCTCTGAAAATGCCCCACACCTGCCAGGCTGGCTAAAATAATAGCAAGAAATGGGTATTTTTTTCTGGTATTCCCTCATTTGTGGGAATTAATCTGACACAAAAATGTTTGTGCCTCTTGTTTTCCAAGACTGGAGTATCCAGCAGACACCAAAAACCCCAATATCCCATGGGGTTACACAGAGGTGAGACCAACCTGCTCCTCCCCCCATATCCATGGTCATCATCACCATCACCATCACCTCGTGACAGGAAAATTAATCCACAAACACCAGAGGTTTGTGTCCAAAAAGGAGACAGAGGAGTGCTGTAACTTTATTCATTAATAAAGGGACAGACCCCATGGGAAAAGCCCATGACCTCTCCCTTTATTCTAATAAAGTTACAAGGAATCTTTCTCCTTTTTCAACATAAACCTCTGGTGTTTGAGGATTAATTTTCCTGACAAAAGTGCATTAGATCCAGTGGGAATTGGGGTGGGAGGCCCTCAGCAGTGTCCAGAGGAGCCTTTCTGACCCCTCAGGTTGTTATTTGCGCCCCTAAATCCAGGCCTGCTGTGCAGATGTGATGAAAGCTGCTCACCCCCAAATTCCAGGTCCCTGGAGAGGATCCCTGTTTGGCTGGAAATGAGCGGAATTTGTCATAAATTTGGATCCCCTCCACAGAAACACTTCCAGGTGAAGGAGAGGAGGGCTGGTAAATCCATCTGGGAGGAGCAGGGGTAGTTTGTACTTTCTGCTCTGCCTGCCAAAACAAAAAAATAACAAACAAACCGCCCCCAAAGAAGCTGTCTGGAGTCCTTGGGCTGGGAGGGAAATGGGAATTAAATGAAGAAGTCCACATTTCCCGAAGGGTGACAGATCCCCTGCCTTTCCTCTCCTGATGGATCGCTCGCTCCTCGCAGGCTGATCGCATCTCCAGGTTACACGTGAGGCTAAATTGCTCCAAAACAGCATTAATGTCACCTCTCAGCTCTGCAATTCTCTCACAATTCGCCTCCTTTAACTGGGATTATCTGTCTGGGAGAAAACAAGACGTGGGCACAGACTTTGTTTTTCCCACCGCTCGACGAATTTCGAGACTGCACCGCTTCTCCTTCCCCTCCACTCCCTCCTCCAGCTATTTTTGGATTCTCTGGTGTGGCTTTCTGGCCGAGGCTGTGTTGCAAATGACCATTTCCCCGCGTGTTTGCTGAGTGTAAACATCATCTTGCAAAACAGAGCTTGTGCTTCCAGGAGCTCCGAGGAGCGGCGGAGGGAAAGGGAGTGCTCAGAGCCTGTCTGATCCTGCAGGGACAGCGAAGAGTTTCTCGAATTAGAAATCTGGCTGCAAGATTTCAGTGTCTCGGGCTACTGGAGCCGTCAATGAGTGAGGAAATCAAGGAGAGATGGAAAAAACAAGCCCTGCGAACACTCAAGAGTTTTATTCAGCACTTAACTGCTGCATGGCAGCGTGGTGGGACATTTCCTGCCTTACAGGGGAAGGGAAATTTGGTATCTTGGAGGTGGATCCCAAATTCACACTCCTGGATTGCGGAGAAGACACAGAAAAATCTCAGTTCAGTCCTTCCTGGATGTCCACCTCATATCTCCCCCTTCCCACCTGCAAGGGCAGAGTTTGTTTTTCTGCCTTTGCAATCACTTTCAGGGAATACTTAAAAATACTTAAAATTTAAAAATAAAACCTAGGTTCTGCCAAGCAAGCAGGTGTCCCCTCATTAATTCCTCATCCCAGGGAGTTTGCAGTGAGGGACAGGACAATGCACACATGGGAAAATACAGAGCTCTGATCCTGCATTGTTTCTTACATTTTTATATCGATAAACACTGACTCACCTTCAACAACGTAATCCGGAGACAATAAAGGGAAGTACATGGGGACCTCATGGTCTTTGCTGACTTTGTTTTGTTTATGACCCCAAAACACTGCAAAACACAAATCCATAAGTGAGTCCTGTGTCTGTAAAGTGTGGACTACAAGCGGGAGAGAGCTGAAAAATCAGGGAGAGCCTTCCCCGACTCAGGGAGCTGCAAAATTGTGGAGTCGTGGCTCAGCATTTCAGGTTTGTACACACAGCCCATTTTTTCTGGTTATAACTTCTTTCGGAGACTGAAAAAGCACAATATTTTTCCCATTTGCCTTCTTCTTTCCCACCAAACGCTGCATCTCATAACATTTGAAGCATTGGTTCTCTTTCCTACACCATCATCCAGCAGAGGAAGGACCCCAGGGAATCCAGGGATTTTTACCTGAAAATAAATCAGCCACCAAAGCGGAGCCCTCATCCTCCCTCTGACAGCTGTTTATCCATTCCTACTGTTACCTGCTGTTCCAAGAAAAGTGACTTCTGTCTTTCCCGTAATTTTCCCTTCATCATGCACACACATCCCACCCAAATTTCTTCACACTCTTTTTCTGGTCTATTTTTTGTTTGGTTGGTTGGTTTTTGGGGTTTTTTTTGTTTGTTTTGGGTTTTTGTTTGTTTGTTTGGTTTGGTTTTGGGGTTTTTTGTTGGGTTTTGGTTTTTGTTTGTTTTGTTTTGGGGGTATTTTGTTCGGTTTTGGGTTTTGTTTTTTGTTTGGTTGGTTGGTTTGGTTTTGGTGGGTTTTTTGTTGGGTTTTTTGTTGTTGCTGCTGTTTGTTTTCGTTTTTTTCTTAGTTACCACACAACAAAAACATTTCTCCCCCATCAATTTTGTTACTCAGGCAGAGCAAACCGTCTCTCCTCAGCGCATCCCCCAAAAGCCAGAGCTGCAGTGACTCAGGCGGGCAGGATTTGATTCAAACCATTTGTCCTGTGGTCAGAGCAGATTAAAGGCAGATCAGGTTGCCCTCGGAGCAACACTGGGACAGGGAGAGTGAGAGATGTTGGCACTCGCTCCTCAAACCACAGGCAGCTCGCGTGACTGTGGCTTCCTCCGGCCTCTGCCGCCTTCGGGAAGTGCCATTTCCATGTGGGAACACCTGTGTGTCCCTGGGGTGGGCCAGCAGAATGGCCCTGGCCACAGGCATGGGCGGGGGGGGTGACCCCAGGGGTGGCCAGTGCACAGCAAGGGTGGCCACTGGATGGTCAGTGCACAGCAGGGATGGCCACTGCACCCCAGGGGTGGCCACTGGATGGTCACTTCACCCCAAGGATGGTCACTGGATGGCCAGTGAACAGCAGGGATGGCCACTGCACACTGGGGATGGTCACTGCATGGCCAGTTCACCCCAGGGATGACCACTGCACATCAAGGATGGTCACTGCATACTGGGGATGGTCACTACACCCCAGGGATGGCCACTGGATGGCCAGTGCACAGCAGGGATGGCCACTTCACCCCAGGAATGGTCACTGCACCCCAGGGATGCCACTGGATGGCCAGTGCACAGCAGGGATGGCCACTTCACCCCAGGAATGGTCACTGCACCCCAGGGATGGTCACTTCAACCCAGGGATGGTCACTACACCCCAAGGATGGTCACTTCACCCCAGGGATGGTCACTACACCCCAAGGATGGTCACTTCACCCCAGGGATGGTCACTACACCCCAAGGATGGTCACTTCACCCCAGGGATGGTCACTACACACCAGGGATGGTCACTGGATGGTCAGTGAACACAAGGGATGGTCACTGCACCCCAGGGATGGTCACTGCACCCCAGGATGGGCAGGTCAGAAGGAGGAAGGGGTTCAAAAGCACATCCAGCCTCTCATCTCTCCTCGTTCCAGAGCACCTGCAGGGTTCTTGCCCTGCCTCACATTCAGAAGGGTTAATTCAGTCTGGGATGGTAAATCCACAGAAGGTTTTGGGATGAAAATCCAGAGCCTCGCAGAAGATCTGAAGGAAGGTGCATGTGATGAGCTGGCTCTGCTCTGCTGTGGTCCCTGCTGGGCCAAAAGGGCTGGAAAAGGATCAGGGAGGGTTTGAACTGACCCAACAATTCCTGTTACAGTGTCACCCCCGTGCACTCGGGGCAGACAGGGAGGGAGGTGACAGACAGTAAACCCCATCCCTCTGGAGCTGCTCCTGAGCGTGATTTCACACTCTGGAGCAGCCAGGGCTGATCCCGAGCCCTGTGCTCAGCTCCCAGCCCCGAGCCAGGCTCTCCCCATGCCAGCACAGCGGAGATTGCACCACCGAGCAGCCTGGGGAGCGAGCAAGGGCCCAGCAGCAAAAGAACTTTTGGTTGAATTGGAAGGAGCATCGCTTCCCCGATCTGGCTCGCAGCACGTGCCAGCCCTGGAGGAGCCGAGCCGCTGGAAAGGGAGGGAACCAAGCAGGGAAAGACCTCATGCTGCCCTCCCTGCAGGTACCCAGAGCCTCCCCGAGCCCCAGGAGCATGAGCTTTATTTAGGAATTGAATTTAGGGCTTTGTTAGCTCTAAATGAAGTATTTCAAACCCTGAATCTGGCAGCAGATGGGCAGGGGCTCTTCTGGCTCTCACCAAAACACAACGCATAAAACCACAGAAGTGCTGTAAAAAGGGAGAATAAACACAAACCTGCAGTGGGAACTGCTGCAAATTGTCCTTTTTGTGGCTCCAAAGGGCATTTCTAGGGGTTTATATATATTTTTATCTATTTATATCACACTGAAGGCTGGCTACCTAAGCCCAGGCAATGCTCATGCCATGCACCAGAGATTTATGCAAAACCTTTCTCCCAAATGGATCAATCCAGAACTCATGTAAACAATCATTTCCCCATATTAGAAAAAGATGTTGAAGGCTTTGATTAACTGCCTCATCTTCCCGAATCCCCCCTTCAGATCCAGGGCACGGGGTTGCAGTCTGGGATGCATTCTGTTAATGTCAAATCAACTCATTACCCAAATCCTTGGAGAAACAAAGCCTGGCAGCTCTGCCTGGACTTTTATTATGGATTACAACTCTTGTGATCAGTTAATCCAAGAAATTACTCAGTTCTTCCAGTTGACAAAGTCAAAATATGATTGCTCTTCAAAGAATGCAAACTCGTAGGAATTAATCTCTTCATCTCGGGGATATAATCATTTTTTACTAATTTTATACCAAAATATTGCCATGTGTGGGCTCCATAAATCTGTCTCACCCTGTTAGCAGTTACTTTCCCCAGATGCTTTGAACTTTGAGAAAAAGTTGCTTAACCAAAAAAACACAGCTGCCACATGTTGTAATTTCCTCTTTGGGGGCATCTGGTGCCGTCTTTGTGAAGGTTCTGCCAAAATTTCCCCAGGACCTTTTCTCTATTTGTTGCATTTCTCAGTATCTTTGGGATTTCTCGGTATCTTTGGGATTTTATCCCAGAAAACAAAGCCTTTTGTTGCCGTGATTTTCAGCACCTTCGCAACGCCCCTGAAGGATGAGGTTGCATAAACTCAAGTTTATATTCAACATTCAGCAAAGAAATTACATTTCCCAGCCCTTTGAACTCTCCTGGATCAGTTTTCCAATGATGATTGGGCGTTTGACTTTTTGCCTGACCAACATTGGTGTCAAATTCAGGGAAAAGCAGGGAAGGGGGGGAAGGAGGGAGGAAAAACTTCTGTGAGACAATAAATTAGGAAGAAAAATAATAAAAGGTCACGATGTGAAATCTACCTTTATGTTCTAGTGCCCAAAATTTCCCCTTGTGCCTGTGAGTGTTTCTCCCGACTTCAAAGGCATCGTTTTGGGAGGTGAGCAGGACTTGGCCCGAATTCCTGATGACAAACACGGACATCCCTTGGGTGACCTCCCAGCCCAACACATCAAAGGTTTCACTGGAGCTGCACCTACAAAAAATTTGTCTGCAGAGGCACAAAAGCTTCTCCATTGCAGAACCAGTGGGCACCTGCCAAAATACACAGAGCACTGAGCGGGAGCAGGGGGAGATCCCTGGGTTCTCCAAATGGGGTCTTTGAGGTGGGAATGGGTGGAATTTGCACAGGGAAAAGCAATGTGGGGGCTCTTTGGAGCCCCCAGCTCCCGTGGGGAGTGGATATCTGCAAAAAGCTGTGGATCCCACCCCGGGAAAGGGAGCAGCGGTAATGGGGTCTGGTGGTTTCGGGGTCTCCAGGATGCGTTGGGAATGCTGGAGGAGACAGGGAGATGCCGTGGAGGATTCTGCCTCTCTGTGAAACCATGAAAAATTCCCCAGAAGTTTGTGTGGCAGAGCACAGTCCGCACAGGCATTCCTTGGGAATTCCAGGAACTCCTAAGCACCCTCTGCACACAAACTGCTCCTCCTCTGCGACCCTCAGCACTGCTGGGGCTCACAGATGCTCCGGGGGTCACTGCTCTGCTCTTTCCAGCCCAGGAATTTCCCTGCTTTTGGGGAAAGAGGAAAGCTTTGGCAGGAAGGGCACTCCGGCATCACCACCTGCTCCTCAGGTGAGTCCCTGCACCTCCTGCTCAGCCTCGGCCTCCACGTGCCCAGGTGGGACCCCAAAAAAAGGAGATGTGACAGCACCAAGTGCTCTCCCACCCAAACTGCCTCAATTGCTCCATCTCTTGTGTAGTTTGGAGCAAAAAATCGGTTGAAATAACTCCCTATTTCCGGATCCTGGGGGCTCAGGTACCATCCTGCAGCCAGGTGCCGTTTCCCAGGAAATCTCAGCACGGTTCAGGATCCAGCAGGAATCTCAGCTCCTTGTTTTCAAACTGCACTTGGGGAGCTGTTTTCCTGTGTGCCCTTCTAAAAGTTTATTCTTCTCCTGACTAATACAAGCAGCGAGTGACTGATTTTATTTGGCAGATATTGCTCATTTCTCCTATTGTTGTTTTTGTTGGTTTTTTTTTTTTTTTAACTGGCTTTTTTTGGGGGGTTGCTGTTCCTTTTTTAAACCACAGATGAAATGAGCTGAGTCTGAGATTTGTTTTGCTTTCTGCAGCTTGGTTTTAAGTGGAAATCTTGTCATCATTGCTCTCCCCTGAAGACACTGAGAGAGGAGTGTGAGTAATTTGAGTTTATCACCTCCTTCCTGCAGAGGAGACGTGGCTCAGGTTGTCAGAGCACTGGGAGATAAAACATCAGCCTGAGAGTAAAAGTTTGGTTTTTCCTCTTAGCTTACACTTAAAGAAATCTTCTTTAAAAAAAAAAAAAAAAAAGAAAGAACCCTCCCCCCCCAAATTTGGTCTAAAAGCTGCCCTGGATCAACAGGAATTGGCAGGAATTCGAATGTGCAGAGCTGAAGGGATGGAGGAGGAGCAATCCTGATTGGACGTGGTCCTTCCCTTCTCCTCCTCACACACCCACGGGAATCCAACCCTATACCCAGCTCTGGGAGGAACAGAGGATGGACGTCAATTCCATCGGATCCCAGAATATCCTGAGCTGGATAGACTCACGAGGATCACCCAGTTCAGCTCCTGGCCCTGCACAGGACACCCCAACGATCCCCCCTGAGCCTGAGAACATCATCCCAGCATTTTCCTTGGAGTTCAAGTTGTTTTCCACCTTCCCTGGCTTTATTGCACTGCCTGGGGTTTTTCCTCTCCCCCCATCAAGGCTCTTGGGCAGGGTTTGGAGTGTCTGACAGTGCTATTTAGGGCTTGGATGGCAATTCCCATTAAGGACAAGGGGAATTATGAGACATTTCCCCATCCCCTGGGAGCAGCTGCTCAGTATAATCCCAGGTTTAGTACCTGTGGTGGTTCTGCTCAGGAGCAGTGCAATATCCTGTCGGAATGGCAGCAGGACAGCTTTGCAAACACATCATTTGATGGAATTCCGGCATGAAATCTGAAAAGGAAATAGGAAAAGAAAGGCCAAGCTAAGCTCCAGGAGCTCAGCACCTCCAAGAGCTGCACCCTTCAGCAGCAATCCCTTAGCCTTCCTTCTCCCTTAATGAGCCATTCGACTGCAATTTGCAGGAGCAGACTTGGGAATATAATTAATCTTTGACTATAAAGGAACTGCTGGGAGGCTGAGAAAAAATACACCTCCAAAAAGTGCTTTGTCTTGTAATGGGCTGCTCTACTCATGTGTGCTCTAATTCCAGTGTGAAGAGAAAAACCATTTGGAAGGAGATGTTATTCCTCAGGGCTCCGTGGTGGAATTCATGTCACTGTAGAAGTTATTATTGCAATAAAAAGTAAAAATGAGTTCTCAAAATACACTCGAGCCTATTATTCAGGACAGCCTGGAAGCAGAACCTTAATGTTAAGCACATGCATGGATCACTCCGAAGTCAAACCAGAGGGGATGGATGGAAGGGAGATCTTTGCCTGACTCAGGACTCCACACTCATCCTCCAGATAATATAAGAAGACAGGCATGAGCTCATGGGGAAAAAAATCCAAATCACATTAAATCAGTGGTAAATTGCCCTTCACCCTATTGCAGCCCAGTTTGGGACAGAGTAAATCCCTGGTTTTGGTTGATTTTTTTGGGGTTTTTTTTTGTTTGGTTGGTTTTTTTTAAATTTTAGAGGCATTTCTGGGCCAGCTGTGAAGTCAGGCAGGCACAGGGGCACTGCATCCCTACCCTCCATCCCACTGCACACACATATTTCCAAAGGGATTCAGCTCCACCTTTAACATTAGCCTCTTCTACAGGTGAAGGTTCCTCCAGTCCCACTTGCTCTGATGGTTAAAAACCTTCCCCACTGCATCCAGGGTCGATTTTGCCTTCTAACACAGCCCTTTGCATCACTTATAGATTCATCCTGATATTCTTTTATGTCTTTTGAGCATTCATTGCACAGGACTGAGCCAAACCAACCTCTCCTGTTAGAGGGGAGATCCATGTTCCACTAACTCAGGTGACCTCAAGGGGAGCAAGAAAATCCCTGACGTTAAAGGAGCAAATGGAGGGAAAGCAGTAATGCAGAATATGTGGCAAATACAGACTGAAATTCTGTCACGGCAGATCAGATTGTTCAGAAGATTTCCAAAGTGAAGCAGCAATTAATGTAAAACATTTTAACAAACCCTCTGTATGGCATTTCTCGTTAAAAAAAACACGCCAAACCAAAACTCATACTGCAGTCAGCACAATGTATCTGATCTTTCATTTGGTTCAATTTCTAAAATCCTGAATTCAGGGGAAAAAATTGTAGAATTTGTATGAAGATTTGTATGTCTGGTGACCCCTGCCAAGGCCACAGCTCTGCAGGATCCACAACCTGTCCCTGCTTCATCCCCAAATCCACCGCACGCCAACCACAGCCATTGCCAGGTACATCCCCAGAAGGAATTTCTCCTCCTCCCCATCTTCTCAAGGCTCATCACAAGAACTTAATCAGGGAAAAGTCGAGAGTGAAGTGTCCTGCCTCCCTACCCTGCAACTTGTCGAGACACTGCGAGGAATTTTCGGAAGGCAAACTCCCATTGAGCATCAGCCTGGCGGAGGCGGAGAGCTGCCAAGTTATTATTGCAGCATTTTGTTATTATTTAATAGGAAGCATCCCAGACATCTTAACAAATAGGAGTGAGTCCCTTGCGGCTCTTCTGCTCAGGATTCCTTGGATCCTGTGACTCAGCACTTCATCCTCACAGAAATGGTATGAAAAATATGACTGAAGAGGCAACAAGCAGCACTTGCGGATGAGAAGAACTGGGGACATTCATCAGGAAAGCCTCAGTGGGTCCTGCGGAGCCCCCAGACCTCTGGGATTGTCCTTCCCAACACAAAATTATCCCTCCTGCTGCCCAAAGGAAAGATGCTGCTCCCACGCCGGGTGACCGGGAGAACAAATCTTTCACAAAGTGCTTTTCCCAACCTCCTCGTGGTGGCCACATGAGGGCTGACAACTGGTTTCACACCAGCATTTGCTGACAGCAAAATATAATGGAAAACATTTCCGTGCAGCGACGCCGACCGCATCCTAATTGGCATTTTATGGAACCACCCCCAAGATCATCAGATTCCAATTTAGCGAAACCAGCCCCGGCATCGATGGCGTTCCCTGGCATCGCTCCAGGGGCTGCCCTGGGCTCCAGAACTCATGCCTGGAGGGTCCTTCTCCCCTTGGCTGACCCTTGGGCATATCAGCCCCGTGGTGGTGGCTGAGGGACAGCTCTTGTGGCTGCATCCCAAAGGAAAGGAAAAGAATGAATTAAAATTCAGTTCAGTCCACTGGAGTTGGCCATGGCTGGTGTGTCCATGGGTATGGGGAAGCCTGGAAGTCTCTTTAAGCATCTTCAGGAGTAGCTGGGCCTGGCATCCTTGGATTTTCTGTCTTAGATCATCCATCGGATGATAAATGGAATCATGGAATGTTTTGGGTTGGAAGAGATCTTAAAGATTATCTTGTTCCAGGGGCAGGGACACCTTCCACTGTCCCAGGCTGCTCCAAGCCCAGTCCAGCCTGGCCTTGGACACTCCCAGGGATCCAGGGGCAGCCACAGCTTCTCGGGGAAACCTCTGCCAGGGCCTGCCCACCCTCACAGGAAAGGTGGAAGGAAGAAAAGGGGCAGGAGGACACGGCTGTGGGGACAGGAGGACACGGCCAGGAGGACACACCGTGGCAGCTTCCCACCACTGTGCCCATGGGCTGCACATCCTGAGCACCACTGAAATCCCTCCTGGGATGCTCCTCCTGCAGCAATGAGCAAATGCCCAAAGCGAGATCTGAGCCGGCCCTGTCTGAGTGTCGGATCCGTGTCCTCAAAAAGAAAATTTCAAACTCCAGGAGTCTTCTCTTTCTCCCAGGTATTTTCTGTGGAAGCACACAGAAAAGCTGGACTGAATTAACCAATTTCACATGCTGATCATGACCTCCCACTGCTCTTACACCTGTATGTAAATAAAACTGTTTACATCACACTTCAGCTTTGAAACCTCTGAGTCATTTCTATCTAAACATCATTTTTTGTGTACGATATTGGGCATTTTCTACCTTTTTTTTTTCCTTTGCAGGGGCACCAGCTACTGAAAAAACCTTAATTTTAATGCAAATCAGCAATGGGTGAAGCAGTAGAGACACTTCTGCTCCCTTTTTCCAAACTTTTGTCTCAATTTCTGCTCCCTTTTGCAGGCTGGGGAAGGCAATGAGGAACTTTTAGTCCCACTAGTGTTCTCCCCAAGTGTTCCTACAATTATCCCCCAGGCCTCTGCTCTGTGTCCTGAGATTCAGAAAGACAAAAAAAACCACAATACAGGAAGTTTTGGTGGATTTTCCTTCTGTTAAGCTCTGGTGTGGGGCTGCTCTGCTCCTCCTGCATCTCAAAGAGCCTGAAATGTTCATCTTGCTGCCCTTCCACGCCAGTTCAGGGCATAAAACCATAACCAATCACACCAAAAATCCCAGGTGGATTTTCCAGGTGGAATCCAGCACCGGAGCAGCAGGAGGGGACGGAGCTGGGGCAGGACAGAGGGTGGGCAGCCACCAGCCAGGATGAGAAAGTAGGTCCAAGGTGATCGGAGTTAAAAACAAACCCACCACGTCCCATGCCACGCCGGGGTTGTTGTTTTCTCCTCGGAGGTTGCTCAGGAAGTTTGCAGCAGGATACGCCGCTGACCTCTGCTCCGCGCAGGGATCGCGTTAACACTTCGCTTGCCTTCTCTCCCACAACAAACGGAATGTTTCCTCCCTGGGAATCTGCAGGTTTCCTGTGCTGGGCAGAGGTTTAACCCTTTGGGATGTGCCATGTCCTGGTTGGTCCAGTGGGATCCCATTGGGAAGCAGCATGGGTTTGGACTCATGGGCTGCCAGGAATGCTGGCCTCAGTTATCTGTGCTTTGTGGAGAGAAGGAAGGAATAAATGAGGAAAAAGAAAAGTTGTTCATTTTTCATTTTTATATTAAAAATTTTTCCAGTCAAAGTTCAGACCTGTGTGGGGTGTTCTCCTTAGTGCCATGGCTGAGGAGTCCAGAACACAGGAGAATGCATTCCAGAAATGTGGGGATTCTAGCACCTGGATGCAAAATCCAGAAAAACTCCTCATGCTGAAGAATCCTCTGGAAGGAACACAGTGAGTCTGTGGGAAAGCCCCAGCTTCGTCCCAAGAGATGCCCAGTCCCATTTGCTTACTGGAACCTTTCAGCCCCCAACAAGCCTTGGATTTACCACAAACGGCTTGGAAGGTGGAACTCCCATCCTACAGGTACTTTTCAGACTCAGACATCCCCTGGGGAGCAGCCAGGAGCTATCCTTACCCTCCACCTCTGCAGTGCTTGCCCTCACTGGGTCCATCCAAGGATGGATCACTGGAAGAAGCAGTGGCACAGCACCATCCCGGGGGCTCTGGGGGCTCCTGCTGGGCTTAATTCCACTTTGTAACTGGGAGGGGGCATGGGGGCCACAACAATGGCTCAAAAACAGCCTCTGGAAAGAGCGACTCACTCGCTGAGCCATTGAGGATGTTGTTTATATGTTAGATCCTGTTTTCTTCCTCCAGCGAAGTGCTTCTCCTCCCAGGTGCATCTCCCGCGGCTCCCCGGGGCGAGAGCAGCTTCCTGCCGGAGTGAGCCCACGGGAAAGGCCGGGAGCAGCCGGGGGGACCCCTTGGGGACAAGCCCCATGTCCAGGGGAGAAGCCCCCCAGCCAGGGGGCTCGAGGTGGCTGGTGTTGGGAGGTGATAAAATAGAGCAGGACCTGCGCTGAGCACGGGGTTATTTGGGTCCATCCGGGGCTCCTGGAATCCTTCAGCCTCCCTGGGAACAGCCCCGAGTGGTGGGGGAGCCCAGGGCAGAAGGGACCACCACCTCCAGAAAATCCAGCACTGCCTGGGCAGCCTTTGGAAAGGCTTCGGGGTCCAGGGGTGCACCGGGATTTTCCAGAGCAGTTATTGCGGGGAACACCTCAAAATGACAGAAAAGTGAGCACTGGTGCCACCCACCCCCAGCACACACTTGCAGGAGCTGCTGGTGGTGACAAGGAAGACAAAGGAAGACACTGACTCAGGGGGTCAGGCCAAAATTTGGATAATCCTAATATTACTCCAAGAGTTTGGAAAGGAGCCGTGAGTCTAGGGAGGCTGTGGTGTCATGCACAAGGACATGGGGGTGTCACCATCCCGAAGGGGTTCCCTGGGGGGACACACAAGAATTTCCCCCACCTTCAGCATCTCCCACTTGCTGGGGACGCTGCCTGGGCTGGCACGTCCCTGGTTATGGGAGGGGAGCTGGGAACGGGGACAGGGCCCGGCAGCGCAGCAGCTGCCAACATGGGAATGTTTGAACAAGGAGCGAAACCTCATTTAAACAAATAAATAAACAAGCTGACATCCTCCAGGCCCAGGTTTATGATAATAAAAACAGAGCGCACAGCTTGTGGGAGGAAAATACATCGTGTATTTTCACATCTCCCGTTTCCTCCTAGACCGTCGCAAGAATTTCCTCCGAGTCCATCACTTCCTCCTGACATTTCTGAGCTCAGAAATCCCTATCTGAGCCCTGGTGCCCTCTCCTTGATGAGTGACGCAGGAAGAAGAGCCTTTGAAGGATCCCTCTCGGGCAGATTTTTGTGCCTGGAGGCTTTGAAGTGCTGGAGGCAGGACAGAGACAAAGCAGAGCTGGGGATGGGAGCCCACCACAGCCCAGCCTGGGGCTGTCTCCTTTTCCCAGCCTCAAAACAACCCTGGAGGTCTGTGCAGAACAGGTTCATTTACTCACATGAGGGTGTCCTCCAGCCAAGCTCTTCCTGTTGAATTCCAAGGGCTTTTTCTGGTGGAATCATCACAGAAACCATGGAATGGTTTGGGTTGGAAGGGGCTTTAAAGCTCACCTTGCTCCAGGGCAGGGGCACCTTCCTCAGACCTGATTGCTCAGGGAGGTTCTGAGAAAGTCAGATGCTGCTGGGACCTGCACCTTGAGCTGAACCAATTCCACCTTTTTTTTAAAAATAAAAATCTCTCCTGCAGTTTGCAGTGGAGGAGTGGATAGAGGCCTCTCCCCCACTGCACAACGTGCAGTACAAAAATCAGGAAGTCACTGCGAATGGTCAAACTGAAGCAAGAAATTTGCTGGAGTCACAAATAAACTCAGGGAGATTTTAGTGTTATTTCTATGTGAGGGTGCTTAAAATTTCCCGTGCTTTCAAAAAGTGGGGGTGAAGCATTTTCCTCGTGTTCAGAGCCCCCCAAGCAGCCCTCAGTTGTTTGCACTCAGCTGTGAATGAGCTTGGGAATCTAAATCTAAGATTTCAGTAAACAGGTTATGGAGATGGGAGTTGGGATGTCCTGGAAAGGAAAATAAAATTGGGAAAAAAAAGAAAAAAAGTTTCAAGTGCATTCCAGAGTTGTTTAATTGGAGGTGAAGTTGCCCCAACTCTGACTCCAGCCAAGGCAGTTTTATCTCCCAGGGACTGGACAATTTGGGCACCTGTGCCCTAAAGCAGCAACCTCCGTCTGTCCCCAAGGGCTGTGTCCCCAGGGCAGTGGCATCGATGGCCCCGAGCCTGAGAGCGAGCCCCAGTGCTGGTATCACAGGGGAAAAAAATAAAGTCACCTTGGGAAGAGAATGCTTCCCATTTTTTGGCTCTCAGAGGTGTCAAAGGAAGCAATCTGACGTCGAAGGGCCGGAAAAAAACATCTCCTTGGCTGCTGTTGCTGCTGCACGGCGAGGTCACTCTGCAAGATATCAGTGGCTTAAAAATAAATGCAGCGTGGAGGTTGCCATTCAGCCATATCCTGTATCCGAAAGCTGCAGGGCTGCGAGCAGGAAGAAACTGGGATGACCTTCCCTCCCCCCGCCCCCATTCCCACTGCGTTTTGTTTTTTTTCCACGCTCCTGGCTGTCAGTCACTGGAATTTCTGCGTTCGGGAGGTTGTGCTCGGTTAAAACAGCCCAGGGAGGGTCTGTGTGGGTGATGCTACGACATGAGTGTCATCCCTGTGGTGGGAGATGTGACAGGAGCTGGGACAGGGGACGTGCTGCCAGGTGTCCCCAGGGGCATTGGTGCGTGCAGTTTGTGCCTTCCCTGCCTGGACACCTGCGCTGAGCCTGCACAAGAGCCCCAGGCATGGATGGAGGGGTTAAAAACCTCTACATGTGGCACTTGGGGACATGGTTTGGTGGTGGCCTTGGCAGTGCTGAGTGAGCGGCTGGACCAAATAATCTGAAATATCTTTTCCCACCGCAGTGATTCTGTGATTCGATGATGGTGATGATGATGATGATGATGATGATGATGATGATGATGATGGTGAGCAGCTCCAGGCCCGCACCCCTGTCCAGCCTGCGGAGTGAGCTCACAGACATGCACACAGGAAAACAGAAATTCCTCCATGGAATAGATTTGGTAGCTTCTCCAGCAGATTAAAAAGCCATCACAAATCCATCAGGATTGTCCTAACAGCCTGTCCAGACAGGAGTCACTGCACACAGAGGGTGAGACACAGCAGGTGAAGCTGTTGGTGACACAGGCGATGCTCCCTCGCTCCAGAAGCAGCTCAGGAAATGCTCTAACACCTGCAGATCTGGCCCTGGTCACTTCTGTTCTCTGTAATTCACCTTTCTTGCCTTCCTCTCTCCCTCTGGGTCCTCCATCAGAGAGGGGCAGGGAGCTCTGAATGAGGAACCTGGGGCTGGTCCTTTCCAAAATCTGCCAGTCCATTTTCTGCCCAGCAGCGATGATAAGAATCACCGCGGTAAAAACCTGCAGGCAGAAAATCAGCTTATGAAAGCCGTTTACATTTTCTCCTGAGAAACTTCAGAACACAGGAAAGAATCGACACCCAAACAGAGAAAGAAAGAGGAAGAAGATTCATGTCTCCTGTGCTGAGAGGATCAAAACCAGCCGTGATGTAATTTGTGATGGAGCCCACAATCCCCTTTTGATGTTTGCAGGAAGGAAAGAAGATGCTGAGAACTTTCTCAGCTCTCTGGACGTTATTTCCACATCCAGGGTCAAGAGGTGGTGGAAAGAAAAATAAAGTCCCACTGGGAAATAAGGAGCTGAAGGAGCCCTTTCCTTCCCTGAGGCTGCAGGGCAGGGGCAGAGCTGTGCCCGGGGTGCTGGGGTGGGTGGGTGAGTGTTGGGATGAGCGGGAACCACAATCCCATTCCCACCTGTGCCACACCTGCATAGTGGTGGGGCCTTCAAACAGCTGTGGAAGTTCACAGAGGGATTTGGAACAGCAAAATGTTGTGCCCACAGGGTGACCTGAGTGTCCCCACCACATCCCCTCCCACAATGGTGCGTGATCCCACTGCGGATCACAGGGGATCCCTAAATTTAGCTCCACCAGCTGTGGGAGGCATGCAAGGTATTTAAGGGGCTACAATTTTAGACAAAGCACAATTGTGAGACATATTTAATTGTGATCTCTGTGGGGCTGAGCGACGCCAAGTATTTTCCACGGTTATTCCTGTAGATCCTGACGTGAATTCGCAGCAGCCATGGCGATGCCTGGGCAGAGCCTGTGGCACGAGGGAGAGGAGGCAAAGCTGGATTTTGCATTTCACCCCCTCTAGGGCTTCTGAGGAAGTGCTCAGGCATCCACTGGAGCCAGGAAAGAAAAATCCCCATCCCCTGGGATGGGTCAGAGGCAGCCACGGACGGGATCCTGTCCATCGCCACAGTGAGCTGTCCCAATCCCCTCCTCTTGTCCCCCTCCCTTCTTTTCATCATCTTGTGTTTCAGGAGGGAGGGGAGGAGGAGGAAGGGAAGGGTAATTTTGACTGATGGTGAGGAAACGATTTGAGGTAACTCGAGCCAGTTTTTTGTCAAACACTCAGCACCCAGCATCGCTTTCCCCTGCCTGGGGAGGCTCAGCTTACCCTATTACCTGGAGGGTGTTTAACCTCCCTCCATCCCCCCAGCAGGTCAGAGTTTTCCAGACTTCAAAGGAAGGGGGGAATTTGTGTTTTGGGGGTTTTTTTCATTTGTTTTCCAACACCACTTGTCCGCTTGGGGCAGGCTGGGGAGCAGATCCTGACCTGGCCCCACGCTGGCCCCAGGCAGCAGCACCTCTTAGAAATTAAAAAAATCCCAAACAAAAACAGCCTTTAAAAATGCCGTTTTGGCTTTTGGGCTGAATTACCTTCAGCAAGGCACAAAAGAGGGAACGTAGACTTGAGTATTTGTGCTGACAGGAGACCAAAGTGGAGAGAGGAAAAGGCTGGAGAGCTACAGCTGCACTGGAGGGACTTGATACAGCTCTAGGAGTGATTGAATAGCACACAGGACAGAAGGATCAGAGATCAGGAGCTGGTCCAGCTCACGTGGGCCACAGGGTAGGAAAACTCCCTTCAGTGTCTGACAGGGACTGAACCTCCATTTTTGGCATCTCTCCTCACCCTGTGGCCCCTCCAGCCGAGCTCCTGGGGCTCCCCCTGAGCTCAGCAGGGTTTTATTTCCCCAGCATCTCCTCAGTGATGGTGACCGAGGGTGGCAGCTCCTCCAGCCCTGCTCCAGCCATGCTTACAGGGTTGAATGGGAACGATCCTGGCTGATAAAATCTCATTCAGGAACGTCTGGAGAGAAAGGTGAAGCAGCTCAGAGGAAGGACAGCAGGAAGGGAAGAGTCACCGCCAGCTCCTGAGTCACAGTCTAGGCAAGACGTTTGCCTGCATTATGAATAACACCCCTTCCTTAGCTGACTAAAAAGGATTAGTTTTTAAAAGCCCAACTGCTTTTTGTTATTAATGTCCTACCTGGGTGCCTCACGCTTGAGAGTAGAATGAATTTGGGTTGGTTTCAGATTTATCTTCGAGTGGTTTCACATCAAGTGTTTCAGGGATAAAAAGTGGCCTGCAAATAAAACAGAAGTTTCTTTACTATGTTTGCCATCAGATGGTTTCATGGGCACGCTATTCTCAACCCATAGAATCTTATTAATTTCAGTTTTTATATCTGATGCCTGTTTTGAATAAAAAACAATTTGGAATTTGTCTGGGTTTTGTGATGGTTGGGGACAAATAGAAGTACACAGCATCTGGTGAAGTTGTGTGAGCATGTGGTTCCAACCTGCCTCGGAGCAGTTGCAAGTGTGCTCTGCATATTTATCAGGTATTGTAACACAATTATTCCCTACTGGTCAATAAAAAGGGAATTAGCCCAACAGCTTCCCCGTCACACACGGGATCACACCAAAATTAGGGAGGAAGAGCCCACTGTTAATCACTCCAAACACTTCCCGGGTGTTTTACAAGGTCCCAAAGGCAGCATTTCCAGGGAGGAATGACATCCTGAATATCTGTAGCTCAGCCCCTGCTGCCTCTGGGCCAAGGAGAAAGTGCCAGGATCGAACGAGTGTCACCTCCCTGCAGCCCTGGGAGGGACAGAGCCTGCCACGCTCTCCAGCCAGCGCTCCTTTGTCACAGGAACCGCTGGCAAGGGACACAGCCGAGAGGATTTTGGACCTGAACGACTTCTGCAGGCCTGGGCAGACGCGGTTCTGTATCGCAGCCAACACGCAGGGAAATTGAACCCCAATCCCTCAGTTAATCCCACCATGGAAAAAGGGTTTGTGCCGGGAAAGCGGAGAGGGGACGGGCGGAGTGTGTCATCAGAGCAGAGGGGAGGCCAGGGCCAGCAGGATGGCCTGGACAGTGCCACAGAGCTGCTCCTGTCACTGCGGGACTGTCACTGTGACAATCCTGTCAATGCAGGGCTGGCGGGGACAACAGTCCCCGCTGGGAAAGGCAGCAATTCCCAGAACATCCCGGGAAAGGCAGCGATTCCTAAAACATCCTGGGAAAGGCAGCGATTCCCAAAACATCCTGGGAAAGGCAGCGATTCCCAAAACATCCCGGGAAAGGCAGCGATTCCCAGAGCACCCCAGGCTCAGTGGGAGCCCTGCCCGTGCTGCTGTCAGAGCACACACAGCGAGGGCTGGAGGCTCCTTCTCCCACCAGCAGCCCCGGGGGCTGTGCCAGAAGCCTCTGCCATCTCCCAGCTCCATTTCCTCAGGATTCTCATTCCCTGCCTGTCCCGGAGCCCTGGCCGGGACGGCTCTGGGAACTGCTGCTGCCCCTCGGCTCAGGGCCCTTCCGAGCACTATAAAAGCCTCCTCGACCACCAGCCCAGAGCTCTCTGCTGATGAAAGGCCTTAGGGGTGGATATTCCGAGATCCGGTGGAAACAGGACAGTGTAAAGGCCTCGGGAAAGGCCTCAGCTTCCACATGAGCTCCCCAAAAAACACTCGGGAAAGGCCTCGGCCTCCTCATGAGCTCCCCATAAAGAACCTGGGAAAGGCATCGGCCCCCACATGTGCTCCCATTAAAACACCCAGGAAAGGCCTCAGGAAAGGCCTCATCCTCCACATGAGCTCCCAATAAAACACCCAGAAAAGGCCTTGGCCTCATCATGAGCTCCCCATAAAGCACCCGGGAAAGGCCTCGGCCTCCATGAGCTCCCCAAAAAACACCCAGGAAAGGCCTCAGCCTCCACATGAGCTCCCATTAAAACACCTCGGAAAGGCCTCGGGAAATGATTTGCCCCAAGCAGGCCCAGAGACACTTCAGAGACACAGTCAGAGCAGTGCGGATTTGCTGTATTTTTTATTTTATTTTATTTGCTTTATTCGGTGCAGGGTGTGGGGATTCACTCCTCCAAACACACACACCCCGGCACTGCCAACACACAATATTTTGGGTGACATTCATGAATATTCATCACATTCCCCGGGATAGGAGTGGTTATACAAATCATTTCTCGGCAATCATTAATATCATTAGCTGTGTGCCACGCATGCGCTGTGTGCCCTGGTGGTCTTTGGGGGTCTGCTCGTGATGAAGATCTGGAGTCTTCATCACAGAGCACTTTTCACCTTTCTCTCTGGAGCATGGGCAGCCCTTGGTGGGTGATTCAGGGTTTCTGTGCTGGCCTCAAACAGATTCTTGTCCCTCTTATCTTAACAAGATAAGGGAATTCTGTTTTCCTAGGTTTTAGAATTTACGTATTCTGTCCCTCAGTAGTTAATTTGAGTTACCTATTGACTTCTCGTTTCTCAGAAAGGCCTCGGCCTCCACATGAGCTCCCCATAAACCCCGATCCACCGGGGCAGAGCAGCAGTCCCTCAGACAGCAGAGAAATGGAAAAATTCCTTCATTCCTGATCATTCCTGATCAGCAGAGGTGCAGAAATTTGGCAGCTGGGAGCTTTTTTCCCTCAGCCTTCGTGTGGAAGTGTCTATTACTGTCATGGATCCCTCTCCTGCGGCACCAAATTCCATTCTCTAGCATGGGTTGAAACACGTCAAAAGCAGAAGATTTTTGTGCCCTGTGGGCAGCAGGGATTGGAAATATTTGATCCACATTTTCACCGTTCTCCGTGGATTTTCATCTCTGGGGGAGGCTGTGACCTTGGCCGTCAGGGGCAGTCCCTCCCATCCTGCAGAGTTTGGCATTATCTTCCATTAGAAAACCCTGGGGCTGTTTTTATACTCATTAATCAAACCTCATGTGCTGCCTGCGAGGTGAATGCAGGCAATCCAGCTCAATTTAAACTGGAAAAGTTAAATTGGACCTCCCAGGTGCCCTCCCATTCCTGCCCAGCTCCCAGATTACCTGGGACCTGGTTATTTGTGCTGGTGCCATTCCCTCCAATCTATCACAGACCACACAGGGGAATCAAGTGAGCAACACCAAAAAAAAAAACCCCTCCTGCCTATATCCATCATCTCCTGCTTCCCCTCTTGCTTTTCTTAGTATCCAGAAAAAAGAAAGAAAAAAAATAATAATTTAAAGGCAACCTGAAACCACTCCACGCTCCCAATGAGAAAATAAAAATGGATGTTGCAGGCTCATGTGTTCTATACGTTTCCAAATATTTCCATCTGCTCCTGAAATTTCCATTCGGAGTTGCCAAAAACTCTTACAGAATTGTTAACACGATGGTAAATTTAGATTCTTTTTATGGAGAGACGTTTCCCCCACCCCTCTTAAAAGTCTGGTATCAATTTGTCCTGTCACTGATAAGCCAGAGGTAGTGCTGGATTTGCCCTTTTGCCCAGCTCAGATGGGATCGGGGGAGAGAGGAGCACCCACACGGGGAGGGGGTCCTGGGTCTGTCCCCTGCACCTTCCTGGTGCCAGCACAGAAATATATCCTTTTTTCCAAGGAAATTGCCATCCCCAGGTGCTTCCCACAGCCTTCACCCCATGGGTTGTTCTGCACTTTGGAAGCTCCCAAGGGAAGGTTGGAGACTGTCGAGGTGTCCTGCCCATCCACCACCCAGACCTGATTAAAATCCTGGTGCTAATGAGAAGGTTTTGTGCTCAGAAGGGCTTAGGACGAGAGTGTGGAATGCCAGGACAAGGGGAATGGCTTCAGACTCACAGAAGGCAGGGTTGGATGGGGTATTGGGAAGGAATTCCTCCCTGTGAGGTGGGGAGGGGCTGGGATGGACTTTCCGGAGAAGCTGTGGCTGTCCCTGGATCCCTGGAGTGCCCAAGGCCAGGCTGGACAGGGCTCGGAGCAGCCTGGGATGGTGGAAGGTATGGGTGGAACTGAGTGATCTTTAGGGTCCCTTCCATCCCAGGCACCTCTGTGAGGGCAGACCATCGCTCAGGGGCGATGGAAACCCAAACAAAAGCTCAGGATGAGGTGGAGAAAGCAGGAAGAGACCCCAGCATGCCCTGGCCATGTGCAGGGAATGCTCCATGGATGTTCACAGCTGCAGTGACACACCCCTGAGGGAGCAGCCGGAGAAGTGTCACCAGGCCACTTTGGCAGGGGTGGACTGATCTAAACCTGTGTTTTGCAGTGAAACAGGGAATCCTTTCCTGTCAGGAAGGGCCCTTTGGGGCTGTGTTTGGTGAATTAACAGGGGCATCGCTCAGGGCTGATCGAGCTGTTATCGGAGTTCCTGAGCCAGAGCACAGCGAGTGCTCTGCAAGATTATTTTAAAGCATTTACTCCCTGCGACCCTTGAATAATAATCCTGTTCCCCCAGCAGAGCAAACGAGGGCCACTTTCCAGAGGAGGCACTCAGCAGAGATGGGAGATTCAGAGGCCACACAAAAAGGCAGAAAGCAGCACTCCCTCCCCTGGGCTGATGTGAAGAACCCGAGGAGCCTGAGCCTTTCCCAGCCGCTTGTTTTGCACCCAGGGCAGACCCAGGTGAAATCCCAGCTCTGCCCTGTCCTGGGTGACATCAGAGCCCTCAGTGCAGCTCTCCCTGTGATCCCGGCAAAGATGCCCCACTTCCAGAAGCATTTCTCCACCTGGAAAAAGGATGTTTCTCCCCTCCTGCATTCCCAGGCTGTTCCCCCTCCATGGCCCAGGATTAAAATCACTGCTCCAGGACCGAGCAGCAAAACCCCAGCAGAAAAACCCCTCCGATATGCCTTTAGTGATGGGTGAGCCCTGCTGGAGCACCCAGAGCAGTGGCATTGCTACACGGGCACTGCCAGGGCTCTCTGAGGCACTTAGGGATGTTATAAATCATCGCCTAATTCATTAATCTGAGTCTCACCCTGCCTAATCTTCCTTATGTGAGGAGGAAGAGCTTCAAGGCTCCTGGGGCAGCAACCCCACAATAGGATCAGGGAAGGAGAATTAAAGATGCCTCATTTCACGTTTTTCCCACTTTCAGGACGTTCCCTGTCATGCCCCAGAGCTTCGCCCATCTCCCAGATGATTCCCCCACCCAGCTCCCCGAATTCCAGGGGCTGGGGACAGGCTGGGAGGGTGACACAGAACATCCACAGCGGCTGCTTGGAGAAAGGAGCCCTTCCCACCGAAAGGAAAGCAATTTGATCTCCTCCTGACCCCTTCCCTGCAATTACACCGGTCAGGTTTCCCTCCCGATGGATTCCTTCTTCGAGAGCAGCCTCCTCTGCCTGGATCCCGCGATTTCAGGGAGAGACATCAACAGCAATAAATGTATTGCCACCTGCAGCCTGCTCGGGAAAGAGCTGCTGGAATCAGCCCTGCACGCTGCTCTTCGACCTGCTGCTTCCAAATCCCTCCGTTCTTGGGGAGTGACAGGCAACAGCCCTTATTTCATCACTCTATAACAGAATTAGTTTGTTTTCTTTCTAATTTCATAGCTTGATCCATGCCCAGAGATGCGAGCTCGGTGGAAACAGGGAAATTTCCATTTCGTGACATTATTTACAACCTGGGGTAGTGCTATTCAAACTGTGGTGTAAAAAAGATGGCGTTAAAATCATCCCTGATTTTAATGACCTTTTTCACTTTGAGACCAAAACTTCGCTGTTTTCAGTGTTAAATTCACCCAGGGATCCACAGCAGCCTCCTCAGCTCTGCAGAGATGGGAGCAAGTGTGTTTATCCTGCCACGTATTTAAAGTCATTTTATCTTTCAAAAAAGGCAATGTTTTGAAATATTAACAGTTAAAGTATTAGTGACTGTGCTCTTAGCCAGATCTGCTTTGTTATTTTTTTAATATATCTAGGAAAAAAAAAATCCTATTTGCCTGAAGAACATGTCAGGACTTGAACAGATGGGAGTTTTTTCCAAGAGGAGACTGTTTTGCTCAGACATCATTCCCTTTCCAAAACCTCAAGTAGAGTTTCATGTCTTTCAGCAAATCTTGGAGTGGGATTATAAATTCAAAATAAAAATACAGAAATTTCCAATGTCGAGCTTATAAATGCCAGTTTACAACATTTTCTGGTGTCTTAATGAGAGCCATGTGACCCGAGTTATATATTATAGGAAATAGCCAAAAGGCATTTATTCTTTTACAAGTCCATTTTTAAATGTAGAGGACTGATTTTGAAAATTTTAGCATCAGAGGTTATTATTCTTTTTTGATTAAAAAACTGCTGGGTTATTTTTATTTTTTTTTTTCCATTTGCAATGTGCTCTGCACTTCAGGAGAGAACTAAGCGCTGTCTCCAGAGCCCCTGTGCAGTGCAGGGATGTTGATATTCCCCTGGCAGCTCCCAAAATCTCAGAGTTACCCATTTTCCATCTTGATATTTTCCTGGCAGCTCCCAAACTCTCAGAGCCACCCATTTTCCATGTTGTTATTCCCTTGACAACTCCCAAAATCTCAGAGCCACCCATTTTCCATGTTGATATTTTCCCTTGACATGTCCCAAAATCTCAGAGTTACCCATTTTCTGTGTTGATATTCCCCTGGCAGCTCCCAAAATCCCAGAGTTACCCATTTTCCATGTTGATAATCCCCTGGCAGCTCCCAAAAACTCACCCACCTTCCCCCCCAGTGTTGTTTGCTTGTGTGAGTGCAGCCCTGATGATGATTTTGAATTACAGCCTCATTAAACCGCATTTATTTTACTTAAACCCCACAAAACAAGACAGTGACCATAATGGCACATAACGGCATCGGAGGGGGAAGTTCCTAAACCTCGGGGCTGTTCCTAAACCTTTCCAGCTGTAATTTGTCACTTTTGGTGTCACAGCAGAGCTGAGCTCTCTGGGCCGCGGTAATCAGCCCCAGCCCATCTCCGCTCGGCCCTATTGAGCCGATCCTACTGAATGCCCCATAATGGCTTGGAGCCTGCAGCCATCCTCCCGCCCCATTCCCAGCTCGGGGAAAGGCCACAGATGGGGCCCAGCACTAAAAGGGTGGGAGTGTGAGCCCCCCCGAGGAAGAGTATGGCCTTCAGCCTCACGACCACCAGAAGGCAGAAAAAGACCCCCTAGCAATAGCCCGCGCTGATGCAGAGTATTCTCGGAAGATATACGTGTACTGGAACAAGGAGGGTATAAAACCAGAGACATTAGAAGGGGTGGCTGCGAACCGTTGGTGGAGCGGAGACTCCCCGGTCGCCCAGCGCTGTTTTGCTTGCTGTAGCTTGCTCAATAAATCAAATTCTTTTAATTGGCCTGGCTTTTGTCTCTAACCTATAACAGGAGGGCACTCTATCACTGAAGGGAGAGGTTCTAAGGTCTCCAGCAGAGCTCTCTGTCTCCACACACCTGTGGGGGTCACAGCGAGGGCTTCTGTGCCTGTGTGTCCTAAATGTCAGCTCCAGGCTCAGCTAAATCCAGCAGCTGCCGGCACTAAACACACAGGGTCAGGCTCTGGAGAGGTGCAGGGATGTCCTTCAGCCCGGGGTGGGCTGGTTGTGGCTGGGGTGGAGCTGATTTTCTTCCCCGGGGCCACTCTGGGGCTGTGTTTGGGATTTGTGCTGGTAACAGGGGCATGTTTTTGCTCTTGCTGAGCTCTGCTTGCACAGTCAAGGCTTTTCCTGCCCCTCACCCCTCCAGAGAGGAGCCTGGGGGGCACAAGGAGCTGGGAGAAGGGACACAGCCAGGACAGCTGACCCCAAGTGACCCCAGGGACATCCCAGGCCATACAGGGTCAGGTTTGGTGTATAAAGCAGGGGAAAGGAGGAGGAAGGGGAGGACATTTGGAGTGATCTTGTTATGTGTGAGAAGGACATCATCCCCTGCTGTCCCAGGGATGGCTGAGCCCCTGCCAGCCATGGGAAGTAGGGAATGAATTCCTTGTTCTGCTTTGCTTGCATGTGTGGCTTTTGCTTTAATTATTAAACGGTCTTTAGCTCAGCCCATAAATTTTCTCACTTCTACCCCTCTGGTTCTCTGTGGGGCCGAGCTGCTGGGGCTGGGGTTAAACCACAAGAGCTGGGAGGGAGCCACAGCTGGAATCTGTCCTGGCACCTGGAATCTCCAAATGTGACCACGAGATCAACATGTGACCCCCAGACTGTCCATAGGAGCCTGCAGTGGCACCAATTTCATCGTTAAATATTTGCATGTTTCCAATTACAACCGAGCCCAGGCAGGCCCAGGAGAGTCTGCAACCCTGGGATGGGCCATGGATGTTCTGTGCTCCCCTTCAGCCCTTCCCGGTGTGCCAGAGAACCTCTGGCTTTGCAAGAGTTAAGGCCTGGGGGCTGGGAATTAATTAACATCTTCCATCTTCATCTGATCTCAGGTGGATACTTTCTGTTTTGGTCTGCAGAGGTTTATTTTCCTCCAGAGCGATTGGATGAATTGTGTTCCCAGAGATCAGAGAGTTCAGATGGCAGAGGATCCTCTTACCAGAAGATGAAAGCCAACATAATCAACTGCACAACTTCAAAACATGCAGCTTGTTCTTGTTGGCTGGGCCTAAGTTTTCCCTGCAGAGAAGCTGTCGACAATGATTTGATATCAATCCAGTAACAATCCCTGGTTTCTAATAATAATTTGCACTTCAGTAGAAACGTTCATGTGAGGCTCTGAGAACATTTAGCAGATGGTCATTAGCGAAGCTCCCCAGTTCTCCTGCGAGGAAGAGATAACAATTATGAGCCTTGTTTTACAGATGGTGACACCGAGGTGAGGCACTGAAAGGTGAAATAACTCTCCTAATTTTCCGTAATGAGCCAGTGGCAACAGATCCATGAATGAAACCCAGGCATCCTGCTGAGATTACTCCACAAACCCTACATCCTTATCTTTTACATGAAAACATGGTCAAAGAGGTGAGCCTGGAAAGCAAAAAGCAAATGACTCCAAGGCAGGATTCATGACACATTTCTGGAAATAAGGAATTAGGTCTGGGTCAATAAATAACTGGAGAACCAGGGGGACGCAATCCGAGAGGCATGTGAAACGAGGATGGATGGAAAAGAAAGAAGATAATGGAAGGGAGGGGAAGGAAAACAGAGCAGCTCTGACTTTTTATTTCCACTCTTGGTTTCAATCAGCGCTGTAAAATTAAAGGTTAGGCTCTGAGAGACAGGAGAAAGCTCCATCTGCTCCCGTGGGGATACATCCAATGGGTGAGGCTTCAAACGGAACTGCCGAAAGCAAAACCCTCTGAGGGTTTGTCACCCTGCAGCCAAGGGCCAGCCATGGGGACTTTGGTTGTGTTTGGGTACCTCGGGGACACTGGGGAGGGCAGGGAACAGGGCTGGAGCTCGGGGAACAGGGCTGGAGCTTGGGGACAGGGCTGGAGCTCTGGGAACAGGGGCTGGAGCTCTGGGAACAGGGCTGGAGCTTGGGGACAGGGCTGGAGCTCAGGGAACAGGGCTGGAGCTCTGGGAACAGGGGCTGGAGCTCTGGG
>VZRL01004879.1:571906-600855 GCA_013397895.1 Origma solitaria
CTGACTGATGGAACCCGGCAGGGTCTGACTGACAGAACCCGGCAGGGTCTGACTGATGGAACCCGGCAGGGTCTGACTGACAGAACCCGGCAGGGTCTGACTGACAGAACTCGGCAGGGTCTGCTCGTGGCTGGAGCAGCAGCTCGGAGTGCCCAGCGCAGCCCAGAGCAGCTCCAAACCCTGGGCAGAGCTCACGGTGACCTCCCCCAGCACTGCCACCTCACAAAGACCTCAGCACCTCTTTTCTTTCAATGACACTCTCCAAGTCTGCTCTGTCTGCCCAATCTCCCCTCCCCAAGGGGGTCCTGCCCTAGGATGTGGCAGTTTTGATCCTCACAAGGAAAGAGCCTCCTCGACAAGGCTAAAAACTGAAAATCCCCCCCATTGCACTGTCCTGCCCTTAATCCAACACCACCTTTGCCTCTGCTGCCCCTGTTTGCTGCCCAGTGGCTCTGCCGAGGGGCTGGAGCTGCCCTGTGCTCAGGGGTTGTGTGAGGTGACTGCGAGCAGCACAGAGCCCCGCGGAGGAAACAGGCCAGCAAAGCCTCAGACAACACAAACAAACACCAAGCAATTAAAAGAAGGATGGGAGATGTGGTCTGATGTATTTCTGCCAAGAAATAAATATTTTACGTTGCCTTTCTTTTTTTTTTAAAAAAAAAAGCACTTGCAATGTGGTTTTTTTTAAAAATCTCCAAAATGGTCGAGTTACTCCCTGCACTCCCCGAAGCACAACACACACACACACCACACACACTCCCTAATGGTCATAATTCCAGCTCTGCAGAGCTACTGGATTTACTTCGAGACAAGTTTCTTGTGCATTTGGACAATTTACTTTGAGACAAGTTATTTGCAAGAAGGCAAAGTTCATGCACGGCTTTGACAGCTCCACTTTCTCATAAATGGTTTTTGAAAAGCAGACAGTGAACGAGGGCCAAAGCTCCATTTAAAGTTCACCTCGGATGCCTGAAAAGCATTTATACCCACATCCTTCTGAGGTCCCTGCTTTATGAACTTCTAATCAATTCCACATTCTGCTACCCAACGTTTCTTATACATAGGGGAAGGAAAAACAAACCAGAAAAGCAGTGCAAGCTGTCTGAAAACAGATGCACCACAGCGGCCAGGCTGCCCAGGGAAGGGCTTGAGTCACCCTGGAGGGGTTTAAAAGATGTCTGATGTGGCACTTGGGGACATGGGTTAGAGGTGGCCTTGGCAGTGCTGGGGAATGGTTGGACTCATGATTTGAAAGGTCTTTACCACCCTAAATCACTCTGTGGTGCAGTGATTCTGTTATTCTTTATCAGAAAGGCTGGGGAGGCTTTTGAAGCCTTTCCAAGAGGAGAAAGGGAATAAAAACAACAAAACCTGATGGGTTTTGAACCCCCAGCCCTGATTCTCTCCCACACCTAAGGGATCTCCCTCAACAGAGCAAGGGGCTCATGAATTGCTCCATCCTTTCTGCAGGACATGTCCTCCACCCCCACAGGTGACACTTGGCTGTCCCCAGCCCTGCCTGGGGCCAGTCTGATCATCCCAGCGGCTCCAGGCAAACACCATGGAAATTTGAGAGAAACTTTGGACAAACCGAGTTTGTCACAGACCAGATTTTCATTTTTAGGTGGGATATGGTTGCTTTCTCAGAATTCAGGGTGATTTTAATGATGTGACACAGAGCATTCAGCTAAACTGAACCCTGGTGCTACTCAATCCCCTCTCAAAGAAAAAAACTGAAACCCAGCTTGTGCTTCTCCTACTAAAAACCTCCAAAGTGAGTAGGTTTCTTCAGAAACCTGCAAGATGTTCAAAGAAAAATTTTTTTAAAATACAATTAAAAAAAAAAAGATTCCTTATCCCCATCCCTAATTCTAGAGCAAACCAGGACACGTAAAAAAAAAATCTAAATTGCTCTAAATATAATTTAAAATAATAATTAGCTGTCTAGTGCCATCCCAGCTGTTACGAGATACTACAGGGATTCCATATGGTTCGAGGGCAGGCTGGGAGATACCTTCAGCACCTCTTGGATAGTACCAGAAAGGGATAAATAATAAATAATAACATGGGAAAGAATAATCAGTCTTCCACGTGGATGGAAAAGCAGAGACTTTCACAGTTATAAAGCAAATGGTGTTACTGTAAACAAATCCTAAAAAGAAAGGAAAATAAGGACTTGAATTACAGCAGGTTGGAAAGTCTTGTCCTTCCTAACGTGTTCAGATGCTTCGCCGGTGCTCTCTTCAACACCAGAGACCACTGGGAACTGGGTACTTTTCCATATTTTCCCCACATTTTGATGGGCTTTGGGGTTTTTTTTCCTAGCCAAAATTATGCAGAAATATCCTTGGTACAGATTTCCCACCTTCTCAAGAAAAAAGCAGATTTCACACCTTAAGAGAGAAACTGTAGAAATCTCATATATTGATGCTAAACATGCATCTTTGCCACTCAAACTGTAATTCCTTAAACTGTAGATTTTAGACAATTTTAGACAGTTTTGGGGTTTTTTTTCTACGAGAAATGACAAATTTTACTCCAACACACTTCCAGCTTACAAGAAGCCACATTTAGCAGCTTCCCCTCATTGTATTGCTATTAAAAATGCAGAATTGCAGCTATTTTTTATGTTATGATTATTTCCAGCAGCCCCTGGCACAGGAACAGCTCTCACCAAGCACAAACCACTCCATTCACCAAAATAAAAACGGTGCTCAAGCCCTGAAAATTCACTTCACACCTCGATTTTAAGGGGAATATTTGGAGCCCAATCCTGGGGTTGGCGATGTTGTGTTTTGAGCCCCAACCTGCCAGAAGCCCCCCAGAAGGCACAGTCCATGCTGGAGGTGTTTTTGCAGGACTCAGGACTAAATTTGGGCGAAATATGGATGGAGAGCTCTGCAGCTGTACCTGGATTTGGGAAAATTGGATCCTGGCTCAACAGCTCTGACAGAGACTGAGATTTCTCTTTAAAAACACCTTTTTTTGGCTCTTAGGAGGCACTAAATCCACATCTCCTCGCTCTGGCTGTGCAGATCAAGGACACCTGGCCCTTCATGACTTTTCACAGTACCCATCTTGAAAAAAACCCTGCACAACCGAGCTGCGAATGCTGAAGGCTTTTGGATTGGCTCAATGTTCTCTCCTAGAGGGAAAAATCCTGAGCTGTGGCAGATCCCAACACCTCCATCACACGATTCCTCAGGGAAACTGCGTCTGTGTGAGTTTTTGGAGGTCGTGGATACTCCAAGCTGCTCTTCCAGCTGCCAGACTTTGGTCCCTGTCACCGGAGCACTTCTCTCCATCCACCTCCCGCAATGCTTTGATGGGTCACAGACTTTCAGAAAGACCACGGTCTCAAAAAGAATCATTATCTACAGGCAAAACCAGACTGAATTAAACCCTGACCTGGCCTGAATTATTCCTGGAAGATAAACCAAACAGCAGCTTTCCTGATCGGGTCAGGAATACTCGGGGTGTGTTTAGTCTTTATTCAAAAATTACACCATTCCGCGTTTCCTGGATTTAGCTAAGGCCAAAAGCGAAAGTAACGGCTCAAAATACCCTGCAATAAAACTTCTAGGAAGGGTTTTCAGGTCTGGCTAAAACCAGATAGCTTTGGAAATCACCGAAAGACGTCTGATCTTTTTGAGATTTCCATCTCCGCGTCCATCACGCTTCAGACGCTTCCAAGCTTCCCTTGGCTTATCCCCGCGGAACCTCGCGGCCGCTGGACGCTCACCCTGTCCTTCAGAGAAAACCAAGAGCCTCTGCAGGAAGGATTGTGGCCCTTCCTGCAGCCTGGCTGGGGAATTAGGGAGCAGGAGAGCACAGGCAGCTCCTTCCCCTCCCAAAGATGGAGGCCCCTTTCCCTTCCTGCCTGGAAAAAAGGCTGACAGCGAAATCGCAGATAGGAAAATAAAAAAGTGAAGGTGATGGGGATGTCAGGGGTCCGAGAGCTCTGCAGCGTCCCAGGGGTGCCCTAAAGGAGCCACGTCACAAGCACCCTGCAGCCCCAACTGCTCCCAGCGAAATGGCGCTGGGAGGGCTCCTGGTAAATTCCTTCCTCCTGGAGAATTCCACCCTCCTGGTGAATTCCTTCCTCCTGCTGAATTCCTTCCTCCTGTTGGCCAGGAAATTGGGTATGTCCAGAATTAAGCTGGTTAGAGACCACCTGAAAATGTTTCCCCTCTTCTCTCTCAGCTCCCCTCTCCAGGCTCAGCCTCTCCCAGGCTTTTCCCATCGTTTGAGCAGCGGTGCACGACGCCACGCTGAACCAACCTGCCTTGGGTCACTTGGGGTTTTTTGGGGGATTTAGATTTTGCTCCTCTTGCTGGAACTGGGGATGCAGTGGTGACCTGGGAGCCACAAACCTGAAGGGTTCCATGGGGAGGGAAAAGGCAAGCAGGCTGCCCTCAGGATGGGCTAGGGGCTGTGTCCTGCCCTCTGTCTCTGCTCCAGAGCCTCCCTGGCAGAGGGGACTGACACCACCTGCCTGGCAGAGGACTCATTTTGTCCCTACGCCATTCAATCCATCCTCAAAGTTTCCTGCACTCTTGGAATTCTCTTCATTTCTACAGCAATGGATCTTGGTGCCTGGAGCACCGGCACCGCCAGCTCCTGGCTATGTTTGTGCACCTGCAAACACCTCAAAACTGAGATGCAGCTTTCCCTGGCCCTATTTATTAACAAAATCCGCTGTTTGTATGGAGTGGGGTTATTTCAACTCCTCCAGCCACAGTCCAGGGGAGAATCTCCCAGCTCTGCAGAGCACACAGCAAATTCCATATTCTCCATCTGCTCCAGTAAAGGCTGAGCTGAAATATTAATGAGGAGATCTGATCCCTTCTCACCAGCAACAATCTGGATTTTATAGCCCAGGCAGAGGCCGGAGGAGCAGACAAAGCTCTGGGATTCATCCTCTGCTGCTGGTTAAGGGCTTTCAAGGAAACAAGGAGCTGGGGGAGGGCACAGAGAGTAAAACTTGTGGACATCTGCTGTGTTCTCTCCACCCTTCATCTCCCCCAGGCTCAGCCCCCACCTCCTCAGTGCATGTCCAGAGCAGAAACTCCTCTAAAATCAACACCCATAACATGGCAATAAAGATTAATGAGCAAAACTTGCCATTTTATGTATAATCCGTGGGGATTTACAGTCATTAATCTTTATTAGTGTGTAATAACTGTTTAGACATTAAGGACAGATTCTCAGCTGGACAAAACTGGCCTTATTCCAGCCAAGCCCATGGAGCAATTCCATTTTACATCCCCCATGGCCCCAGCTCCAAATGAGACCCATCCCATCTGTAGGAACCACAGCACTGACAGTGTTTCCCCAACAGCAGGGGCAGAGAAGTGAAGGCAACTGTTTGTCTTTCCCTGTATCCCAAAAAGAGAGCTGCATGTGTCCAGGAAGCTCAACAATAGACATGTCAATAAACATGAGGAAATTCGATGAAAAAGCAACAGCAACAAAAGGAACCCCAAGGAGCAGGGAAGTGGATGATTTTTGAGGCAAGGCTATAAGATCTGGTTTGGCAGGAGCGGAGCTAAGAGGGATGCAGCAATCTTTGGCATGTGAAAGAGTGAAAGCACCAAGGGGAGCTCCCAGAGTTTCTCGAAGAGGAACAAGATGGAAGAGGGGAAAAAAAAAGAGCATCTTGGCTGGCTTTTCTGAGAGAGGAATTTGGGGGTTGTTTTTGCTAAAAAAGAGGTCTATCAAACATGGGATCTGGTGGGAACCTTCTCTGAACTCCATCAGACCAGCCATGAAAGCAATGCTGCATTGACCAGGCAGGATTTCCTTTCCCAAAACGTGCAGGAGAGAAGGGAAATGTGCAGGTACATTGAGAAATCCCAGCTGAGGCTGTCCTCAGCCCCTGGTAGGCCTTCCCACCAGCACTGACCCAACAGCACCTGCTCAACAACAGATAAATAACAGTTCTTTTTTTAGAGCTTTTTCTGAGTAGGGAGCCACGAACTGCCTCCTCCAGCACACATCTGCCTCCAGAAACGATGTCCCACCTCTTCAGCAAGGCAGAGCTGCCTCTCTGCCACCGGGGAACTCAGCAGGAGTCAGGGAAAACACAGAAATACAGTACAGAGATATCTGTGTCAAGGTCTGTACACCTGGAAAAGCTCCAGGGAAGATGGGCATCGCACCCAGTGCAGCAGCATGAACCTGGCGGTTAAAAACAGCAACAGAAGATCAGATTTTGGGGACCAGTGGGCTCCTGGGGACCCAGAAAAGAGCTTTCCTGCCAGTGACCCTTCAGAGCCCCAGCAATGGCCAGGCCTCCTGCATCCTGGAGATTGTAGGGACATCAGGAGCTGTGTGCTGGGGGAAGAAGACGATGGACATCACACCTGGGATCCCTGGGGATGAGCTGTGCCTCTTGCCTGCATCCTGATGAGCTGTGGCACACTGGAGAGGCTCTCCCTGCCCTGCAAATCCATCCACAGCTGGTGCAGAGCTGTGCTGAGCTCCAGAGCTTTGCTCTCTCTCTGCTCCCTGCTTTCAGAGTTCTCTCATGTTTCTGGCATTTGAGACCTGCTTCTGTACAAATCCCAGACCACGCCAATCCCCCACACTGCCCACAGCCCTGTGCTGTGTGAACATGGCAAACCTTTGTGAAGAACACCCCTAAGCCTCGACACCTTGGCTGCTCGGGGGACAAGGCTGACAGGAAAGGTTAGAAGTCCCAGAACCTGTGTCTGTCCCAGGCAAGGCTGGGCTCACATTCTGGCCAAGCAAAGACCTGAGCAGCGACCAAAGGCTTTTTTTATCTTCACAGAGGTCACAATCAAACAGCAGAGGGAGGAGCCTGGCTTTGATCTTGCAGCCCAGCAGGTCTGCAGGGCTTTGAAGCACACAGGAGTCCCTGGCTCTCCTCCCTGGGCTGAGGCCACCGAGCCCAGGCTTCTCTCTATGAAATTCCTGGATCAGGCCAAGCTTTGTGTCCTCAGGTGCCACGAGGGGTGCAGGGACAGCCCCACCACCCTGGGCCCTCCCCTGCCTCAGCTCCCCTCACCTCACTTCCCATCCTCATGCTCAGAACAGCTCCGCACATTCTGGGCTGACACAAACGACTTTGGAGGAACAAAGCCACGGAGAAGGAGCACGGCAGTGATTTGTGGCGTGCCCCATTGTAACGCCATTAAAACGAAGGGATTACACAGCCCAAGCACTGTGAGAGCAGAAAGCAGAAAAGCAAGCCCTGGGTGGAGGCATGGAGGAATCCTTTTAGAAGGTTACTGCTTGCAGACAACACTGCCATTAATTTTCTATTGGAAAACGCTGGTGACATTAATATCTGCTATTAATACTGAACTTTGACAGTATCTCATAAATTCAACCTGTCAATTACAATGGCACTGAAATAAAGGTGCTCTGAGGTCAAGGAGATGCGGTGTCCAAATGAGACTTATATTCCAGGGGAAAAGCAGCAAAAACAATCTTTAACAAAAGCATCAGATCCATATGTAGGAAAACCAAAGGGTGGTTTTAAATGTCATGTTTTTCAAAGCGAGAATTGATGCTGGAACCAAGTCTATAAACTGGCTGGCTGGACTTTCAGCTGCAGCTGAGGACAATCAATCAAAACAGCCTCTGTGACTCTGAGAAAGTGAGAGAGAGAAAACACACACACACACACACCATGGAATATGAGAGGGCAGATCATGAGCCATGCGAGGCCTCTTAAAATTACACTGTGAAGTAAAACATCCTTGTGTTTCATCCGCCACGAAATGTAACCTGAAAGGTTCCCCTCGGCTCAGAGTGCGATCTAGAGCTTATCCTTCACCGAGGGCTGGGCAGGCTCCTGGGACAGGGCTGAGGAAGGCGAACCTCCTCCCCAAAGCCTGCCTGACCCGTGAGTCCCACCCTGATTCCTGCAAGCCCTCTCTGAGCCCCCTGCCCTCAATCCTGGCAGGAATGCTCTCCTATCTCTGTCCCTGCCAGCTCCAGGGCAGAGCTGCCCCATCCCAGGGTTCCCAGCCAGCCCTGTGGTGGCAGTGCCAGCGGCAGCCCAGGCACTGGCGGTGTCTTTGTGCGCCTCTCCAAAGCGTTGGCGTGTCCCCAGCACCGCAGGTGCCACCCCTGCACAGCCCCTGAACGCTGCCCTCCCCATCAGCCCTTCCACGGGAGCGCTTCCCAAAATCCCTCACACCGTTCCAGCCTGCACCAGCAGAGCCTGGAGCCGCCAAAGTGGCACAGCAAGGTGGAGTGACATTCTGCACCAGGTCAGTACTGCAGAGCAAGGCAGAATGGCATTCTGCATGAGTTCAGTACTGCAGAGCAAGGCAGAATGGCATTCAACATGATCTCAGTGTTGCAGATCAAGGTGGAATGACATTCTGCATGAGTTCAATATCGCAGAGCAAAGTGGAATGGCATTCTGCATGAGTTCAGTACTGCACAGCAAGGTGGAAGGACATTCTGCACGGTCTCAATGTTGCAGAGCAAGGCGTGTTTCTGCCCCCGAGGGGCTGTGCCGAAGCCGTGGTGGGCATGGGAAGCACCTGCAGGGGCACGAGGCACTTGTGCAGCCTCCGGGGCAGCTGAATGCACAGCAGGCCCTTCTCCAGGGCTGGGGGAAGCAATGAGCCATAGGAAAAGGCGAAGGAGCTCATGGCCAGGCTGGGCAGCTGGGCAGGAGTGGCTCAAACCAGCAGCAATGCGGAGCCAGAGGCCTCACTCCAGGCTCAGCCACACTGGCAGGGCATGGTGCCCCTGGTGCAGACCTGTGACCCGAGGGCAGTGTGGTCTCCAGCTCTTCTCCCACCTCACCAGTCCCCTGCTCCTGCCCCTGCCTCGCAGCTTGTCCCCAAGGACGCGGCCAGCAGCAGTGAGCTCCTGGCCGGGGTGGGCTGTGGTGTCCCTGCGTGGTTTCCCAGGTTGCAGCTCCCACCTGCAGCCCTGCAGAGCTGCCTCCAGCCTTGCAGCTGGAGCTGGACACAGCCCAACCCGTGTGCCAGCACAGCTCCTGGAGTGCCCACGCTGCCAAACCCTGTGGGCAAGCACGGAGGGATTGCTGCCAATGCAGTGCCACGAGCCCTGGAAACCATCACTAAAACGTCCCACTTTTCACAGGTGCCATGCCTGTGACCCTGTCTGATCCCGACAAGGAGAGAGCACTCCCTTTGAGGCCCAAAGCAGCTCATCCCCAGCCCAAGGGAGCCTCGGGCACTGCAACGCTGCTGGGCAGTGGGCACTGACCAGGGCAGCCTCCTCCTCATCTTTGTGCAACTTCTGACAGCCTCCTTCCCTCCAGGGCTGCTGTCCAGACATTCCAGCGACCCCAGAGCTCCCAGGCCACCCTCTCCAGCAGAGCAGGGCGGTGGGACAGGGCTGTCCCAGCTGGGGGCTGGGAAGCGCCGGCCGGACTCAGCACAGTGTCCAGAGAGGAGGTGACCACAGGGGACACCGGGGCCTCCCTCCCTGACACTGCCAGGGCAGCTCGAGCAGTTGAGCTGCGAGTCTCGTGATCAATTCCTTTTATGATGCACTTAAATAGATTCCACAACAGAGACACTTCTCCTCTTCTCTCTGCCCTCCTCGGACACCTCTTCCCCAGCAAAGCCCTACGAGTGCTGCTTGCTGTGGCCTCAATTTGCATCATCATCATCATCATCGTCACCACGCACTCATCCTCATATAGAACAGAAATCTATTCCATCAAGCACTTAACATAAATATTAAAATAATGGAAGGGACAAAATATAAATCTACATACAACTTCATGACTACCATAGCACCTATTACCATGACAAAGCAAATTCTGGTTCAGGGGGAAGGGAAGGGGGATAAGGAGCAAGTTAGGAAGAGGAACTTCGACTGTCATTAAATATGTAAATCACTCTTTCAAAAATTTTTTTGTTGTTGTTTTGTTTTTGTTTTAAGGTTACCAACCTTATTAAAATTCATTCCACTAACCAGCTCGTTCTATGTCACTATGGATACCAAAGAACCCTTTAAAAAAACTCGGGCGAGGCGGGGGTTTCTCAGCATAAAAACAAAACAAAACAAAACACGGTGACTTTCTGTTGGTGCTTCCATGACAGGTCCTGCCACGCGCCCCTCCCCTGCACCCACCAGTCCACAGAAGGGCAATTCTTTCACAAGTCCAGTTCTCAGTCTCCCAGGATGAGCTTGACAAAAGAGGCGACGTCTGTCTCTTTGGATTCGTGCAGGGTGAAGAAAGGATGTTGCTGGGAAAGAAGACAGAGAAGAAACAGCCAAGTTTATTATTCGCCACGCTGAGGGCTGCAGCAAAAAGCTTTGCAGACAATCCTCTAGACAAGAGAAGGAGGTTTTGTTGTTAGCATCGTAATATTTTATGGGGGGCTTTGGTTGGGAGCCCAAGGGGCACTCCACGGAGCTGTGATGCCCTCCTGGACTCCCCCAAACCCTCCCTGCCTGGGGGGCTGAGCTGGGCTGCTCTGGAGGCAAGGGGAAGGGGTGGAAAATAGCCTCCATCTGCCCCAAAACACACCCCACAGACAATGGTACCCATCCCACACGCTCCAGCTCCAGCTGGAGCAGGGAAATCCTTGCAGGAAGGCTGGCTGCAGTGGGTTTTCCCTCACCTTCCTGCTCTGTCTGTGTATTTACCCTCTGCTGACTCCTGAGGCTCATTTCTTCCCTGAACTGCCCCTCCTCGCAGCAGGAGCAGCTCCTTCACCCCAACCACCGATGGCACAGGAAAGCCACCCTGACTGCAAAACCATCCACACTCGTGTGTTTAACTGCTTCATCCTGACCGACGTGGGGAGATATCCTGCCCGAAAATCCTGCCTGCACTTCAGCTCCAATGGAAAAATACATGTAGGGAGGAAAAACACAACCAAATCCCCCCTGACAGCAATGAAAGCCTCTCTCCACCAGCACCAGCAGTTCAGTTGGGTTTGGGGCTGCAACACCAAGCTGAGATCCCACCTGAAATCCCCCAAAACTGTTTGACACCCACTGTCCTGGCAGATAATTGGATTTATTTGTATGGAGGGTGTTAGAAAGAACCAAAAGGCAGCCAGGGCCCTGCAGGACTCTCTGATCTCTGCTCTGTACAAGGCTGGGAGAGTCAGGTTTGATTCTCAACCCTCTCATTTCAAGCCAGCTTTTTTTAAAGAGAATTTAGGGTTTCCAGGGTTTTTCCAAGCTGCCTCTCACCTCAGTCCCTCAGCATTGGCTGTTTCAATGATCTTTTATGGCAGTGGCCAAGCAGAGGGAGAAGAGCAAAGAAAAGACTTTCCAAGGTGGGCTTGAGTGGAAAGTCAGCAGGGAATGAGATGAGGCAGCTCTGAGTGGCTGGGAAGCCATCCAAAGGGACAGCAGTAAGGAAGAGGAAGCACAATTATGTGGGAAACAGGGCTGAAATGGGCTGAGGCAAAGGTCCAGGCAAAACTGAAAGTCTCCCTAGGTCAGACAGTCACAGGAGCTGAAGTGTCCTGAACAACTCCGAGAGGTGACCCCGTGGCCTGTCTCGTTATTGTTGGGGAGGATGAAATAGGAAAGGCTTATAAATATGATTACCTGGCAAAAGATGCTGAGAATATGGAAACTAGAAGCGAGATTGAAATGCAGACAAGCTTTGAGATACCAAACCCCAGGTACTGAACAACTGGAAAACAATGGTGTGGCCACTGAAGGGAATCCCCTTTGGATTAAACAATCCCCTCTGCTTGCAGACAGCTCCAAGGGGCAGAGCAGACCCTGCCAACTTGGCAGAGGGTCCAAAAAGCAGTTTTTAGAGTTTAAAATACAACGCCGTATGGTAATGCAATGACTCTCACAGGCTGTGTGTAAATGTTGTAGGATTTGTAGCTTGTTCTAGATTGGTTAGTGAAAATTAGGATATTCAGCACAGAAGATGATTTATTGTATTGTAAATGGCAACCACAGTACTTTCATTCTTTCTGTTCTATTCTGTACCTCTCTCTCTCTCTCTCCCCTCTCTCCCTGCTCTGAGCTGTGTCTGGCAGCTCCCAGCAGCTCCCCTACACCCACACCTTTCACAATAAACCTCATGCTCCAAGACCAAACTCCAGAGATCTCTCGTCTCTGTCCTGACCGTCCAGAACAAACCGCACCAACACCACAGACGGCAATCCTACAGTTATTATCCCAGTCTGGTGTGAAAATCCCAGTGCAGTGACACCCAGAGCAGAGCTGCCACACCCCCGCGGGAGACAGGGGTGGCAGCAGTGCCCCCCAGCCTCGGCAAGGCCCGAGCCTGGCGATGGCCCAGAGCCCCCCATGCCAGGGATGTGCAGACCACCAAACTGCAGCAGTTTCACGCTCCGCTTCACCTGGGGAAGTGGGTTTTAAAATGAAATTAAGCACCCGTATCAGTTTTCCTGATGCTCAAGATAGCACAGAGTCACATTTTCCATGAGAAACCTCAATTCCACAGGAAAGCAAGGGAGCAATCTTGGTCTAAATGACAAGTCCAATCCAGGACCGCAACTTAATGCCATAAGAGAGAGGAAAAAACCCCAACAAAACCTCAACCACAGGACCTCACAACATCCATGTCAGCCATAAAATACCACAGCATTGAGATACTCTGGAGAGGTGATCCAAGAACCTAATTCAATAGAAATGCACTCCCTTGCCAATGGGAATTAATGCTGCAGCAGATGGAGCTGCTTCAGTGAACCTTTTTTGATAAAAGGCCATTTGGCAAAGTTCAGAAATTTGCTTAAAATATATAGATGTATTTATTCAATAATATACCAAAGGGAAAAAAAAAAAAAAGTTGGGGAAAAAAAGCCATAAATCTCAGGCCTCCCTTTGTTTGAAACCAGTTTTGGGGCAAGCTGTGTGTCAATCAGATCTATATATAGTTTAATTGCATTACAGGGCCCAGCAGCAAATGCCACGGGAATTATTCACTGCTTACAACTCGGGGTCATGGATTTTCAGCACGACCTGCAGGTAAAAATCACCTTAAAGCCCGGCACATTCTGACCTCAGCAGACAGCAGGAAGTGGTGATGGATCTGACCCTCGGGTGGCATAAAGCATATCCCAGAAATTGTGGGGTAGGGAATAACCATGCCTGAGGAAATCCTGCCCAGTTCCCACCCTTAATCCAGGTGATCTTGCCACTGAGACCAGACAGGGGTGGGAATGTAGGGACAGGCAAGCATTTGGGTCAGGATCTTCAGAAAGAACAAATTTGGGCACCCTCCTGCCTTTAGAAAGCTGTGAGTTGTGTGAGAGTAAAAAAACTATTTGATTCCTTCAGGAGTGAAACACCAACTTCCTGAGCTCTCCTGCTTTTTGCCAGATTTTAGGACTACCAGGATCAATACCAGAAAGTCAGGGGAGAGAGAGAGGCCACGAAGCTGTGGAGCCCAAGCAGAAAAATGTTCCTGCTGCCTGCAAGAGCCCAGAGCTCTGGCAGGGGCACACAGCAGTGCCCCACATTTCCCCTGTCACCAGCCTTTAGTGGCATTTTCTTCCTTAGTTATCCCTCACAGTAAACAGTCTCTAGGCAGCAGATGAAATTCAATAACAGGAATTATTAGTCAGAGACTCGTCTCTGTCCCCAACATCCAGGAATTACTCTGTCCAAAAAGCCTCCTCTCCAAGGCTCTCGTGGAGCATCTGTGGCTCACTGAGGTGTCTGAATTCAGCACACAAAGCCAAGAGGAGGATTTTAGCCTCACTAACTGATTCTTCACGGCCTCATTCTTGTCGATTAACAAACCTGCTACCTGCTTGAACATGTATTTTCTCCCTTGATCTGACTGGAAAAGCACCTGAGTGAGATTTCAAAGAGCATCTCTGATTTGCAGTCACCCTCCCAGGACTCTGAAGTGTCACAATTCTCCCATCTGCTATGAAAATAGGGATGTTAAGCTCCCCAAATCACCATCACTATTGAATTCTCTGCCTTCAGCACTTCACTGTAAGATATTTCAGCTCTGAACTCACTCACTGCTCAGTGCAGCCACACTCACCATAAGCTCTGGGTATGTTGGCCGTTCTTTGGAATTCTTCTTCAAGCTTTAATGGGAAAGAAAAAGAGAAAAAATTAGAATTTACATTCTGTCTGCAATTTAAGCAAGGCCACAAAACCATACCATGACAAAAGCAAGGTTTAAAGACTCTGTAGGGTAAGTTCAGCTACCCATCCGAGCTGAGAAAACAACTTAGGCCTTGAGGACAGTGACAGCCAACACGGAGTGTCAGGATCCGGGCAAGGAACGGACTACAGTACACCAATATGATGCTCTGATAGCCAAATTTCATTATTATAAAAGCTTATTTTTTATAACATACTTAGTTCCGTATATGTGATCATACCATAATCATGCATACCTATGATTGGCTGCACTACTTTGTTCACATGGATAATTTCTCTAATGCTTGGATAATTATTATTCGCAAGCTATTCGCAAGCGTTAGTAAGCAACATTCTCTTGTCACTTCTGCTGTTTGCAACTGTCCCTTCACTGTTCATTTATACACCTTCTACAGTTCCTTCATTGTTCTTTCACACTCTTCACAGTGCTCTCTATTATTCTTTTATACCTTTTACAGTTCCTCCACTACCCCGGCCCCAACACGGAGCAGTGCTGGGTACAAGAGCTCGAGGCCCACCAGGAGTTCTGGAGACACCAAAAACACCTTCAAACACTGTCTGCTGGGACTGTGGGCACTCTCCAGCAGGCCAGGGGCTCAGGGAATGGTTTCAGCCTCCAAGCTCAGCCTGGGAGCAGTGACTGAGTGGCCGCAGAGCACGTGTACAACTGTTTGTTTATCACCGTGCTGTTATCAGCGGGGACGGTTCCATGGGACATCCTTTTTTTCTCCTCTCCTACAACAGATGGCCCTGGAGGGTTGTAGCTGGAAGTTATTTTGGTTTCCCTCCAGCAGAAAATAGCTTTTAAAAGACAGGACGTAATCTCTACTCACTTCCTGGCAGTGTATTTAGGGGAAAGACACTTGGAGCAACTTGAAAAGATCTTCACACACGTACACGGCAGTGGCAGGGAAAAGGTGTCACACTGAGCAAAACAAAAGTGAGAACCTCTGCTGGGATTTGCTGGAGCCCAGAGGAAGCAGAGGACACACACTGAATAGATATTTCCTGCTTGCTGTGTGTGGAGGGCTCGTGTTCAGTGTCATGTTGTGAATGAACAGAGGAACCCGGGGCCGATACGTGCCAATATCGCCGGAGCGAAGGTTGGGGATGTGTCACATCCTCCCGGCTCGGCAGCAGCCCCAGCCAAGATGACAAGGTGAATTTGAAGGTTAGCCGTGTCCAGATTTGGTGGAACTCTCTTAATTTAGACCCTCTATAAAAAAAGAAAATTCATTCCCGGGTTATTAATACCAGGAAATCTGGCGGTAAGTTACTGAAATCAGTGTAAATTTTCAGGAATGAAGAGTCATATTGGGATCTGATCCTGACTCAGATATCCCAGGAGCCTTCCTGCAGTGGGTGCAGGTGATGAGACTCCAGCAGATGGATCAGACACAGACCTACGTCAGGCTCAAAACAGAGTGGATGTGACCTGGTTCGGCGTCACAAGAAATTCCCAGAGCCCAGCAACACAAAACTGGTGCAAAGTTCACCATTCCAAGGGATCTTCAGTGACCCTGGAGGACAGGATTTGCAAAGGGAAAATCACCATGTGCTCCCCGAAGTGGCTGTGGATGTAACTCCTAAAGCAGCCACAGCCTGAGCTGCAAGACATGGGACTTGGAAGAGCAAATCCCTCAGGGAGGAACAGCCTGCCTGGCACAACCAGGCAGCTTGGAAATAACAGAGCCAGCAGCGCTGTTTGGAGGAACAGCAGCTGCTCCAAAACCTCAGCGTGGGCCTTGCCAAAACGGGGGGCATCTCTGAGAGGGTTTTTCCAAGGCAGCTCCCACCTCTCCCAGCCCCAGGGCAGCGTGGGCACGGCAGGTATTCCCCAGCGAGGGTCAGCAGGCGAGCAGCTGGACCCCAGAGACATGAAAACATGTTTGAACAACACTCTGAAGAATCCGAACGTGGGTACTGCGAGTCCCCGGGCAGGAGCAGCTGATAATCCACCCCGGGTCCCAGCAGAGCCGGCCGGGCTCCGGCCGCAGTGCTGGCAGCTCGGGAACGTCTCACATTTCTCTATTTGTCCATCTGCCACCCCTTCTTGGCCACCACGCATCCAGCAGGCACCTGCCAGCTTGGCAGGCGGGCGGGTGGCACTGCAGCGCCCAGAAAATCCAACCCAGCCAGGGGAGGTGTCCGGGGGAGCGCAGGGAGCGGCCGGCAGTGCTCAGAGCTGCGCTCGGGGCTGCTGAGCTGTCTCTGCAGCCTGCAGAGAGCAGCAGGGCTGCTCCAGCCCTTTCCCAGCCGCTGCTGCCAGCTCCCGGGGCCGGAGAGAGCAGCCCCGGGGCTCCAGCAGTGGGACACATACCAGCAGGGCCACCACAGGGCGAGTTCCGCGGGGTTGCTGTCCTCAGAGCCGCATCCCCCGCGAGAGGATGGAGCCATTCCGTACCCTGCCACCATTCCCGGGCTCAGGGACATGCCAGAGCCACCTGCTTGCCCCTGCCATGCTCACAGGAGCGTGGTGGCAATCGGAACGAGGAGCTCCTTAAACCCCTTCCTCCTGCGTGTCCCCACCCCAGCCAAGCCTCTCCCCCAGAGACCCCAGAGCCGCCACCAGCACAGGGCCAGGCACCTGCACGAGCCACAGCCCTTCCCCAAGGAATGTTCTGCCCAAAATTGGGGGCCGTACCCCCAAAAGCTGCCTGCAGAGACAGGCACCAGCACGGTGCAGGCGAGCAGGGCCAGGGCGAGCGAGGAAAAGAGGGAATTTTACCATTGCGAGGTAAAATCGACGAACTCCGCTGAGAACTTCTCCACCGGGAGCTGCGGCGACGGCTCCTCCACCACCTGCTTGAGCTGCTGGAAGGGCGTCCCCCAGGAGTCGTAGGGAAAGCGCAGGATGGCCAGCTCAATCTGGGGACACAGAGCCCACACCTCAGCGTTTGGGGTGGGCACCCCACAGCCTGCCAGCCCCACGGATTTGGGATCCCCGTGTGCCCGCCCAGGGGTGTGTTTTTGTAGGCTCCACACAAATGGGGCTGTTCTGCCTGGAGATGGGAACATTCCAAGGAGATCTTACAGTCCCTTCCAGGACATAAAGGGGGCTCACAGAAAGGAGGGACAGCGATTTTTTACACAGGCAAACAGTGATAGAACAAGGGGAAGGACTAAAAGGAGAGATACAGATTAGATGTTAGGAGGAAATTGTTCCCTGTGAGGCTGGGGAGGGGCTGGGATGGAATTCCCAGAGAAGCTGTGGCTGTCCCTGGATCCCTGGGAGTGTCCAAGGCCAGGCTGGACAGGGCTCGGAGCAGCCTGGGATGGTGGAAGGTGTCCCACCATGGCAAGGGTGGAACTGGATGGGCTTTTAAGGCCCCTTCCAACCCAAACCATTCTGGGATTCTGTGATTTCCTCACCGCACAACATATTGCTCATCCTCCCCCAGCACACAGGAGAGGCTGGAGGAGACTCACAGCTCCACATTCCATCCCCCATCACCCCAGGTCAGACATATCCGAGGAAAGGCAGGAGGTTCAAACCAGCCCATGTGGCACAGGGTAACTGCGCTGAGAAACCACTCTGGGAGCAGATGGATTTCCCCTAAACACTGCGTGGGAGATGCCCCCATTCGCTCTGTGAGTCGCTGAGCGCTGGGAGGATGTTCCTGCGCTGGGAACCCAATCCAGCTGCTGTTCCTTAGCCCATGCTGCCATCTCCCGGCAGCTCCCACACCCCACACCAGCCACGAGCTCACGGAGCAGCTCCTCCTCCTCAGCCCTGTGCCACACTGCTGTCCCCCCCCGAGTTACTCCTGTTCCCATCCCGCCACCCTCCCAGGGAAGCAGTGCCCCCAGGATCCCTGAGCCCCCAGGTGACCGTACCATGGTGATGCCCAGGCTCCAGATGTCAGATTTGACGCTGTATCCCTTCTGGTTCAGCTCCGGGTTGATTCTCTCAGGCTGTGAACAGACAAAGGTAGCTGAGGAGAGGGGCCAGCCCCAGAGCCCTGCCCACAGCCAGGGTGGCTCTGTCAGGGTGGCTGTGTCAGGGTGGCTGTGTCAGGGTGGCTGTGTCAGGGGACAGCCAGGGTGGCTCTGTCGGGGTGGCTCTGTCAGGGTGGCTCTGTCGGGGTGGCTCTGTCAGAGTGACTCTGTCAGGGTGGTTCTGTCAGGGTGGTTCTGTCAGGGTGGCTCTCTCAGGTGGCAGCGCAGGAGCCCTCAGCCCGCAGCAGCACCTCGCTGTCCTGGCTGTGCTGGGCCCAGCCCGTTCCCCATCCTCACGAGGAGGGACAGGCAGTGAAAAGGGTCACCAGGAGCAGGTGGCACCTGCACCAGGGCTGGGGTGGTGGAGCTGACGTGGCACGGCTGGCACAAAAGGGGTGACAAGCCTTGCCTGTTTTCACCCTGTTCAAGCACTCTACAAAGGGTGAATCCCGAAGAGCAGCTCCCAGGAGGAGCCCGAGGCACCCAGAACAACCCCTGTTTTTCCTCCCCATGCTAAGTACTCTTGTCCCCACGAGGCAAATGGCAAACAGGCAAGAGGGAGCAGCTCCAGAGCCTTCCCCAAGGTCACAGGGAGACGAGCAGGCAGCAGGAAGCCATGCCCAGGAGATGTGATCTGACCCGTGAGCTCTGCCTCCCCTCCCGAGGGGATTGTATCCCTTAACCTCAGGGCTACGTCTTCCCAAACGAATCCCCAGGATTGATGCCGGAGGCTGATCCTTTCCCCCGGGCTCATGTTCCTTTGGCTGCTCCCCACGCAGCTTCTCAACTTACAGCCATGTAGGGTTTGCATCCTGCATCCATGGTTTTAGCAACCGAGTCAACGAGGTAACCGCTAATCCCAAAATCGCACATTTTCACCTGCCCCTGCGTATTGATCAACACGTTAGAGGGCTTTACATCTGCAAGAAGGAACACAGACCACAGTCACTGTCACGTGCGGGTGGCCGGGCCAAGCCACAAACAGCCACGGAGGGTCCTGGCAGCAGAGGGCAGCCGAGGAATCCCTGCGGAGCCAAAAACGCGCTGGCTGCGACTCTGCTGCGTGCAGGTGACAGCCTCGTGGGGCTGTCATGTGTCCTGCCACTGTCCCTTCACTCACACGCTGCCCTCTGTGATTTAGGGGAGCGGGAGGTAACTTTGGGCATCGCCATCACATCGCACCGCTTAGGGAATGGGTGCGGAGATCAGGGAGCAGCTCTGCGGGACTGGGGGCAATTCCGTGGGGTGTCTGCAAAGGGTTGGAGCTCTGGCAAGGCCCCGCGGGTCTGGAATCACACCAGAAAAAGGAAAAACCCATGGGGGAAGGATGTGGGCCAGGAAAGGGCGACAGGGCTGCAGGGAAAGGAGGGAGCACTAAACTGAGATGAGGATCAAGGGTTCAGAAATGGTCTCTGATTTTAAGGATCCTGTTCAGAAATGGCCTCTGATTTGAAGGATCCTGTTCAGAAATGACCTCTGATTTGAAGGATCCTGTTCAGAAATGGCCTCTGATTTTGAGGATCCTGTTCAGAAATGGCCTCTGATTTGAAGGATTCTGTTCAGAAATGACCTCTGATTTGAAGGATCCTGTTCAGAAATGGCCTCTGATTTTAAAGATCCTGTTCAGAAATGGCCTCTGATTTTGAGGATCCTGTTCAGAAATGGCCTCTGATTTTAAGGATCCAAAGCCTGATGGCAGCAGCAGGAAAGTGGGAACTCCACACCTCATGGAAATCAGGCTGGAGTCTCATCCATCTATTGCTGCCAGATTTATCTGCTTCCCATCATGGCTTTACAACCCTTGCTGTGCTCACTCTCGCCTCAGGCTCATCGGGGCAGCTCCAATCCCCAGCAGAAAGGGAAACTGAGGCACCCAGGATGTGATACCCAGGAGAGGATGGAGCAGGCAATTGCTCTGTGAGGTCAATCCCAAATGGAATCTGACACTGCTGTCCCATGGGTCCTCCGAAGAGAGCAACCCTTTCCCTGCTGCCACCCAGAAATAACAGGGCACTTCTGCAAGAAGATTCTCTGTCTCCATGTGATAAAATATTAAATAGAAGAGCTGAAGCACGCCCCGAAGGAGGCCAGAAGCTGTGTTTGAGTCCTGCTTATCAGAACGGTGCGTTTACAGCTCGTTAACATCTGCTCTCTAATCAGCATTCTGCAATCAAAAGCTTCAGGTATCCAAAATCCTCACCCATCTGTCACTAGGCTGAAATGAGACAATTCTCAGTGGAAATCAAACATGTACACAGAAACCCAGCAGCCGAGCAGGGCTTTCCACCTCCTGAAAGTGATAGGGAAGGCAGAAACTCAAGCCCCAGGCAAGGCAGGGTGTACCCAGAGCAAATGCCTGCTCCAGCTGAGCTCTGCTGCTCCCCAGGCACTCACTCACTCACTCCAGGGAGGGCTCTTTCCTCCTCAGGACAGATTGAAAATGACCCTTTAAAAATAAAGGTGTTGAGCAGCAACTGCGAATTTGTTTTGTTCTAAGCGTGCTCACGGCAGCTTTGGGATGCTCCAGAGGGGAAAACGTCAGAAGGGCTTAAGGAGGGGATTTCTGATTTCATTTGAGGCTGGTTTGGGTGTCAAAGTGTTCTGCACCACTCAGGGAAGCTCAAGGAAGGGGTGAGGATGAGGCTGGCAGGAGATCTCTCTCCCCATCAGGACAGAGCTGTGGAGCTGGGGGAGAAACCTCGGCAAAGGCTGGTCCAGAGCTCCCCAAGGGCAGAGGGCAAAGCCTGGCTGAATTCTGCACAGGTGATGAAGCAGAGTATGGATTTCGGGAAAAATCCATGGGGAAACAGCCCTTTCTCTGCCTCAGGGAAACACTGGGGCCAGCAGGCAGATTCTAAGGAGCAAACCAGCAGCCACTTCCTCTGCCTGGGTTTTGCTGCAAGTCAGGAGATGCTAGGGAGTGTTTTCGCTGCCCAAGGCTCACTTTATCTCGGGTATTCTGGGAGCCCTTGCCAGGCTGAGAGCAGGGCAGTGCGTGCCTGGCACTCACCTCGGTGGATCACGGAGAGCTTACTGTGGAGATGTTCTAGTGCTTTTACAATCTGAAATGACAAATCCAGAGTCAATCACAGCTGGCAGCGCCACGAGCACGAGGAAATGAGATCTGGCTTCACCCCCAGAGCTGCCTGGAGGGAAGGAAAACCACGTCCCCCACCAGCCCTGCAGCCTGAGGGGTTGGTGGGTCCCCAGGGATCTTCCTGGGGGCTCCAGGACCCTGATGAGAAGGGAAAGGAGCTGCAGGAGCTTCCCCACATCTCACACTGTGCCACTTCTCCATGGTGTGGATGGATGGATGGGCACATTTGGGCTAATTCATGGCTTATAAATAACATCACTTCAGACCAGCTGAGTGAGGCCAGCTGGGAATGTCCACACGGGCTGGCACACGGAGCAGGCTCTTCCTGGAGCAAATACAGCAGGGAGCCTGGCTGGTGAAGAACTTGGCTTTTCCCTCCCCTCCTCACCCTGACACTCACAGAGACTGCGATTTTCCCCAGGATGTCCTCGGGAATTGTCAGGCCTTTGTCAATGACATGTTTGTAGAATTTGTCCAGTGAGGTATCCATTAGCTCCATGCAAATCCACACATCTCCCTGGAGAATGAAGCAAGCAGATAGCCAGATATTGGAACAAGGCATCCTTTCCTTTCCTTTCCTTTTTCCTTTCCTTTCCTTTCCTTTCCTTTCCTTTCCTTTCCTTTCCTTTCCTTCCCTTCCCTTCCCTTCCCTTCCCTTCCCTTTTCCCTTCCCTTTTCCCTTTCCTTTTTCCTTTCCTTTCCAAGCCCTTTGGCCCTTCCCTGTTTTTCAAAACTCATTCAGCAAAGCCGTACTGGGCTTTCTTCTCCCTGCTCTGGAATTAAGTGCTGTTCACATTCCCTACCATTTAGGGCGTCCTCTTCCCACAGCAGAGCCCTGGTGATTTAGGAGTCCAGAAAGTTATCAGAACTGAGGCTCCCAATGCCCAGCCAGGAAAAGTTCAGCTCTGCAGAGCTGTGCTTAAAGCCCCTCAATAAATTCTGCTTTTCAGAGCTTCCCACAGCTTTTCTCCACGTGGAGGAAATCAAGCCAGGGCAATTGGAACATGATGGAACCAGGCTGTGAGCTGGTGGCTGTCCCCACACTCACAGCCACAGTCAGTGCCACATCCTTAGGCCAGCACTGAGCAAATCTCCATGTCTAGATGGAGATGAAATCCCTGGCGCTTGGAGAGAGCCCAGGAGCAGCAATTCAGAGCCTGGGAGAAGGGGCAGCCCCAGGAAGCCTCACCTCTCGGAAAAGTGCCCCGTAAAAGGTGACAGTGAAGGGACAATCCACGGTCCTCATGGAGATGTCCAGATCCATCAGCAGCCTCTTCTGCTCCTGGCTGTTCACCGTGGCTCGGATCCGCTGCAAGACACAGCGTGCCGGGGTGGGTGCCAGGAAATCCTCCCTGCTGGATTGGCATTGCATCCGGACCCCTCCATCGCCCCCGGTGCCACCCCTGTGTCACCATTTGTTGTCACAGGCACATCCCCAGTCCCGCAGCCACAGCAGGAGCACCCAGGGGTCTTCTCCCCACGGGATTTTGCTCTTCCCTATAAACACCGGTCTTTTCCAAGAGCCAAAGGGAAGAAGTGGTTTGGGAGAGGAGAAAGGAGCAGGAAATCCAATTCCAGGCTGGAGGAATTTGGGACTTTGGGAGCTGCAGTGGGCACATCAGCAGGTTTTGGGCACAGGAGAGGCTCCAGCCCTCTGAAATGGGCATTTGCCAGTCTGCCAGGAAGAGATGTCCTTCATGGGCAGCACCTGGAGAGCCTCAGGTGCCCAGCAGGGCAGGCACAGCCCATCACAGCTCACACACCCTCCAGGCTCCTCGGCCAAAGCCTCTCAGGGTCAGCCTGGGACAGAATTCAACTGCTCAGCAACACAGAGAGCCTAAATGCTCCTGCCATGCCCAGCTGAGATCTCCCATCACCCCCAGGGAGCTCTTGGGCAGTTTGGTGAACACCAAAGCAAGCAAAAAGACTAAATGCAGGGCACAGAGGCCGTGAGTCCTGTCCCAGCCACACCCACAGCAAAGTCTGCCCACAACTGAAGAGTTTTCTTCCAGTTTGCTCGGAGCTTTCGGCTCTGCATCTCTTCAGCTGAAAGGAAACTAAAATTCAGCCAAGCAAAAACTGGTCCTTCCCAAACTACAATTTTTCCCATGACCATTTCCCTAATCTCCAAATTCGTGAGTCTACGCTGTTGTTATGAAAACTTTTCGTGATAGTATCTACGAGCCTGCCATGAGTCAAGGTCCCACTGTGGCAAGCAAAATGTGAAAATCCCAACAAAAACTTCCTGTTCCAAGGAGAGGCCCAGACGAAGAAAATTCTCTTTTGCAATTAGATTTAATCTTCTTTGTAATTATGGAATGAATCTGAGGGGCTACGCCAAAAAAAATATGTAAATTTATATGTGTATTTAAAAAATGATGGTATATTAAATCCTAGATAAACAGGAATATTGTAGATAAAGGTGAATAATGGGATGGATGATGCTGGAGCATCACACTTTTAAAACAACCCCTTTTTTCTTGGTGAAATAACCCCAATGTCCCTCGGCCCCTGTGTGGAGAGAGGATTTCATGAAGAAAGCAGCAAATCTCAGGAAAGGAACACGGGGGATTCCAAGTGTGCCCAGCACCCCCACAAGGCCAGCGCCCCCCGAGGCTCACTCTACCTTCACTGCCATGATCTGCCCGCTGGGCATGTGCCGCATCTTCTCCACCACCCCGTACGCACCTCGTCCCAGCTCGGAGATGGGCTCCAGGTCATCGGCCTTCACCTCAAAGTTCTGCGGGAAAAGCCATCAGTGCTGCCTGGGTGTTTGTTCTGTGCTGTGCCCCCCAAATGCAGCCTTGTCCCCACCAAAATGTGGCCCTGTCGCCCCAAAATGCAGCCCTGCCACCCCCAAAATGCAGCCCCCAAATGCAACCCTGCTGCCCCAAATGCAACCCTGCCACCCCAAATGCAGCCCTGCCACCCCAAAATGCCACCCTGCTGCCCCAAATGCAGCCCTGCCACCCCCAAATGCAACCCTGCCCCTCCCCAAAATGCAGCCCCCAAAATGCAGCCCTGCTGCCCCCCAAATGCAGCCCTGCTGCCCCAAAATGCAGCCCTGAGCCATCCAGGCCGTGTCAAGGAATGTCCCGAGCAGGACCATTCCCTCGGTGGATGCTCTGCCCACACCCCAGTGTCATAGAATCACGGATCACAGGATCACAGAATATTCCGAGTGGGAATCATGGAATGTTTTCCGTGGGAGGGACCTTAAAGCTCATCTAATTTCATTCTGCCATGGCAGGGACACCTTCCACTGTCCCAGGCTGCTCCAAGCCCTGTCCAGCCTGGCCTGGGACACTGCCAGGGATCCAGGGGCAGCCACAGCTGCTCTGGGAGGAATTTCCTCCTAATATCAATCTAAACCTACTCTTTTTTAGTTTGAATCTATTTCCCCTTGTCCTGTCACTCCCAGCCACCTTCAGCTGGCAGCACTTTCAGCCTCTCCATCCTCTTAGGGCTGGGACGGAAAACACCCCCAGGAATCACCTTCAATCTTACTTTATTTTCCTTCCATCCTCCTCTTCCCCCAAACAATCATGGAAACATCCCCAGGTTTTCTACAGCTTATTTCTCCAGACCTGCAGATGGGCAGCAGAGTGTGCCCCATTTGCAAACCAGAGAGGATTTCTTTTGTCCATCACCATTTTCTCCTGGCTTTATGCAAAGGATGACTTTGTCTGGCCCCTGCATCCCTGCCCTTCTCCTTTCTGCCATGATACCATGAAGCCACTCTATATTATTATTATTATTATTACTATTATTATTATTATTATCATCATCATCATCATCACCATCATTATTATTATTATTAACAATATTAATATTAATACTAATTTTTAAAATGTTTTGAACCCGCCTTTGCCACTGACCCCAGCCCTTCTGTTTGCTGCAAGCACAACCACATCAGTCAATCACCCTGCAGAAGACAGTGGCTGAGAACGAACTGATTCCCAGGGAATTATCCCACACGGCTTTTTGCCTGCGCAGCAGAAAAAACCCTGCAGCCTTCAATGAGCCGGCTGGGGATGCCACAGAGAGCAGGGAGACGCTCTAGGAATGTGCACAAGGAGCCCTGACTAATATTTTGGGGAAACAGCAGTGATTTGGGCATCTCTGCCTGCCTGACACCGCTCCTGCTGCTCACCAGGAGCTGCTCCAAAAAAGCGCTTGGAGCGCTCTCCTCGAATGAGCAGCAGAGATTAAAGGGAGAGGGGGGAAAGTGTCTTCCTCTGGGGGTCAGGGGAGTGTGGCAATGCTGGGGGAAGAGGGAGCCCATCCTGCAGGAACCTGGCGGGACAGACAGCTCACGGATCCACGGGAAATGCCAGCCAAGGCGTGCCAGGCGCTCCCAGCCAGCGCCGGATCCGCGCCCGGAGAGCAGATGGAGCTCTGGGGGCTGAGTGTGGCTCTGCTCCTCCCTGCACAGCCCAGCCCAGCCTCACTGCCTCCTGCACGGAGCCTTTCTGCCCTTCCCTCGCCCTGGCAGTGCGGGGAGAGGTGATCTGCGTGGAGCAGGCGCTTGCTCCAGCAGCAGGCGTTTTCTGTGCCTCCGTGCTGCACCATTTTGCATCTCCCGCTGCTGCCACCTCCCAGCCCCTGCTCCGAGCCAGGGAAAACACAAAATTCAAAATGAAAGCATCCAAAGATAGGCATTTTAAACCACCACTGGATTAGCATTTCACTTCATAAATTACCTCGCTGACACCAAGGCCTATCTTTCACACCTCAGAAATTTATTGTCCAGCTTTAAAGTGCTTTTTTGAATTCTGCTCTGCCTTGTTCTCCTATCAAAATAACTGTCCTGGGGTCTGGGGTTTTTTCCCTGATGTTTTTTTTAGACCAGGTGGATTGGTTTCCATGATGTCAGAAGGATTTGCTTCCATGGCAGGAACATCTACCCTGTTAGACTCCGGAGGAGATCGCCCTCAATATTAGCAAAGAGAAATACTTTGGATGAAGGCCTTAAATCAGCAAAGAACTGCTGGAGGTGGAGCGTAAAATCCTCTGTTAGCAACCCCCTTGCTTTATAATGGTTATTTCCAGGGGATTAGCTGCACCTCAGTGCAGCAAGGAAGGAATTTCCATGGTGGAAAATATGAAGGGAGCCCACGTGTCATGGGAGGCAAAGGGTGAGCGCTGGGGGCACGTTCAGCTCGGTGCCAACCTGCAGGTCCAGCTGGCCCGGGGGCCACGCTGGGCTCCCACCCACTCAGCCCTGCCCGGAGGAGCACAAACACCAGGTGCCACGCAGATATTTCTGCCTGGACGTGGCTGTCAGGGCTCACAAGCCTCCAGAGCTCACAAACTCCCAGGCTGGATCTTCTCAGCTTTTATCCATCCAGCAACCGCCTCCCCTTTCAAGTCAAACGTTATTTTTTAATAGATGGTGTTTAATGATCTGCCCTTTTTTGGGGGGTCTGAGGCGAAGCAATCCCCCAAGCAGCCACCCCAAGATGGTCACTGATCCCGGAGGTCTCTCGGTCTTACCTCCTCACCAATAGAGATGCAGGCTTTGGAGTCCAGATCTCGGGGTGGCCTGCACAGAGGAAAGGGAAAAGATGTGAAATGTTCCCTACAAAGATCAGCTTCCCCTCCGTGAGTGAGTCCAACCCCCAAGCCATCCCCTCACACCTCCGGGCCCTGAGCACACTGAAGGCTTTGCAGGATCAACAGCTACAAAGATTCACAAAGTCACCCCAAAACAAGCTCAGGAAAAGCTACTGGAATTGGCATTTCTCACATCTAGTTTTCCTGTGCAGGAGCCCAGGGGCATTCACGGTGAAAGGCAAGGCAGGTGGCAAGCACCAAAACCCTGCCAGCCTCGGTGAAAAATGGATAAAATGGGCATGAGCAGCTAAAGCTGCTCTAAATCACCACCTCAATCCCATAGCACAGGGAACAGGCTCAAAGCAGTCACTCCAAGAAGCAAGGAAAGCCAAGCAGGCTGGAGCTGCAGAAAACCCCTTAAAAACAGAGGGATTCCTTCTGCAAGGTTGAGCACGCAGGGAATGGGATGAGCTTTTATGCCTTGACCAAGTGCATTTTATGCCTTGGCCAAAGTGCCACATCAGTCAAAACTGGGGTCCATTTGGGTTTTTGTCTCTTCCTGCATCATTAAGCAGCACATGAGACACAGGCAGGGATGGGGAGAGGGCGATGGGCTGAGATCCCCTGAGGAACACAAGGGCTGTGAAATGATCACAGAGAAACAGAATTATTTTGGGTTGGAAGAATAACAGAATTATTTTGGCTTTGGGTTGGAAGGGACCTTAAAGATGATTTAATTCCATGCCCTACCACGGGCAGGGACACCTTCCACTATTCCAGGGGGCTCCAACCTCCATCCAGCCTAGCCTTGGACACTTCCAGGCACCAGCAAAGGCTGGGAGGCAGCTGAGCCTCGTGGTTTGTTTTTCATTCTGCCCCAGCATTTCCAGACTTACGTGGAGCTCGTCTGTGGTTGCTCAAATGCTTCTTTAGGAATTTTCAGCCCAGGGTTTCTCTTCTTACCTGCGAAACAAGAAAGCGGCAGAGTTAAAGAAAGGCACTTTTTGTTGTTGTTGTTGTTGTTATGGTTTGGTTGGGGATAATTTGCAAAACACAGCTTGTCTGTATTTGTTGACCTTATTTCCCATAAATGCCCAGCCAGGCTGGTGGGGCAGACCCAGGGCACAGAGTTCAAACATAAAGTGCCTTTGTTCAGCAAGGTTTCATTTCAACCTGCGAGCTCTGGCTGCCAACTCGGTACAGAAAACAGCTCCGGAAAATGCAGGCCACGAGAACATGCAAAGGGAAAGGTATTCCTCCTCCTCGCCCTGCAGGATCCCTTCAAACATTTCTTAGATTTAAAACCATTCCAGATACACAGCTGCAAACCCTGGCAGGATGAAACATCTTTTTTAAATTGCATCTGAAAGTCCAGATTCTGATTCTGTTTAACTGCATGTTTCATCTCCCAGTCATTAAAGTTGTGCGAACCCAGCAAAAATAAAGTAGAATTCAAGTTTGCAGGCTTCAAAGCCATTTGTTTTTATTCACCCTGACCAGCCAAGCTTTTCTGAGCTGGATGCAGCTCAAGCTGGGAGGCAGCTCAGCTGCAGCTCTCCTGGAAAAAGGGTCCAAAGCAGCAGCACAAGAGCCAGGCAGGGCAGAGAAACACAAGAACCTTTTAATGGCTGCACAGATCCAGCCCAGCCACATTTCAGCACTTGAATTGGGGACTTGAATACATGGAGAAAATAACCTGGAAACACCACTCATGTCACCAAGACCCCAAGGTAAACACCTGGCTGTTTGGCTGGGTAATAAAATCCCTGATCCCCCCCCAAAAAAAGGCACGAGCAGCTAATTTAGGCATTCGACATTTTTAACCTAATAATTTATATCAATTACTCTCTTTCTTTCAAGCATGAGTTTTACTCTCTGTTCCCAACCCTCTCTCTCTCAAACTTCACCTATCCATGTCTGGATTTGTTTTTCCTTTTGGTACATCAATAGATGCCTGTGCATCCCAGTGCCAGAGGGGTGCTGGATCAAAGTGCAGGCACCCAGAATGGAAAATGACCTTTAAGAATCAATTAATCAATTCCGATTACCACCTTTTTTTTTTTTTTTGGGGGGGGTGGGATTTTTTGTATTTTTTTTTTCCTCGTCTGCTTCAAAAGATGGGATCACACTCACTCCTTTTAGCAAAGAGTCATTCCAGGATGGAACAGCTGACACCTCATGGGAAAAGCATTTATTGGAAACCCCTGCGCACACTCACCATTGGGATTAGAAATCAACAGAGCTGTGAACGTACATAGGGAACCAA
>VZRL01004879.1:600866-624526 GCA_013397895.1 Origma solitaria
AAAAAAAAAAAAAAAAACCCAGAAAAAAAGCCAAATCTCGGCTCTCAAGAGTTCCCAATCTCACACAGGAAAAGCAAAATAAAAGCAACGAGGTCATGCAGGAGCAAAAAGCAGCTCTCAGTTCTCCCAAAAAGAAAAAGCTGGCCTGTAAGGAAGTAAAACCGATTCTAAAAATCAGTGGAGGAATTCCTACAGTGAGCAGAGCTGCTCTTTGACCTTTTCCTCAATTTTTTTTTAGTTTTACCACACAGGCATCCAGAAGGCACAAGTGAGGAACAAGCCCTGCTGTGCTGGATGCTCCAAATTCCCTTCCCTGCCTGAGCTGTGCCGAGGGCACCTCAAATCCATGGGGATGTTCAGTGGGGAGGTGAGCCCTGGATGTTGGCACATCAGCCAAAAAAGGACTCGCAAAAGAACAGATCTGGAATCCCAAAAGAACGGCTCTGGAATCTCAAAAGAACAGCTCAGGAATCCCAAAAGAACAGGTCTGGGATCCCAAAAGAATGGGTCTGGAATCTCAGAAGAAAAGGTCTGGAACCTCAAAAGTACAGGTCTGGAATATCAAAAGTACAGCTCTGGAATCTCAAAAGAACAGGTCTGGAATCCCAAAAGTACAGGTCTGGAATCTCAAAAGAATAGGTCAATAATCTCAAAAGAATGGGTCTGGAATCTCAAAAGAACACATCTGGAATCTCAAAAGAACAATGCAGGCAAATAAAGATCCCTGCTCCACTGGCATTTTCCAAAGTGCCATCCCAGTGACCTCTGTGTCTCCTGTCTGCATCCTCAACGAAACAAGACAGCCACAGGCACAGGAAAAGCATCTTCAGACTGATTCTGCACGTGGGAATCAAGACAGAAATCCACCCTTTGCCTCTTTTAGGGCTGAACTGTCCCTATGAACACCCAGCCGCTGCCTCCTGACCAACCCCAAGGCCTCCACTCTGCTGCAGTCACACTGGCATGACCAAAAGCAGATTAAAAACAGGCACGAATTTTCTGTTATTTCCTTTTTGGTTTCTGTCCCTGATGGCTTTGCTCGCCCCACCCCTGCGCTGTATCTGAGCCTCGGGCAGCGCTCTCAGGCAGCTCTGGCAGGGTGCAAATGAACCTAAAGGGAAATGGAGCTGATTTGAACTGGACCAGGACAGGTTGTGCAGCCTCGAATCTCATCGTGGTTCGTTCACAAGTGGTGTCAGCAGAACCAGGGAGCAAAATGCCAAACCCAAATAAACATCCAAAGCCTTTCCGCCTCCCAGCGAAATCAAATCTGCACTTTGGGGAGTTTATTTTCCTTGTCTCCTCCTCGCGGAATACAATATTTTGAAACTTTGCCATTTTTTTGAAGCGCAATCTGTCCGTGCATTCGAGCTGCCAAGGCACAGGCACAGTTTAACATTCTTTGGGGTTTTCTTTTCAAGAAAGGAGAAAGCAACAGCAGTAGCTGCAGTAAGGCACGGATTTCACCATGGCACCGCGAGGAGGGATGGGAAATGGGAATTGCCGTGGCCAGGATTTGCACCTGCAGCACCCACAGGTGCTGACTCCACGGTTATTCAATGAATTCTGGGCTGAAATCAGGCGATTTCATGGCTCTCAGGCGGATCAGGCCAAGTTTCTCAGCTCCTTTTGTTCCAACATGCAAAGCACTCATCTCTCCGAGCCTCTGGGGCCAATGCCTGTGTGGTTTGCAGGAAGCATCAGCAATGCTGAGCATGGCACTGCTCTGGCACCAGAAATAAAAACCAGAGCCACCTCAGCAGGCTGCAGGAGCCAGGATCCCCCTCCACCCCAACCCCCAGCAACAAAATTCAACAGCCCAGCTCACACATGCTTGAAAGGCTTTCTCCCCGAAGACAAACATACTTAGAGGGATTTTTTTTTTAGGGGAAATAAAACTGGAAGTCTTAAGATCAGTTCTGTTCCACAGGAACCCCAATCCCCAGCTCTAAGATTCAACAGCCCCGCTCACACATGCTTGAAAGGCTTTGTCCCCGAAGACAAACATACTTAAAGGGATTTTTTTTAGGGAAAAAAACAAAACTGGAAGTCTTAAGATCAGTTCTGTTCCACAGGAACCCCAATCCCCAGCTCTAAGATTCAACAGCCCCGCTCACACATGCTTGAAAGGCTTTCTCCCCAAAGACAAACATACTTAGAGGGATTTTTTTTTTTAGGGAAAAAAAATAACTGGAAGTCTCAAGATCAGTTCTGTTCAATAGGAACTGCCAAGCAAGTGTCTCGCTGTCAAAATAAAATCCCCCAGTTTGCTAGAGCAGACGTCGGCTTGGGGAGATGACTGCAGAGAAAATCATCTGCACAGGAGCTCCAAAGGTGGAGGCAGCTCAATAACACACAAAATTGGATGGTACCTGTTCCATCCACCAGAAAACCAGTATTTTCCACAGCGGTTTTATGAATCATTACTATTTTTAGCTTTCTTTCCTGGACAAAATCACCACATGTGTTTATCTGCCGGTCTGTGTCCCTGTTTCAGCCCCATCCAACAGACGATTTTGGAGACTGCAAATCTGAGAAAAGCAGGTGACCCAATAAAGGAGTCCCCACCTCAGGGCTGAAGCACAAAGCCACCTAGGACAGGCTCTGGGTGCCTCAGACACCAAAAGAACAGCTCAGGGCTCAGTCCTGAGGCACAGACCACTGGTGCAGAGTTTTGTTGGGGAGGATGAAATAGGAAAGGCTTATCAATATGATTACCTGGCAAAAGATGCTGAGGATATGGAAACTAGAAGCGAGATTGAAATGAAGACAAGCTTGGAGATACCAAACCCCAGGTACTGAACAACTGGAAAACAATGGTGTGGCCACTGAAGGGAATCCCCTTTGGATTAAACAATCCCCTCTGCTTGCAGACAGCTCCAAGGGGCAGAGCAGACCCTGCCACCTTGGCAGAGGGTCCAAAAAGCAGTTTTTAGAGTTTAAAATATAACGCCGTATGGTAATGCAATGACTCTCCTAGGCTGTGTGTAAATGTTGTAGGGTTTGTAGCTTGTTCTAGATTGGTTAGTGAAAATTAGAATATTCAGCACAGAAGATGATTTATTGTATTGTAAATGGCAACCAGGGCATTCTGTTCTATTCTATTCTATTCTATTCTCTATTCTGTACTTCTCTCTCTCTCTCTCTCCCCTCTCTCCCTGCTCTGAGCTGTGTCTGGCAGCTCCCAGCAGCTCCCCTGCACCCACACCTTTCACAATAAACCTCATGCTCCAAGACCAAACTTCAGAGCTCTCTCGTCTCCATCCTGACTGTCTGAAACAAAACTGACCAAATTTTACAGAGTTTCACTGCAGTCCCATGGGATTTGCAGTATGGAAAGCCCCAGTGAAGCATCACAGACAGCACAAAGTCCAAACGTGGCTCCTTCTGCAGAAGGCTCTGCTGGTGGCTCGGCAGATGGGATCGTACATCTGCTCCCAGCACCCACAAAAAACATGAATTTCTGTGTAAACAGCCCCTGGAGCCTTGCTGGTCCCTGAGCCTTGGAGAAACAGCTCATTTGAGAGCTCTCCCTGCGATTTGGCAGATGGGGACATCCACAAGCACTTGACTCAAAAGTGGGGGAAATGCCTCTTTCCCCCATTTTTTAGGAGATAAAAATGGCTCATTTAGGATTTCTGCCTCTCCCAAGGATTTCTTGTCTGATTTCTTGAAAGATTTTGAAAGCTAAATGAGCTGGTTTTCCCCTATCAGCTGTACCCTCTGTGGAGCAAACCCCGACCCCAAGTTTTAAGAAGAATTGAGGGGGAAAAAATCAAACCTGGTTTGGACCGATGCTGAGAGACATTTCCAGAATCCAGTTTTGATTCAGCAAAACTTCCAGGGTATCTGTGACATCAAGCACAAGCTTAAATCTACTTTTTTTTTAACCAAAAAAAAAATCTGCACACTAAAAATGGAACCGACTGGTGCTGGAGAAAGTGCCACCCTCAAGGGCACTGCTCGAGGCAGCAGTTACACCTCAGGATGAGAGGGAAGAGTCTCAAGCTGGGCCAGGGGAGGTTTAGATTAGAAATTAGGAGGAATTTCTTCACCAAAAGGGTGGTCAGGCTTTGGAAGAGGCTGCCCAGGGCATCCCTGCAGTGTTCAAAAGCCGTGAGGATGTGGCACTTAGGGACGTGATTTAGGGGTGGGCTCGGAACCCATGGGTCAATGCTTGGAATCAATGAGTTTGGAAAATGAAAATCATCATTTTCCACCCTTAATGCTGCCCTGATTTTCTGGTTTTAATGCCAGCAGCTGGGGCAGCATCACTTGAACCAACCCCAGGGGCTCCTGCAGGACCTGGCCCAGCCTGAGAACGAAGAGAACCAAACGAGGCCTGAAAGCAAAACTGCAACAGGAAAAAGAAAGCTTGACTTAGTAAAAAAAACACATTAAATGCTTCCCTGTGAAGGTCTTAAACCCAATTCCTGAGGGAGGGGAGAAAAACACTTCCAGTGGGCTCGTTAAGCTCTTCCCATTGCACTGACAGAGCTCAGGGATGGATGTTGTTAACCTCCTTCACTTAGGGCAGTGTTCAACATCCATTTTGGAAAAACAGTGAAACTTCAAAGTTTCACAGCAAAAAGAGCAGAGAACAACAAAGAAAGGGAAGACGGAGGAATTCGCTGCCCACATAGGCTGTAACAGAAAACAAACTTCAGCTTCTGAAGGAGAATCCCATTCGTCTCCAGACTTTTCACTGCAGTCAAAAACTTTTTATTATATAATCCAAAATAAATGGTTCCTTGCCACAAAAAGCTCCTATTTCCTTCAAAGGATATTAACTTGTTCTGTCTTCACCACAATTTATTACTAAAGCTGTGTTCAATAGCCATGTAACAACATTTCCTTTCAAACAACACTCTTTAGCATGTAACTTGCTGGTAAAATTTCACAGGCGGGAAATGCCTCTTTCCCCCATTTTTTAGGAGATAAAAATGGCTCATTTAGGATTTCTGCCTCTCCCAAGGATTTCTTGTCTGATTTCTTGAAAGATTTTGAAAGCTAAATGAGCTGGTTTTCCCCTATCAGCTGTAGCCTCTGTGGAGCAAACCCTGACCCCAAAAATGAGGGCAAAATGGGAATGTTTGGTGCGTTTCCATGGGAGAAGAGTGAATTGGCAGCTCCGAACCACAAGGCTCCACAGCCAATGTTTTGTCTGATCCTGAAGTGCCACTTCGCAGAGGGGAAGAACTCACGACCATGGCTTAGGAGCAAAACCCCAAACCCAGATGGTTCTTGCAAAACCAAGGAATTAAGATTTTTTTTTATTTTTTTTTGTGTCCCAGCCACCCTGGAAATGTCCTGCAGGAGGGAGTTCTTCATGCCAAGCCTTGGTCTGTAGCTGCAAAGGGCATCTCTTATCCACAGCTCAGCTCCAGCCTACATTTCAGTAACAACAGTGGGTTTGATGCTGTCAGAGGGAAGTTTAAGCCTTGCAGGACACCTGGAAATACCCAAATCTCTGAGAAATTCACTCATTAACCCTCCTGGACACAAGCACTGAGACATCTCAAAGCTGCTGGTGGCACCCAGGGCAGAGTAGGGTCACCAACTGCTGCTGTAGGTGTAGCAACCTCATATTTAACATCACTTCCACAACAAAACTAGCAAAAATTACCCAGGAAGTAAAAAAAAAAAAAATGAACAAGTATTACAAATCATCTCATATTATTTATACTTGCAAATTCTTGTGGTTGTTATACAAACCACCTCGGCACAGTCTGAGGGCACAGGATGGATTTGTCCGTCCCCTTCAGTGCTGTCACCTGTCCCAGCACCAGCTCAGCACCTCTGCCCAGCCCTTCTTTAAAGGTGAAAAGCCTTTAATCCTGCCCAGATCTCCCCCCAAAATGAATCCCACAAGGAGGGGTGCCCCAGCCCAGGAAGGCTGGGAGCATTCCTGGTGTCCCCACAGCTAAACACTGCCCACTCCAGACTCAACAACAGCCACCGAGCAGAGCCTGGGGTTCCTGCCAAGCTGCTGGGCTGGAAAATTCAAATACACACAGATAACAAAGTATATTCTCAATGAGTGGCCTGAGCAGCAACGGAGCTGCTGGAGCCCTACCCGGACTCGCTCTGGCTCCATTCCAGCTGAAATGGAAGTCAAGCCCTCCAAGAGAACAAACACAAATGGGGGTCAGCTCTTCAAGAAGACACTTTGGATGGCTTTTGGAATATAAAACTCTGGTGGTCACTTCCCCGAGGCAGCCCCACTTGTCCTCCCCGGTGCCATCTCCACAGTGACTCCTGCACCACCTTCCACCCACGGGCTCCAAAGGGGTGAAACCCTTTGGATTTTGGAATTGGGTTTAAGACCTTCACAGGGAAGTATTTAATGTGTTTCATTAAGTCCAAGTGTGGAACCGGACTATGGCTTTTGGATTTGAACACCCGTGGGACAGAGCTGCAGGTGACAGCGGTGTTGGTGACAGGGATTTGGTAACTGGGGTGAGGGACAAGGGAAATTCTCTCACCGTTTCTGCCCCCCTGGCTGGGTTGTGTGTCCTGGTAGCCCCTTGCTAAAAGTGCCTAAATCCCCACAGTGCAGAGCCCCAGGGACAGGGCGGGTGAGTGGCTGAGCTGTTCCCACCATTGTAAACACAGAGATTTAGCCAAACCCTAATTTCTGGAGAAAACAAAAAACCAGGTGCTCATGTAAGCACCAACGTGGAAAAGTGGGTCTGAAATCTTGCTTTCCAACCCCTCATTAAGCCACAGAAAAAGAATTCAGTATACAAGAGATGTTAAAAAGCTGTAGAGGTTTCAACCAAAGGCCAAGGGATGGGACGAGGTGGATTTGTGCTCTATTTCTCTCCTTGAAACCTCACGGAGCTGCTCTCCCCTTAGCCCTGCCAAGGGCCAAGTGCCACTGACTGCTCTTCCATCACTGCCAGGAGCAACTGGATCTGCTGGCAGCCACTGGAGATGCTCCAGGGACGATGGTGTGTCCCCTGTGCAGGACAGGGACGTTTCCCACACGTCCTTTATCTGTGCCTTCCCTCGTGGCTGTTTGCAGCAACTCCTTGGAAACGGCAAAATTGAAATGTGTTCCCTTAACAACATTTCAGAGCTGCCTGGGGAATGGAGCCGAGCCTGCCACAGTGGTGGGGCCGAGGTGGATGCCAGTCCAGGCTTTCCTCCTCTCCTTTGGATGCCACGGAGCTGCTGGCACATTTGGGAGCCGCTGGCACATTTGGGAGCCACTGGCACATGCAGGTCTGAGCGCACCACGGCCTCACGGTGTCCACACTGCAACTCACACCTTTGTGTCTGAATTAAAGCGTTATTTATTTTCCTTTTTTTCACCCAGGAGTCAGGTCAGGAAGCAGGAAAGGCAAGAGCACTTTTATGGCTGTGGTGAATTTTTCCAGTGTGTATCAGCACAGCAGGAAACCCTGAAACACGGGCACAACACATGAGCAGACCATGCTGCATTCGTGTCCTGTTTTAATTCCCAAGGCTCCTGAAGAGAAAAGCATGGCCCAGGCACAGCTCCCGCAGTGACACCGCTCCAGCTGATCCCAAACTGACACCATAATGGTGGGAATTCAAGCCACTGTCCCATCCTGAGGGCAGCCATGGCCAGGACTTGTCTGTGCACCAGCACCCAGATGTGTCCCAGGACCCAGCTGTGTCCCAGCAGCCAGATGTGCTGTAGCACCCAGATGTGCTCCAGGACCCAGCTGTGTCCCAGCACCCAGATGTGCTGTAGCACCCAGCCATGTCCCCACACCCAGATGTGTCCCAGCACCCAGATGTGCCCAATCATCTCCACACGCCCCAGCACCCAGATGTGCCCCACTCCCAGATGTGTCCCAGCACCCAGATGTGCTTCAGCACCCAGATGTGCCCAATCATCTCCACATGCTCCAGCACCCAGCCATGTCCCAGTACCCATCCGTGCCCCAGCACTCAGCCACGCCCCAGCGCCCAGACATGCCCCAGCACCCATCCGTGCCCCAGCACCCATCCGTGCCAGCGGCAGCCCCAGGGTTTCTCCGTCGCAGGGCTGAACTCGCTCCTCTGACTCAACCCTGCAACCTGTAATAAACCCCGGGCAGGAGAGGCTCCAAACCAAAATAGCAGGGCTGTGCAGGGAGCGGGGCGAGGTGCACCCGCTGAACCTGGCAGGCTTGAGCAATGCCAGGGTTATTTGCGTCCCAGGGCCCGGCTCTGCCGCGGCAGCCGCGCTCCCCACCGCCGGCGGCTGACGCAGCTCAGCCCTGCCGAGGCACAAACACCACGGAGACAAAGATCTTCAGCTTTGCTGCGAGGTACAGTCACAAGGTCAGGGCTTCATGCCTGCCTCAGCCTGGCCTCCAGCAGGAGAAGCTCTGAACAGCACCAGAAGAAAACACTGGAACAAGGCAGAGCAGAGCTCTGCAACATGGACTCCAGCAGACTTAATTTGTGGATCCTGCAGTGTGGACACAGAGAGAAATGTCACCAAACCCTGCAAATATCAGGACCTATTTGCCCGCCTTTCTGTAAGCTCTGTACTTCAGTAATTCAATTTTGAAGGTAATTTCCTGATTCAGGCTAATCTCTCTTCCTTTGCCCATTTTCCTTTTAACGCTCCCTGTAGAAGGGCTGCAGGCTGCTGGGTTCCTCATGTCAATACTGAAACCAGAGGGATGCCATTTCTGCTTGTTTATCTGCACATTTTGGTTACGGGAGTCTGTCTGTCACTCTGTTAAGAGTGCATTTCCAAATCTTTAAAGAGTTCAGACCTTCTGAGTGCAAAGTGGAAGAGACTCTTTGATAGAGATCAGACCTGAGATCCTGTCCTGAAGAGGGGCTGCAGGGACCCTGGTGAGGGGACAGGGAGCTGATACAGCTTTGGGACAATTCTGTACCCCCACAGTCCCCAACCAAACAAAACTGAGCCCCCTGCAGCTCCTGCAGGGAGCACTGGGATAATCACACGCTGGAGCTATCATCCAGCAGGTTTTGTGGGACACCAGCAGCCAGGGCCAGTCTGGAGATGAAGGCTGATGGAGAGGATGCTCTAGGTATGGGAGTTTAGGATCTTTTGTGTCCTGTGGAGTCCCTGACACCTCACTGAGCTGTTTCACCGGCTCCCACGCTGCCTTGGACATTCCATCAGCAGACCCTGGATGTCACTTCCCAACCAGGCTCTGCCCCGATGTGTTTCCTTCACCCAATTCCAGCGTTCGCTCACAGGAAAACCAACACGAGAGGAAATGGGGCATTCAGTGCCCATTTCCACTCACAGATCAGCAAAGAGCAGCCTCATGCTGCCTCCTGATGCCAATGGCGAGGTGATAATGAACGGCTTTGCTAGATAATGTACCTTCCCAGATAATGTCCCTTCCCAGACAATGTCCCCTCCCAGCCCAGACACAGCATCACTTCCAATCTATCAAGGGAACAGCATGGGGCCACCCATCCTGTTCCTGATGGGCTGGTGCCAGCACCACGCTGGCATCTGCAGATGTGACAGGGCCAGGCAGAGCCCTCCCCTGCCATCCTGCCCTGCCAGGCAGCCTTGGCATCAGCAGCTTCCCTCCAGACAGCAGCTGCAATGCACAGCAGCCCCAGATCCATCGTCCCTTAGGTGCTAATAGGAGATGGGAGATAGCAGTGCTCTGCCTGCCTGCAGCTTGCAGGAGACCTGAATATTAAAAACCCTGTTACAACACTAGGCTGATCTCATCTGGTGTGTGCATCCAGCTGCCATGGCCTGGGGGAAAGGGCACAGCTCCTCCCGAACGGCAGAACCTCCGTGCAGACAGTGGCACCATCACCCCGCAGGAACGGCACAGATCCCAAGGAATGCCACCTGCCTGGGGCTCGGCTGCCCTGAGCTGCCCCATTGCCCTCGGTGATCCCAGACACCCTCCTCAGTGCTGATCTCCCAGGAGGTGTAAAGTGGGAATGTTCAGCTCTCTGCTGGTTCACCCCAGCTGCAAGAGGCTCTGGGAAGGACAAGCGCCCTGGATCCATGGGATGGAGACAGAAGGAGGCGCTGGTGGAAGGGATGGAGCCCCGGGATGTGCACGCTCCAGTTTCAGCTCTAACGGCCCCACCCATGGCCATGGGGGAGACAGAAAATCCCAGAACATCCCTGCTGGAAGGGACCCTCAAGGATCTCATTGAGTCCAGAGCTGCATGAGGTTCAGGGAAATCCTACTGGGGTCCAAGAGGTGCCCTACAGGACTCGGTTTTCTGCTCCTCGTGGCCCCTGGAGCTGGCTGCATCCCTTGAGGCTTCCAGCAGTGGGATGGCCACATCCTCCTGCTGCTCAGGGCAAGATGTGATGGTGATGGAGATCCCACAGAGCAACACAGCCACTGGAGCCTCATGGCCTCTCCCCTTATCCCCCATGCCATGGGAAATGCCAGCAGTGGAGCTCTGCAGAGTTGAGTGGATGGGGCAGGTACCGTAAATCACACCCCATTTTCCCTCAGCCAAGGCCCACTGCCTTCGCTGCCTCCTCGTCCCAGAGCCTGTTTTCTTCGCTGCTTATCTCAAATTAGCAAATCCACAGGAACTGCAGGCCAGGGAAGCTGTTAGACAAGAGCCTCCAGCCCTCGCCGGGGATTTTTACGAGGGACTTTTCATTTCGCTGCCGCTTTGTTTTCAGCCCTCGCCTGTCTGCTTGCAGTGGGAGTTTGCTGGAATCAAAACTGGAGAAAAGCTCTTGGAATTCACCCGGGGAACAAAAGGGCTTTTGTGCAGGAGGATTTGGAGGACGAGGCTGCTTTCACTGCCGCTACCTCCGTGTCTGTTTTCCCCATGCCAAAGAGCACCTGCCCGCGGCAGAGAGGAGGTGGGATGGGGAGGAGGTGGGCACAGGAGGGGATGGGCACTGCCCGGGCACAGGGGACGCGTGGGCAGGGGCACGGACACCTCCCACACCTGCCAGCAGTGGAAAAGCAGCACAGAAAGGCCCAGAGCTTCCCAAATATTTGTACATGGTGGCTCATCCAAGCCTTCGTGCCTGGCTCTGCTCCTGGAACAGAATGCAGGAAGGGCTCTGCTCCTCAGGGCAGTGGCAGCACCCAAAATGTCTCCCAAGGGACTCTGCCACGGTCCCCATGCAGCCCCATGGCTGATGGGATGAGGGTGAGCTGAGGGGATGCTGCAGGTTTACCCACGAGCTGGGCACCACCCCAGTACTCGGTTTTTGGCTTTTTTACTTGCCTTTATCCACCAAGATTTCACCCCAAAACACCTCAGAGAGTGACCAGGGGGCTCCAACCAACTTCCCACATGAATCCCAAGCCTGCAGCAGCAGTTGTCCTACATTTACCATAAAAACAGGAGCTCCATCTGCCTCAGCCACAAGGGGAGCAGGATGTGCCTTAAATCCATGAGCCCCAGCCCAGTCAGAAAGAAACACTTCTGTACTTCCCAAACCCACTGAACCCAGTCAGAAACACTTCTGTACATCCCAACCCACTGCTCCCAACAGCATCCACCTCACACAATTACAGAATATCCTGCATGGGAAGGGACCCACAGGGATCATGGAGCTCAACTCCTTTCCCCACTGCTCTGCAGAGCTCAAACCCCAATTTTCCCAGGGTGACAAGATGCACTCCCATCAGACACCCCCCAGACACATTTTTGCTCGGGCTCCCTCTCCAGTTCCCATATTGTTTTCCAGGTTTTTACGTGCTTGGTGCAGCTGGGATTTTCTGCCAGCAGAACTCACAAAGGGGTTTGAAGCAGCAGAGTGGGAGCCCTGCAGCAGAGCTCCATCTCCCCTGAAAGCACAGATCAGCTCCTGCCTCTGCCCCCAGCGATGCCCAGGCCATCCCCTGGGCAGGGGCAGTGCCAGCACCCACCTCCCGAGACAGGGCCTCTCAGATGTGCTGCCAGCACAGGGAAATGCAAATGGCTTTGGAGAAGAAGGTGACATTGGCACAGCTCGCTGATGGCTGCTGAACTCACAGCCCTGCAGCTCCTGTGCCCTCTGCTCCTCAGAGTGCAGCAGCGCCCAGCCTGAGCTCACAGCCCCTTTAAGGCTGGCCTGAGTGCCAGGCTGAGCAGGATCATGGCTGGGAAGGCTGTGCCAGGCTCCTGGCTGAGCTGCAGCCCTGTCCCTGGGCACCTGGCTGCAGCCTTCAGCCCCAGAAGGGACACCCTGCACCTGGACAGTGGTGGCTCCTCACCATCACCCTCCCGACGCTGCCTCGTGGCACACAGGAGTCAGAAGGTTTGAATAGGGGAAAAGCAGGGCTTGGGTATCACGAGGGTGTGACTGGGTAAGGAAGGACCTGCCTGGGAGTTCAAACAGCCTCTGTGGGGTGTCACTGTCCCCAGAAGGGCACGGAGGACACTCATCCTCGAGCTCCTGCTCCCCACGCCTTAATGCAGCCCCAATCCCCCCAGAGATGCTTTGGCAGGATCCATGTCCTGGTGCCATCACCCTTGCAGCAGGCTGGAATAAAATCCAATCAGGGCAATAGTGTTTGAGGAACAGTTTTATTTCTGTTACCAGGGGCTCCAGGCAGCCACAGGAGTCTCGTTTTACCAAGCGCAGATTGGATCTGCTGAGCATATTGTAAATTTGGACATTTCAACTGCACTGCTATCACACAGCTCCTGCTGATGCTCTGCATGTAAGGCTTGGGAGTTATAATTTTCTGCTCATGAGTGAAAACACCTTGGGATAAAATGGGCCATTTATGCTCCACAGAGAGAGCACTGCCCACTGATTTGGTCCTTCTGGGAGTTATAAAATATCAATAACTTTCAGAGCCAAATGGGAACACCTGTGGAAAGAGAAGAATGTGCCACAAGCCATTTCTTTATGGAGGACCCTCACTTTCTGCAGAAGGCCCTGACGATCAGGAGGGCTGTGCTCATCCACGTGCAGGTCAGAAATAAGGTGGCAACTTTGCCCAGAGTTTTTCTGCATTATTGGAACACAAAACTCCAGCAGCACGGATGGAGAGGATCTGCTTCCTTGCATTTTTTCATGGGGAATTTTTGCCAAAGTTCAGCCAAATACTGCGATTAGGTTTCAACACGGTCAAGGCTTTGATGTGCTACACCATCAGATAGCCCTCTTGCTATTCTTTGATTTAAGAGCTTACTTGCTTATTTTGATATCTAAATTATTAAAGACGGTATTTCATAGTTCTGGACAGTGCAGAAAGGAGGAATTAACTCCTGCTCCCTCTGCTGGCAATGCCTCCAGCAAACAAGTGGGTCCTACTTAAAAACACAGAGGAACACCATTCCCAGGGAGAAGCCACAGGAAGTGCAGGAAAGCCAAAGCCGCGTCCCCTCCAAGCCCTGGCACCACGCAGGGCTCCGGCACTGCAGCCCTGGGCACTGCCCCAGCAGCATGGAGCTGCTGGCAATACCTGCCCTCCCTTAGTGCACTGTCAGCAGCAGGGGCTGCTCCAGGAAACCTCGGGCACGGAGAGGAGGAACTGGAGCTGCTCCAGCAGCAGCGAGTCCGACTGCAGGCACCGCATGTGGGTCCTGCAAACACAGGCAGGGGACTCCAGCAGCCCCAGGCTGGGCAGGGCGAGGTGGATGCAGCTTCCAGGGAAGCTCTTTCAAGCTCAAACCCATGGCAGCCAGAGGTCAGAGAGCACAACCTTCCAGACACCTCCTGAGATGGAAGGGACCCAGCAGGACCATCCACTCCAACTCGTGGCCCTGCACAGACACCCCAGCAATCCCACCCTGTCCCTGAGAGCATCGTCCAGCCCCTGCTGGAGCTCTGGCACCCTCTGGGGGGCTGTGCCCATTCCCTGGGGAGCCTGGGCAGTGCCCGGCAGCCTCTGGGGGAAGAACCTTTCCTGATATCCACCCCAACCCTGCCCTGGGTCCTCTCCCTGCTCACAGAGGCTGGAGGTGCCCCTTCCCTCAGGAGAAAGCTGTAGATTGCTGAGATCTCTCCTCAGTCTCCTCCAGGCTGAAGAACGCACACTTGCTCGTCTGGCATACAAAGAACACAAGCCATATTTAAAGAACAAAAGCCCTTCCCCAGCTATCACGCAGCTTTATCTCAATTTGGAAACCACACTAAAGAAATCCATGACGGCACAGCGCTGTGACAGACGTGTGACAGCAAGTCTTGTCCTCCCAATAAAGTATCCCTGACACAAGTGGGCAGATTTTTTTTCTTTCTCCATATGTCCACGTGGATCAAAGCCCGTCAGGTCACATCTCTCCACCCAGGAGCTGAAAATACAAACCTCCCTTCATGAGCCTTTCTGTCAGAGCCTCCACAGAACTCCCCACGTGAGGTTCGAGGTTGTAGTTTCACTCACACACACACACTCCCGAAAATGATACTGCTTTCCATGTGCACGAGCAGATAGGCAGAAAGGGGAAAAAAGGAGAGCAGAAATAGGGAAAAAAAGTAACCAAGAGAAGCAGGATAACATAAATCAATGCAAATCCATAATGTCCATCCCACTGAGTAACCAGGACAAAATACATCCCCCAGCCTCGTAAATTCTTATGTGTGTGCTCAACCCCAACCAAGCACATTCAGTCCCACTGACTCCTGCAAAAGGACCTGCATGCTCTGAGTTTAGCATGTTCATGTGCAGCTTCAGGATGAAGACACGAAAAAAATCCTATTTAGTGTCTCCTTTAAAGGGAAAGAAAAAAATTCTTCAGCCCCTACCGTTCCAAACAGGGCCCTGCTGCGCATCAGCTCGGAGTGAACCTCAGGATCGCTCCTGCCTTCCTGCCAAGGCAATGCCTTTTTAAAAACCCTTTTTAAAGCACACTGCTGGAAAAGCAGCCCCCTTTGGCAGGAGATGCTCGCACAGGATGGACCCTAAATGAGAGCACTCCGAGGTAAAGTGACGCTGGAAGCGCTGGCATTGTTCTGGCTCGGCGCAGGAAGAGCCAGAGGAGGAATTCTCTCCTACTGCAGGAAGCTGTTCCAGCCCCTTATCAGACAGAGAGCTCCTGATTTCTTGCGGGGGAAGTACCAAATGTTTTCGAGGGGAAGGAAAAAAGAAAGGGAAAAAATGGCACGGCTGGCTCTAAAGGAAGCTGCCTGATGACATGAACGGAGCTGAAGTCATGCCAGGAGGAAGCCCAAGGTGCTGCCCAGCTCAGGTGGCTCTAAGGGACATTACCAGGGCACATTCCCCTGCTGTCACCCCACACAGACCTGCAGAGGTGCAAGCCCTGGAGTCCTTCTCTCTGCCACACACTGCAAATTTAATTTTGTCTCATGTCTTCATTTCTTGTCTCCCGAAAACAACTTGTTTCTCGTAATCTCTGTCACCCTCCCCAGCTGCCTGGGGCTATTTTGGGCTCTCCTTCCAGTTCTGATGCTGCTCTTGCGGGGCTGCTTTGGGATGATGTCCTTCCATGCAATGCACGATCTGGTCTTTGAGTTCATTTATAAAGCTGATTCCTTGGCAGGAATCCAAGTTTTCTGCAGAGATGTTCCAAGTTCCATTAGCAATGAGTGAATCGCTGGTGTCCTTGGGAAAGGTAAGAAGTCAGAGTGTTATTTGCCTTTATTTTTCCCAGAGGGTCTCTCCCAAAGGACAACTCCACACCACACAGCACAGCTCTGACTACACAAGGACCTGTAGATATTGTCTTGGCTTATTGCATAGATATCTGAATAAACTTAAATTTTAACTATTATGTTCACTATTTTATCAGACTTTATGCCTTGTTTCAGCCAAGAACTCCTTGTCTCAGCCTGGTTTGTCCTGGTAGGCTGTTAGGGGATTGTGGTTTTCATCTCTTAGGAGTTAAAAAGCAGAAAAACACTTTGGAACAGGTCAAAACCCAACAGTATTAAAGCATTGCCCTTCTTCTTCTCTAATAGGCTACTCTGACAACCCTCTGCTTGTTAAATGAGAGAAAAATCTGTGGGCATGCAGCGAAGGTCAATCTTGTGGTTTTTGAAAGCATTTAATTAACACAGTTAAGTACCAAGGTCTGCTTGGGAGTGAGCTTCTGCAGAACCAGGAGCATCTTCCTCTTCAGGGAAGCAAAGCTGCAAGAGGGGACTGCCTGCAGGATTTATCTGCATCCCCACGTCCCAAACCTCAGTGGTGCTCAGATTTACGTGCAGCAGCTTCCCTGTCCTGCTGTTACTGCCAAACCTGCAGGAAATCATGGTCAGAGCTGTGTCTGCAGCTCAGAGGCAGCAGAAGCTGAGCTGGCCACAGCCTGACCCCCTCCTGCAGGGCTGGGGTGACCCCTGCACCCCCAGAGACCCCCAGGGCTGCCAGAGCCCCGTGCTGTGCCTTGAACTTCTGCTCAAGGCATTTTTGTCAAGCGCTTAAACAAATCTACTTAAGACGTAGCTTAGCCCAAAGGGGGTTTGGCATTTTGATGACAGCGTAAAGTCCCTGTCTCTCCCTTCAGCTATTCTCAGCTCCTACAGGTGCTCCTCTCCTCGGCTAAAACCACAATAAATATTCCATATTTGTGCTTTAACCCTGGCCAGTCACATGCACAAACCCCACAGTCACAGGCTGACAGTTCCTGTCCAAAAGGTCACAGCAACAGCTGTTGGAGAGAAGAAATCAATCCCAGCCCTCACAAAGCCAGACTGGGTTTTATTTCTTCATACTTCTGCAGCACTGGAGACCCTAATTGCAGGCAATTAAAGCAGCCCTAGGAAAAAGGGCTGTGTTGAAATCCAAGCTGGGAAGTGTGGCTCGAGCTTGGGGGCAGCTGCCAGCGCTGGAGAGGTGCCCTGGAAGAAGGAGCTGTGCCCAGGGCTGGGCTTGGTGCTGCACAGACCCTGCAGGCAGAGTTGGTGCCTGGAGGACCTTCTCATGTGCCCTGGTGTGGCACGGATTGTGTCACCTCCCACATGAGCATCTCGAGGCAGCCTGGGACTCCAGCGGGCTCTGACCGGGGCTGCTGCACAGGAGATGCTGAGAGCAGAGAATTCCCGGTTTGAAAGGGTGGGGAGGTTTGAAGGATGGGTTGGATTTTGGATTTGAGGCAGGAGAAAGCCCTACAAGCAACAGCCTCAGACCTCCCCTCTCCAAAGTGCTTTTTACGGAGCCGAGGTCACCGAGCAGGAGTCAGGGAAAGAATCGCCCAATGCAATCCAATCCAATCCAGGGAAACAATCACAGAATCATGGAATGGTTTGGGTCAGAAGTGACCTTAAAGCTCATCTCATTCCATGGGCAGGGACACCTCCCACTGTCCCAGGCTGCTCCAAGCCCTGTCCAGGCTGGCCTTGCACACTTCCAGGGATCCAGGGGCAGCCACAGCTTCTCTGGGCAACCTTTCCTCCCAGGAAACAATTTCTTCCTAATATCCAATCCAAACCTACTCTGAAACATCACTAATCCATGCTGGGTTTGCCTTTCAAATGCTCTCTCTCCCTCCCCTTTCGGTGCAGCTCTCTGGGAAGGTTTGTCTCTGCTGGACTGGGCCCTCCATCACTTTAGAGCTGTCACAACAACAAAAGACTTTTGAGTCATTTTCTACATCTGACCTTGAACTACTGCAGAAGCAATAAACATTCGTAAGAGGAACGATAACATGGAGTGAAGCTGTAATTTTTATAACTTCTTGCCTGAGTGTGGAACGAGCCCTGCTGAAAACACAGGAGTGAGGAGCTCGGGGATGAGCCCCAGCGCAGGATGAGCACAGGCACACAAACACCATGCACGATGCTCCAAGGCCATTTGGCACTGATAAGCATTTTTCATTGAGCGCAATTACATATTTTTGTTTAGAAAAAGCTTCTCCTTCAAAAGCAGCTCCCAAGTCCATGCTGATTCAGCCTTCATTAAAGGCCTCTTCTTGCAGACACAGTCAAGCGTTGACTCCTGCACTGATTTTCTATTGCTGCCTTATCTTTGGCATCTCATCTGCAACTTCTGCTGGCTTTTTCTTTCTTTTTCTCTCCCCCCACTGTTTTCATCTGAATGCAGTAAAAGTGGCTGCTGCTCGGGCTTCAGCTCTTCTCACGATTTTTGATCTGCCTGGGTGCAGGCTAAGAAAACCCAGCCTTGATTACAAAATTGCAGGCTAAGTAGGCTAACAAAACAGCACCAGCAAGAAACTGGATCAGCTTTGCTCTGTGTAGTTTTCCTGCTTGAATAGGGGGGGAAAAATGCTTTTTCTCTTACAAATCTGAAACCCTACCCCAGCTGCAGAGGTTGTTTGCACTGGGCTTCACATCAGCCAAATTTTGCAGCCCAACAAGCTCCAACAGCAGCTGGGGGATGCAGCCAGAGCAGCTCCTAGCACAGAGCCTTCCCTGATGCCATCCCTGCCCCTGCCCCTACAAATCCAGGATGGGATGCGAATCCAGAGGGATTTCCCACAGCCCCTACAAATCCAGGATGGGATGAGAATCCAGAGGGATTTCCCACAGCCCCTACAAATCCAGGATGGGATGCGAATCCAGAGGGATTTCCCACGGCCCCTACAAATCCAGGCTCCTGCTCCAGGATGGAATGCGAATCCAGAGGGATTTCCCGCAGCTCTGACAGCACCAGCAGTCCAGGATGCATGAGTGGCTTCTCAGAGCTTCCCCAGAGGATGTTCAGCATCTCTCTGCACCACGGCCAAAGTAAAGATAACTCAGAAATGCTTTGGCACCCCAGAGACTTTCACCCTCTGCGTTTGGGATCCCCAGTTTGAAAGGGTAGGGAGGTTTGAGGGATGGGTTGGATTTTGGATTTGAGGCAGGAGAAAGCCCTACAAGCAACAGCCTCCGACTTTCCCTCTCCAAACTGCTTTTCACCAAGCCAAGGTCGCTAAGCAGGAGTTAGCTTTCCATTCACACTTGTCAAAGTGCAGAATATTGTGGATTTGGAAGACAAAAGCAAAAAAAAAAAGGCCCAATTTTTTGCGCAACGAGCAGATATGGAAATTGCACTGAATGGCCTTCACCACTTTGCCACCGCAGACCATAATATCTGCCGTGGCACAGCTCCAGCCTCCTGGATCTGCTTCCCTGCAAACACCGCTCTAGCTGATAATGCTAATCCCTTAAACTATTCCCAGACAGGCCCTAAGGAAGGGAGCTAAGTAACTCTACAGGTAATGAAACAGATTTTTTTTTTTAGTAATAGCTCTGTCCATGTCTCAAACTAAAAGAACACTCCTGCAATTTATCTGGCCACTGGAGACTGACTCAACACTTCATCTCATGATGCTGCTGGTGGCCACACTGCCAACCTGTAAAATGCACCCCAAAATGGTCCCCCAAAACATGAGTGACCACAATAAGGGACACCTGCGTGCCCTGGTGAGTAACTTTTACTCAGAGTTGCTTGTGCCACCCACTGCCACCAAAGCTGTGACCCAAGTGACAACAAACACAGGCACCGTTTGAGGGGAAAATGCAATTTTTTTAATTCATCTTGTGTATTTGCAATGACAGGAGGCAGAATTTGCAAACCTGCTGTAACCGTGTTCCATTAATGCCAATGCTCTGGGAGGAATGAACTGCCTCACCTCTCCAAATTACTCCTGTGGTTCTACTGGGGCATCATTTGCTTCACCTTAGCAGCTTGTGGATGTGTCACGGGAGAGAATTCACCCCAAAGGAAGCTCTGAGGTTTTGGTGACTAAAACAAGAAGGAGCCACACTCGGGGTGACCCTGAGGAGCCTAGGAGGGGCACTGAGCTCTTTGCTCCCTTTTTCCTGACACTGATCACTTTTATTGCTGGAATTGCTTCTATAATTGCCTGTGTGCTGTCCCTGCCAGGAGCCGGGGTGGCACCAGGGAGCTGCTGTCCTGACCAGTGGTATCAGGACATTTTGGGACATGTTGGGACATTTTGGGACATGTTTGACATGAGAACAGGGTAAACACCTCCTTAGAGCAGAGCAGGGGTGAGGGCAGGGGCTCAGCTCCCACTGGCTCCCCTGGGCACAGCAGTGCTTTGCTTCATGCCAGACATCATCTCCAGGCACACACTTTCTGCCCCAAGCAGGTTTTCCTCTTCCCAAGGTGGGTAATTCCTCCAGCCTGGCACTGTGTGAAGCTTTGGAACCTCTTTAGAAAGATTTGTCCCCTCTCAACCCAAAGCAGGCACACAGGCAGCACCTGCAACAGGGCCAAACCAATTCAAAAAATACATATAATTAAAAGTAAATCAACAACTGGAGCTGAAACTTGCTGCTAGTCCAGGCTTTGCTAGGCTTGCACCTGGCTGACCGTGCCATGGCTTCACTCCCTGTGCCCTTGCCAAGCGCCTGTGTCATGGGAGTGTGTGTGGGGAGAAGCTGAGGTGGTGCTGACGAGGCAAAATGCACATTGCACAACCCCCAGGAGCTGCTTGCAGGTTAATCTTACACCAGCAGCAACCTGCCACCTACCTAGGACTTAAAAAAACACACCAACAACGAACATTTCGGCTTTACAGCCGCTCCGCTGAGGCTTCTAGCTGGGGAAAACAAGAGCGTTTCACATAAAATTGTGGTATTTGGAATAGGTGCAGGGCCTTTGGTCAAAGTCCATAGGGTGCAAGCTCAGCCAGCATCACGTGGGACGTGCAGCTCATAATCTCAGCTTCCCTTTGCAGCTGGAGCACTGAAAATTGTGTCTGAAACAACAAAGTCTAAGGTTTAGGTGTGAGATCAACAGGCAGCACTGCTTAAATATCATTTCAATGCACTATTTATGAATCAGTGCACTAATGGGTACTGCTCCCCCTTCCCTTTTCTTATTTCAATGGAGAAATTTGCATATTTGCAGGTGGTTTCTCCCATGTGGGCTTTGCCAGGGAATCATTCCCCTGTTGCACAGAATTTGGGAGACTCTTGAACATAGCTGCTGTCACCAGAGTTCAGATTTACAGCCTCAGACTGTGCTTGGCTTGAAATTAATATGGGCTTCCGCTTTTCTTTCCCCCCTCCTCTTCCAAAACAATATCCTATTAGTCATGACAGCCAAACGGGCTGGATTTGGGCAACAATTCAACTTTTTCTGAGCTCCCATCAACATCAAGGCCCTCTTGCCCAGAGCAGGCTCATCTCTGAAGGTGAGGCTGCAGGAGCCTGCTGTGCTCAGGGAAAGCTTATTCGCTATGGATTGCTCCAGCCAACAAAAAAATATCAGTCTGCAGCTTAAAGGAGGGAATGAAGGTAGGGACAAGCACAGGGTGAAATGCAGGGATGTCTTTGACTTCAGGTGTATTTTGTATTTGCATGGACCCTCGGGGAACCCTTCGGGGGCCAGGTAATCGTGGCTGAGAACTACGAGCACAATGCTGGAGGCATCTGCTCATTCCAGCTAGGGAAAGGGCCAGCAGAAAAGTGTTGTTTCTGAATTCCAGGGAGAATTTTAACCTTCCCAGACCATGCAGGAAGCAGATCCCCTCTGCTTGTTTGCATAGCACAGGTAGGGTCCCCCCAAACCAGGTGGGACTCCTTGCAGGGAATAAATCTCGTGGAAGAACAACTCTCCCGCTCACATGTCCCCCTGACAAGCTGCATCAAAAAAAAATAATCCCTGGCAAATTCTCAGAACAACTCTGGAAAGGATTCAAAGCAGGGAGAGGGCTCAGCAGCTGGCTGGGGCTCTGGGCTGTATTTTCCAGAGCTGCCGAGGAACCTCCTGTGCAACACATGAAAGCTGATCTCAAAATGCAGATGATGCTTCCCTTAATTCATCCCGAAGAACGACACCTCTGGTGCAAACCCCGGAGCTGAATCCCCTTCCTGAGCAAAAGCTCGGCCTGAACAGCTGAACTTGGAAAAGTTATCCGAGCGAGGAATGCGGGCGCAGGCGCTGGTGCTGAGGAGCGCGAGGAGGACGGGAAAGGGATTCAAGAATGATGCCATTCATTGAGATCGTGCTTTGTGGGTTGGCTACTTGCATCTTCCCTTTTTCCTAGTACTGGGGAGGATGCAGAAGGCCAGCACTGGGGATAGTGGGGGACACTCAGCACCCCTGTAGGGCCACCAGCACAGCTCCCTGCCTACCACCGCCTCCTTACCCTCAGCCTTTGTCACCCCCAGGCTTTTTGGGGACCCCTGCCCCTCCGAGGGTCTCACAGGGACCCTCCTGCCAGTGGCAGAGGGCTCTGGGTATCACCGGGTTCAATCCTGCATTATCAAACTTCCTTGGCTCTTTCCATCGGAAACTTTTACAATTCCCCTCTCGGCTGGAAAAGATGACTGAAGCAAACCCAAATTAGGAATAAATTATACAACAACTTTACATTTTTCTTTTACAAAGGAAAACTGTGCGGCGAGAGCTGTGCAGGCACCTCCTTCCCAAAGCCCTCCCTTGCAAGGATTATTGTGGAAGGCCACTGGCTTTCACAGATGGCTTAGCTTGAATAAATAAATAAATAAACACAACAAGAGGCAGCTCCAAACCCAGTCTGGGACCTGCTCCTGCCAGGCCACGCGCTGCCTCTCACCCCACAATACCAAATATGTGCAAGGGCTGCAGGATGCAGGGAGAGCCAAGCTGCAATATCCAATCCAAGCACTTCAAAAGCTCCAAAAGCTGCATCTGTGTGGCCGCTCGCCGACATATGGGCATCTATTTTCACAATGAATGGCCGGAGCAACTCCTCCTTAAAGCTCTCTCCGCCTGCTCTTGCAGGGGCTGTTGCATTCCCGCAGCATTTTTGCAATATTAAATTCTCCACCTCCCGCCTGCCCTTGCAGGGCACAAGGCAGAGGCACTCCGGAATAACCAGCGAGTTAAAAAGCAAAGAACAGAGCGAGCGCTGGCCACAGCGCTGGCAAAAATAAATCACTGCTGTCCCCTTCCCAAACCCCCTCCCGCTGCCTCCGAGGGGCCGAGCCCCTGCTCCTCAGCGCTCAACTCCTGCCCTTTTGCGGCTCCTAAACGCCCAATTTTTGCCCTTTTGCAACTCCTGAATTCTCAACTTGTGCAGCTCCAAAATGCTCAATTCCTGCAGCTTCCAAATGCTCAGTTCCTGCAGCTCCCAAATGCCTAATTCCTGCCTTTTTGCAGCTCCTAAATGCTCAGTTTTTGCTCTTTTGCAACTCCAAAGTGCTCAACTTTTGCCCTTCTGCAGCTCCTGAAGTCTCAATTTCTGCTCTTCTGCAGCTCCTAAACACTCCATTCCTGCCTTTCTGCAGCTCCAAAATGCTCAATTCCTGCAGCTCCCAAATGCTCAGTTCCTGCAGCTCCCAAATGCCCAATTCCTGCCCTTTTGCAGCTCCTAAATGCTGGCTTTCCACCCTTTTGCAAGTCCTAAAATCTCAACTTCTGCCCTTCTGCAGCTCCTAAACGCTCCATTCCGGCAGCTCCAAAATGCTCCCGTTCCTGCAGTCCCAAAACACTCCATTCCTGCCCTTTTGCAGCTCCTAAATGTTCACTTTCCACCCTTTTGCACGTCCTAAAACCTCAACTTCTGCCCTGCAGCTCCTAAACGCTCCATTCCGGCAGCTCCAAAATGCTCCCGTTCCTGCAGTTCCAAACCGCTCCATTCCTGCCTTTCTGCAGCTCCCGAATCCCCAACTCCTGCCTTCCTGCACTTCCCAAACTCTCCATTCCTGCCTTTTTTGCACGCTCCGAGCGTGCTGGTGTGACAAACCCCACTGCCGCCTCTGACCAAAAGTTACCAAATATTAAGGGGCGGGGGGGGAAGAGAAATGGGTGGAAAATGATCTCAGCGCTGGCACGAGAACAATACTTTCCCATGGAAACATAGGTATATATTTAATTCCTGGTAACTCCACTCCAGTTTCACCTTTCATCTCCCTC
>VZRL01004881.1:26918-102687 GCA_013397895.1 Origma solitaria
TCTGAGGGGATAGAGGGAAGGTGTGAGGGGATAGAGGGGACTCTGAGGAGATAGTGAGGCGTGGATAGGACTCCACAACAAAAGTTGTAAAGTAGGTGTGTGTGTTTATTCCAGCGCTGGGACACACGGGGGATCGCTCCCTAAATTCCGTGCGCAGTCTGTGGCACTTTGCTCGGTTTATATCGAGTCACAGGTTCCATATGCACGAAGCTCCACAATGCCCTATACATATTCATTATCTATCCCCGCTTCGTATTATAATGAGTCCAAAGTTCATTTAAATACACTTGCGCCTGCACAGTGCTGCCTGGTGGTCATGGGCGGGGGTCTTGGATGAAGTAAAGAGTCTTCCTCACGTTTAACTTCTCACCTTTCTTTCTTGTGCACACTCCCTGGGCTGAGTCCAAGCCCTAGAGCTGGCCTGGGCTGGTTTGGGGGTCCAAAAACAGGATTCCTGGTCTCCTTAACAATGGTTCAATATCCTCTTTACATCCTCTCTTTCTGTTTGGCAAGCGCAAAACATGTCAAGCAAGCAATACGTGTTGTTTAGTGAGCATCTCCTAATAAATCACTGTCTATCCCTAAATCAGTGAGGCCACAGCTCAAGTGCTGTGTCCATTTCTGGGCCGCTCACAGAGATATTGAGGGGCTGGAGAGTGTCCAGGGAAGGGAATGGAAGTGGGGAAGGGGCTGGAGCACCAGAAGTGGCTCAGCGTGGAGAAAAGGAGGCTCAGGGAGGACCTTCTGGCTCTCCACACCTCCTGCCCGGAGGGTGCAGCTGGTGGGGATCAGGCTCTGCTCCCAGGGAACAAGGGACAGGATGAGAAGGAAAGGCTGCAAGCTGTGCAGGGGAGGTTTAGGTAGGACATTAGGAGGAATTTCTTCAGAGAAAGGGTTCTCAAACATTGGCAGGGCTGCCCCGGGAGGCGGTGGAGTTCCCACCCCTGGAGGTGTCCAAGGAATGCCTGGATGTGGCACTCAGTGCTCTGGGCTGGGTGACAAGCTGGGGATCTGTCACAGGCTGGGTCATCGGGGAGGTCTTCTCCCAACTGATCGATCCTGGGGATCCCTCAGAGAGTGGCCAAGGCTGTGCCCCCAACAGCGACCCTGCTCTGCACCCCTGCAATGCAAAACCCCGGGGACAAATCCTCCATCTCCCCCAGCCCAGGCTGCACCAGGGGACAGACACCTCCCTGCAGCCCTCCCCAGCAGGACCACATCCACCACAGCACGGCAGAAATAACACCAGCTCCTCCTGGTGTTTAAAACCCACGCCAAAACCCACCCAGGACAAAGGCAGCTCTGAGATTCTACTAAACGAAAGAAGCACTGCGACAAGCCAAGTAAAGCAGGCGTGATTTCAATTATGTTTTACTCTTCATTAGATTGTTCATTTGAATGTTCATATTACAAAATTAGCTGCCATGGCCCACAACTGGATGGGACTTCAGGAAAGCTGTCCACTTACTCAAAAGAGCACAAACTAGTATTTCCTTTCAAAGAACTCTGTGAAACAATAACACATTACTCTTTAAAGCTAAATAGTGCTAAAATTTCACATAATCTACATTAGTTTTGGTTTTAAATAATTTTACCAACCATTATAAAATTAATGTATTTGCATGTATCAGGTTACAGACATTTGCATTTCAATCAAGGTGAAGTATCCCATGCTGGAACAAGGAGTTTAAGCAATTGCTGTTTCAACAGCAGCTAATTCTTATTGCCTCAGAACCAAGTTTCCAGAAAGTATTGAACAAGAAAATGCAGGACATTGTTTCCCCACAAAACTGTTAAAAGTCTGTTACAAACAACAATAAAATGCCTTCTGGACAGGAAGCATTTATAAAATGCAGAGCTCTCCCAGCGAAGTGCTTGCACGGGGCATTCACTTCATTCTTCCCATTTAGAGTCAAAACCCTGAAGTGATCACTGACCAGATGAAGAAGACAAATATCCTCTGAAATGTTTTCGATGGCTTGGGGAGATTGGCAATCGCGGGTACTCCACTGGATCTGGCTCCTGGCTGAAGTGAACTGGGCAGCAGCTGCTGAGATCGGGAGAGAAGTGGTTGAGGGAAACTTGAACCCTTAAAAACATGGAAGGAAAGCTGTTTGAATTGCTGACTCACCATGCACTCACTCCTGAAGGAACACTATGCTGACATCACAGACTTCACACCGTGTTAAGTTTACAGCATCCAAGCACACAAGGAGGAAACCGTCCGTGTACTCCATTCCCTTGGTTCTAACCCTCTTTTTGTTTTACTTGTAAGCCAATCAAGCCCACAGGTGACCTAATACTGCTTCAGGCCTTTGTTTGTAAAAAAAAAAATGAAGATAAAAAATCGCTTCTATTCTATTGGGCTTAGATCCCTGAAGAATCCATACTGTGTATGGAAGGCTCTGTGTTGTGCCTTGATGAAAATAAATGCACAGTAAATGTTTATTGTGCAGTTTTCCTCCCTCTAAGTTTTTCCCTTTCCCTCCCAATAACTAAAACCAAAGTATGAATATGTTACCAGCACACATGGACAGGTTTACAATCTTCTGTTTTTGAAGAACAAATGACAAAAAGCATCCAAGAATATTGCAATTTCTTTTTAAACAGACAAGTAGCAAAACTTTGTACCACCTGGAACAGAACTGCGGAGACAAAGCTCTCCACACATTTTGCTGTAATACTTAAGTAACACCAATGCAAGAACTTTTCTCTTAATGGTTACTAGTGTTCAAGGAATCAGAGGTTTATGGAGTTACATAGGTCTTTCTACCCTGTGAACTACAATTCCACAGGTGGCACTGAGATGCTTCTCAGGACACAGTCACATGGCTTTCACTTTGATTTGCTTCATCTTCATCTGCTTCTTCTCAAGCTTCTTCTGCTCCCGCCGCAGAGCAGCCTCCTGTAGGCAAGGACAGGGATCTGAATAAACATGCGTGATCTCTTCGAAGAGCAAATCATTTCAGAGCCAAACAACAAAGCCCTCCAGCACTGAGTTCACATCTCACCGGGAGCCTTCACGTGTTTCAGAAGGCAGCAAATACCCTGAGAGCTCTCTGCCCACCAGCAAACAGAAATCAAAGTTGCCACTGCTGCTATAGCTACAGGAAGCCCCGGAGATCTAGGAGGGATCTGCCAGCAGCCTGTGCCAGTGTGAATGTCCAGCTCACCTCCAGCCGACGCTGTTTCTCGGGATCCTCTTCGTTCATGATGCGCTCCTTCTCCGCCCGTTTCTTCTCCTCTCGGCGGGACTGGGCTGCCTCCTGTCTCTGCACGTGAGTCAGCTTGAGGAAGTTCTCTTCCACCCGAGCCCTGTTCTTGTCAGCTTTTTGTTTACCCTTTGCACAGAGAAAAGCAAATGCAATTTATTACTGATTTCGCCACGAGCAGGATGCAGGATCTCTAGCAGTCATACAAGAACCCTAAGGCTCCAGTGTATCCTTAAGGGCCCAGTGGTAATGGTTCCAATTTCATACCATGTTCAGAAGAGAAAATGAGACACTACTCACTTCTCTGTTCAGCCGGAACTTCTTTGCTTTGTCAATGGAGTAGATAACCATGCTCATCAGAGGCAGCAAAGATTCCATGTCCTTTGGGGAAGTGTTGCCTGAACCAGGCACTGAAATAAAGAGTTTCTTGTTCATTCCGAGAGACTGGCAGGACTTGGCTACTCGCTGTAATGCTCTTCCCTTATGGCTCCCACTGTTCATGAAATAAAGCTGCTCTTATCCTGCTCTTTAGAAAGCTTCCTTTGGAGCTATGGGTTTGAATTTTGAAGAGATTTGAAAATCTATTCTTTTCTAGAACAGATTCCCAACAGGCCACTTTTATTTCAAACCTGGGTAAACCAATCGAGTCTGCCCAAGTTCCTGCAAGGCTTGTGGTTTAAACACAAGCCACCTCAAGAGAGAGGAATGTGAGTTGAGGTCAATAACAGTCAGGTCAAGACTGAGTGTCCTGTTATCATGACAATATGCTGCTTACTCCCGAGTGTATTGCTGCCTTCTATTTATCAATCAATGATCCTGTTACATGCACTGAAGTCATTCATCACTTATTATTGTCCACAGGTGACAGAACATGAGCATGTGACACACACAAATAAAGTCCAACACTGGCCCAGACACAGAGAGACAACAGTTCTCTTACCATTAAATGTAAACAAAAGTGTCTTCTTAGTTTCAGGCAGTTTTGTAAGCTGGCCCTCCCTGGAGGAAAGAAACAAGTGTTTGGAATGAGTGAATAAAAATACAAAGTAACTAATATTGGTCAGAAAAACCTCATCAAGAACCAAAAGACACTTGGGAAGTACTTGAATAAAAGAAACATTAAAAGCCTAGCTAGAACTCGAAGTTAAGTTTCGAACTATTCAGATTCCTGAACTGTTTTACCCAAAAGCCTGGAGGGGAAAGGCGTGAGTGTGAAAACATAAAGCAACAGCCCCTCTGACTGTCACGTGGGCATCTGAGCACTAAGAATGTTTTTAATCACATTCAGCTTCACACACCCCCTTGTTGTTTATACCACTACAGATTTCTAAATATTTTAGGAAAACAAAATATTTTCTAAGAGTTTAAGTATTCACTGCCCAAAATCCCACAGTATTCTAATGTGAAAAATCTCAGGCCTACCTTTCACAGATTCTCCACAACTTTAGCACAAGGTATACACATAAGCTGCCTTATAATTAATCAAAATATGTTCCTTTATGTTAATTTATTTATATGCCTGTGAGCACAATACACCCCTGCAAGAGGCTACATGGTAATTCAGTAAGACACATCACCCAGCACTTGGCGATTCTGAAGCAGCCCCTGAAAGCACCTCTGGACTAGGAGGCTCAGGGAAACAGCAGAGTTGCTGCCCCTGTGGATTTCTGAAGCACGACTGAGAATCAGTCTGAACAGAGCTCTGCTTTTATACCTACTCTTGCATAAGTTTTGGACCGGAGAACTGGTCCGAGAATTGGACAGACTCGATCTTGTCAGCGTAGTGTGTGAGGAAGTGGATCATCTGAAAGAGAGACGGGGGTTAGTTTTCCCCAACACCAATCCATATGGGATTTTCCCCAACACCAATCCAATTACCTGCTCCATATGGGTTTGCCAGGTTCCCTGCCCATGGCAGGGGGGTGGGAGCTGGATGATTTTTAGGGTCCCTTCCAACCAAAACCATTCTATGGTCTATATATCACTCAGAGAATTGCTGTGCTCAGCTTGCCACAGTGACACTGATAACAATGTGAACTTTTCCCTTTAACTTTTCCTATTAACTTTTTTAGAACATACAAGCTGTAAATGCCAGGATTATCAAGGAGTATTTGTATTAATTCATTCAGGTACTTAAGGTAGTAAGTTTACCTTAGCATCCATCATTCCCTCTGTGACCTCTCCCATCTCTGACAAGATAGCCAGCGAATCTGGAAGCCCGTATTTTGCACCAGACTTAGGTTTATCACTGCAGAACTCACTCTGTTTCAAAGAGAAAATGAGAAAGAAAAAAAAAAACCACAAGCCTGTAAGTATCTTATCAGACTGAACTGCTGTGGAACAGCAGGACCTCTAAAAGTACCTAAAAAGAAACAATAAAAAAATACGCTCGGTCACTCAGCCTGGCTTGGGGACATTTCAAACAGCATCAACAGTCTTTAAGTCAGTATTTCCCTTCAGAAGTCAGCACTTTAAGGAAAAAGATAAAACAATGCTAACACATCCATGCTGGAGTTTTCAAAGTGGATTTAGGTATTTTGCTTACATTGTTTGATAGCAGAACAAAAATTGGCACCCTACCAACCACACTCCATGCTGTTACTTGAGAGAATAGATTTGCAAAGCATTGCTTGTTATCACTGGATTCTTTGCAAGCTTTGCAATTCTTTTCAGGGCTTGAACATATGGAAAATTTTAATTTCAGATCACGTAAAAACAGATGACTTAAACCTAAATTTTCCACACCACATATCACTAACATCACTAATGAAGTGCACTTTTCAATGCTTGAAGAAGTCTTTTGTGCAAATTAAATGAGGTGAAGTGACACTTGTGTATGCTAACAAAACACTGCAGCCTCTCCTAAACCAACTGTACCCCAAAAGAAAAGTGTAAGCTGCTTTCCACTGCCTCTTTCCCTGCAGGTCTGACAGGGAGGAGCATTTCTGATGTTTGATTCTATTAGAATTTTATCTGCAGATGAAAATGCCTTTTCCCCGCAAATTTCAACAGGTCAGTCACAGGTTTTCAGCTGTTCCCAAGAAAATAATGAATATGCAGATTAGATTCTTATATGCTATTATTTTTCAATGTCCATGTACATACCAGGTCCTGCATCTCTTTCTGAAGCCTCACTAGTGCTTTTCTGGTTCCAACAGCGAACACATATGTGTCCATATCTTCATCGTTCATTGTCACTTTTATTTGCTGTAAAACAGACCGACATATGGGCTAAGCAATCCTGTCCAGGCAGACTGAACAGACAGACGAACAACCATTAAGTATTTCAGATTGTAAAGCCACTTTTTATCAAGATAAGGTCCTGAATCATGATAGACTGCTCACAAAACCACTCAAACGATAAAACACACAGATAAAGCAACTTCCAGTCATCAGCAGCTTGCATTTCACAGGGAGGAGAGGAATACAAACAATTCTTTGAGGTTGTTTCAAAAGTTACTGAACTGGAAGACATGGAATACTACAGAAATCACCTGGAACAATCAAAAACAGTGGAGCAGAACCAAAGTTTATCAGAGCTAATCTGAAGGGCTGAGTACGCACCACTTGGTCTGACGCCGGCCTCATCATGCGCGCCAGGACATTCAGCAGGTCCTGCCTCTTGAGAAACTAAAAACATAAGGTGGTAAACACAGGAAACAGCTGAATAGACAACAGAAAAAAATTCCTTCCCAGTATCTAACCTGAGTTTTCCCTCTGTGACCAATACAGCTCAAAAGCAGACTCACATCTGCCTCTCAGGCCTTTGTTCCCTCAAGTCAGAAGATGAACTCTGGGGCTGTTCCATCCCAGTGCAGGGCTTTGTATTTGTCTTTGCTGTACCTCCTCGGAATTCCTGTTGGTCCGTTTATCCCTCTAAGTGGCAGATGGGCTCTCCAGCCTACAGTTACCTCTGTTCACATTACTCCTCTGGTTTCTATACTCTCTGCAAGCACTTGCTCTTTGGTGCCCACTTTAAGGGGCAGAATTCAGGTCCGTACAAACCTGCAGAGTTTTCCCTCATGTGTTTATATTCAGAACTCTGTACGTGAATATGAGCACAAAAGCCAAGCTGGGACTCGGTGTTGCTTACACAGGAATGGAAATTCTCTAGAACCTGACAACTGGTGAGACGTAAACAGCACCACAAATTCCCTCATCCTTACCTTTAACTGGATGAGCATTCCTTCACAGCACACCCTTCCAGAGCACCACAAGTTATATATGTGTTCATTTTCTTGATTCAGTTTCCCAGTGCTTGTAGCTTCTTTATTAGTGCCATCATCCCCTGAGGAAAACAACAGTGAAAGAGAACTGCAACCTAAACTCACAAATTGAGACAGCACAGCTCAGCAGAAGGTTTAGAGCTGACAATAACACAGCACAGAGAAGGATTCTCTACAGCCTAAATGCCACTCTAAACCCAGCTTTATTCAAATACTAAAACTGGATCCTTGTCATTACGGAACTCACCAACAAGAGCAAAGTTACTCTCTAGCAGCTCCCTGTGAGTGTTAAACCAAGCATGAGCCAGACGGTTGTTTTTGTTCTTCCCGATGATGTAGTTCATGATGTAAGCCAGCAGACCTGTTACCATCAGGATCTCCATGTAGTAACTCTCCCAGCTGTTTTGAAGGTGAGCAGGTACCTGTGTAAGGGAACAGCAACTGTGATTTACATATTGAATGAGTGGATTTTATGCACACAAACAATTTGGGAAACACAGAGTACTAGAGAAGCTCCATCCCCAACACAGCAATAAGCTCCACAAAGGCAACAGGACAGAGCTCAGCCTACATAATGCACTTGGCTCTGCTGGGGCACAGTAATCACACAGGAAACAACTGGTAACAGCGTTCCCAAAATACCTGCTTAATATAAACGAAGTACTCACTTCCAAGTGAGCCTGGGCTAGCACACATCCCTCAGAGTAAACAGCCCAGCACTTCAATTCACTGAGCATTTGAGCTTGATGCCCTGCCCATCACAGCACTATCTGATGATCTGTAACTTCTGAAATCCAAAGCAACACCCTATGCACGGAACATTCTCAGGATGCCACCAAGAGCCACAGACTCCATGGGGGAGCAGGGAAGCCTTCCTGACCTTGCCACCTCAGAGGCTAATTAGCCATTCTCCTATCACTGTACCACCCTTCCATCACAAAAGTACCCAAACCTTAATTCTCACTGCCAAGGTCAGCTATAATACATAAAAAGAGATCTCAGGAGTAATAAAAATGCAGACCTTGAGTACCTGATCATTCTGCGAAAGACTATTCTGGGAGGCAAAAAGGTGATGCAGGGTGGGCAGAGAGATTGGCTTCAAAAACCATCAGAGTTAACAAGTTCTAATCTGAAACTGAAGCCCTGGACAAGCTAAAAACACAGTGTTCATTGTAAGTGCATATTAGCACCCAGTGACATTCTTGACATACTGTCTTAAGAAAATAAGTGATGGAACTCTAAATAGGAAGTGGATCAACAGTTATACCTACATTAACTATTGTTATGGGGTCTTTATTCTTGCTGTGAGACGCATCTGGTTTCTCTTCGTACCCTTCAAACTCCTCATCATCATATGGTTCACTCTCAGTGTCACCTTCCTAAAGGACAAAATCACAAGCGGCATGAAAATCCAAAGCCCAGCAAGTAAAATTCAAAAAGAGAAGGTGAGAAAGAAAAGTGCGGAGACAGTATTAGGAAACACATAGAGGAAGGAGACAAAGCCTTACCTGTGTGTCTGTGTCATCAAAGTCTTCCTGATTTTCATCCTGACCTTCAAGCTCCACAGTGGCTTCTTCTTCATCATCTTCTGTAGTGATGATCCTCTGAGGAGACTCTGTGACTGCATCTTCATTCACATCTTCAAATTCAGCAAAGTCATTATCATCGTATTCCATAATGTCATCTCCATCCTCAAATTCATCATACTTTGCCAAAGAAAAGCTCCACGGGATGAACAGGACAGCGATAACAATATACAAATTCTTCATTTTCACTGGAGAAAGAATTATATCAATCATTGCAAGAAGTCCTTGTCAATTCTGTTACATCACACCTCCACTAATCCCCAACACACAATGCACAATTTGAAAACATTATGGTAGTCAGACCAGAGAGAAACAAACCCCTTCCTGATCTTGCCATCTTCTCTATAAAGGAAGTGACTACTGGTACAAGAACAAAATAACTCTGAAGGTGAGGTTCTGGACTCTGTTGCTTGTGGCAGCGGTGAATTCACATTGGCCACACTGTTCAAATGAGCTGAGATGGAAAGCAGGGATATTCTGCTACAAAACTTACTCTCCAACAGCATCTTCCAGCCAGCGCTGCCAGCTCACTTCCAAGACCACGTTTTGTGTCTACTGTTGTTATTAATTAGCAATTAGGCACAATCAGAGCATTGAATGTGCAACAGCAGCAGTACATCTTAAAATGCACTTGATTCGTTTAAAGAGCAATGATCTGATAGCCTCTGCTAGTTCCAAAGCGCTCATCTGTGATTTTCTAGGCTGCATGCTCAGAACTAAGTCCCGCAGTGTCCCATCACGATTTCTGCACAGAGACAGAGACCTTTTGTTGGAAGTTGTGCCAGGGGTGGGGTGGAAGCAGGAAAGGATGGATATTGCACTGCTCCTCAGAACAAGAGTAAATTGGGGCTCACAAGACCAGAGCTTTCCCTGCATCGGCCAGAAACCTGCAGAGTTTATCAGTTCATCATTTTTTTGCCCTCATCTTCCTGTCTCTTCTGTTTGAGTTCAAAACAGTCCCAACCTCCAACTCAGGCTGGGGGGACCTTCACCAAGGTCCGAAAAAGGCAGCAATAACCCCTCCAGCTGCACTTCATAACCAGGCACAGAGTATCAACTGCATCAGGCTCTGCTGCCAGGCTCATTTTACCCCCTCCCGCAACCAGATCTGAGTGGGAACCCGAATGTTAATCAGAGTGTTCTCTTACAAACTTAGAATAGAAATTATTTGTTTCTAAATTTGACGAGCATTCCTCTGAGTGCCTCACACAGGGAACCCACTGCTGTGGATGACAAGGACGACTAAAATAAAACCTTTGTCAAAGACTCCTCACTCCAGCAAAAACCCACACAGAATATGCTCACAGAACCTTAATCAGAATGGAAAGTTCAGCAAAGCAGAGCAATTGCTGTGGGAACATCGCAATTTTATGTGGATTTAAGCAGAAAAAAAACCCCAAAATACTATTTATATAGGACGGAATTTGCACTCGGAGGTTAGAAACTACAGGACAACAGAGCCACCTGCTCGACTAAACCCTAACAGTTTCACAGTAAGAATTCCAAGACTATTTGAGCACATCCACTTTCAGAAGACCTGACAACTCCAAACAGCTTCGTGCAAAATAAACTCCTGCAGCCAATTCGAAGGATACAGTTGAGCTATGGTGGGTGAGAGCTGGAGCACCCCACTAACCCAGCAATGTGTCAGAACGGGTTCCAAGTACAAACTCCAGGAAGCAGAATATCCTCAGCAGGCCCTTCACGAACCACACACAGCACCGACTTTCCCTTGCAGGAGGAACTGATTCATTCTCCGATCTCCACACCAGACCCCACAGGCAAGAGAAACTACTTCAAACTATACGAAGCCAAACACTGCTGCTGCTGCCTGTGCTGAGCATTCACCAGCTTGAGGCTTGCTCAATAAATCTCGAGTCTAGACCCGAGCTCAGGGGCAGATTTTGGAGAGGCACTTGTCCCCGGCAGGTCGGATCCTCACCGTGACCCCCGCCCAAAGCGGGGACACCACCGTCGGTGTTCCTTACCCCGCCGCTCCAGGGAGGCTCCCAGCTCCTTCCCGGAACACGAGTCAAGGTTAACAAGATAAAATCAGCGATCTGCCGCCCCGGGGCGGTGCTCAGTCCCCCGGCCCCGCTACCAGCTCCTCCCGCCCCGCGGGGCGCAGCAGAGGCCGCGCACACCCGGTGCCCTCCGCGCCCGGCTGCCCTTCCCGGGGGCAGCGCCGGCAGGGAGCTCCCCGGGGGGGTGGGAGAGGGCTGTCCCGTCCCGTCCCGTCCCGTCCCGTCCCGGCGGGGCCGAGGGCCGCGGCCGCNAGTCACGGGCCCGGCCCCCGCCCTCAGCTCCGCTCCGCGCCCGCCGCGCCGAGGCGCATGCGCAGTGCGGGCCACGCCGCATGTGCGGGGGTGTGCGGTACACACGCGTGGGCGGGGGGCGGGCCAGCGCAGCCCTGCGGCGCGGGAACCACCCGAGAACCGACCAGGAACCACCTGGGAGCCAGCGCGGTCCCGGGGCCGCCGGTGACGTTCCCGTCTCCCGGTTTCACTCGCAGTTCTCCGGCTCCCGCCTTTGCCCGACCCCGCCGCCCTCACTCCCCGCGGCTTCACCTCCCTGCACTGCGCATGCGCCGCGGGGCGCGAGGCCGCCGCGCGTCACTCACGTACGGTGCGTGGCCACGTCGGTGCGTCGCGTCTCCACCCCCCGCCCCGGTAACCGGGGAAGTGGCGGTGGCGGCTGCGGGGCCGAGGGTGAGTGAGGGCGGCTGAGGGGCGAGGGAGGGGAGCGGGGCCGGGGGCGGCGGCGGATCCTCCCCCGCCGGCCTGCGGGGCCTGTCGCAGGTTGGAGCCGCCGTAGCCGCGGCCTGGAGCGGGCGCGGGCAGCCCGGGCCTGCCCCGCACAAAGGGCCCGCCCCGCCCCGCGGTTCCGCGGGCGGGAAGGGCCACGCTCAGGGCCCGCTGTGCCGGGACAGCGCCTGCTCAGGGCTCTCGTTCCCCCGCTCCCGGCCCTGGTCCCTGCCGTACCCTGCGGAGGGTGATCCCGGCGGGCGGGGCTCCCTCCGTCCTTCCCTCCTGGAACGGGAGCGGCTGAGGCGCATCGCGGCCGTGCCCGCGGCTCCCGGGACCATAGGAAGGGTCCGAGCCCCGCGCGTTTCCTCCCGCGGAACGGCGGCCGCAGGGCAGCGAAGCCTCGGGAGTTTTCCTGCAATCTCTGCGTCCTGTAGGAGCCTCTCCCTGTTCGCTCGCTGCTGGCGAATGGGCGAACTGACCACATTTTGTACTTTTGATGCTGTGTGGCAATCAAAAAGCGCTTCTCCTTATTTTTTGAGGTAGCGGAACGGGGGAAAAGGTGCGTAAGTGGAGTGAAGAAGAATCATTGCAATCAAAGTTTAACTTAACAGTTTGCAAAGGTTCCCACTGTGCTGTCACAGCGGAAATACACTTCCACCTCGCATCCCTCTATTCTGCGTTTTGTTTTCTTATTGCCACGGATCTGCAAGTGTAAAAGCTATAAGGTGTGTCAGGACAAGAGGGAAAGCAGGACTCCAGGGTCTGCTGCTACCATGGAGAGCTGAACCAGCAGAGCTTCCCCCAAAATCTTCTGCTGAGCTTTGGTCTCGACTCAAGATTTATTGAGCAAGCCCCAAGCTGGTAAATGTTCAGCACAGGGACCAGCTGCAGTATTTACCTTCAGATTGTTTTGAAGTTGTTTTCTTGCCAATGAGTTCTGATCTCATTAAAGATTCTCAGTGTGAGGATTTCTTTTATAAGATTGTAGCCTTTGGACAGTTAATTATAATGCATTGGAAAGCAGTGGGTGTCTTGCTCTCTTTCCTGCCTTACAGGTATGATTTGCTTGACCATGCAGATAATTAAAAGACTCAAGAATGGAAACTGTAAATCTTAATATATCAGTTCAGTCTTCACCTTAGAAAATCGAGTTCTGGGCAGACATGGCATGTGGAGTGTTTAAAATGCTGTTTGAAAAATATAGGTTGGAGAGCATATAAATATATATGTGTGTAATATAGAGTCATCATATATATGGCTGAAGGTGCTGTCTTAAGAGGAAAAAGGAGTTGGCTTTTGGTAGAGATGTGCCTGAGCTCCCACAGAGCCTTGTGCTGCTCTGGGGCTATTTCTGTGGAGTTTCTGTGTTGCAGGAGTGAGGTATTGACAAGCCATGAAACACTTACGGATGGAACTGTGTGGACATGCAAAATATGCACAGAGCTGCCTTTTCATCTCTCGTTCCTCCTGATGTTCAAAGTTCTGGCCTCGGGTTTAGTTGTCTTAGGTTGCAAACAGGACAGGTAACATCTTAAATATGCTTAAGTAATCCATGAAGGACACAGCCTGTTTTGGAAGATAACCACTTTGTTTTATTCTTCTTTGGAATTGTGGATATGTTCACAGTGGTGAAAGAGCAGAGCCCTGTCCTTTTTGGGAAAGAGATTAAACTCTTGTCATTCACAGTTCCACAGGTTCCTGTGTCACGGCTGAAGTGATCAACTAACAAGAAAAATCATGACAATTATCTATAACTGCCTGAAGCAGAAAGGGCATTAATTTGTCTTTTCTCATTTTAACAGGTGTATTGGGGGCATCATGAATTGGAATAAAGGTGGCCCTGGTACTAAGAGAGGCTTTGGGTTTGGTGGATTTGCCATAACCCCTGGGAAGAAAGAGGAGCCTAAGCTGTCTCAGCAGTCCCACAGTGCTTTTGGCACAGCTGGTTCCTCGGCAGCATTTGCGAAATCGGGGCCTCCTCAGCTGCCTTCCTTCTACAAAATTGGGTCAAAGCGAGCAAATTTTGATGAGGAGAATGCGTAAGTACAGTTATTTCTTGTGTTTATGTAGCTCTAGATTTTAATGGTTTTACGTTTGCAAGGCCAGGGGAAGTATCTGTGACATTTATATATATAAATATATAATAATGTACTCAGGAGACTGTTACGTACTACAGTAGCCCATGGAAGCTTTCCTCCTCCAGCTTTCCCCTCTCTAGAACTTTATTCACTCGAGGGTGTTCTCAGGGTTGGAGCCAAGCAAGATAAAATTGGGTGTCTTTTGCACGGAAAGACATTGGTCTCCACAATTCTTTACTAGCTCTTCTCTCAGCTGAATAAATGTATAAATAAGGCTGAGAAAGTTGGGATTGTTCAGCCTGGAGAAGCTTGGGGCTGACCTAATTGTGGCCTTCCAGTACCTGAAGGGAGCCTACAAGAAAAATGGAGAGAGACTGAGTTTGATGATATCTATTTGCCCTGTCATCACTTTGAACTTATAACATGAATAAGTGTAAATAAATAAATCTATCTCAACATCTTTTCTTGTGTTCATACTGAGTTTAATATCCATGTGGGTACCTTGACTCAACCAGAAGCCATGAAAGACAGCACAGTGCTCTCAGCTATGTGCTGACCGGGCTGTTGTTCATTTCTTTTCAGATACTTTGAGGATGAAGAGGAAGATTCCAGCAACGTGGAATTGCCGTACATTCCTGCAGAGAATTCCCCCACTCGGCAGCAGTTCCATTCCAAATCTGCAGACTCTGACAGCGATGATGATCCTCTGGAGGCATTCATGGCTGAAGTGGAGGCAAGACCCGTCTCGGGAAATGTTTATTCATTGATGTGGCTGTACCTGTGTGCCATCAGGGACAGCAAATGTCACTCAGGGCTTTGGCAGTTGCAGTCAAAATGCCACTGAGCTTTGGTTTTCATGTAGGATGGTGTTAGAACTCAAAAATGGATTAGATAGGCAGAGGGTGGATATGACTTACAATAACTTAACTATGTAACTGCTTTGAGGATGTCAGAATTATACAACATGACGCTCTGCTTGTCTCTGAATATCAAACTCAGGTTTTGTGCATTTTTCACTGCCTAAATGGAAATTGTTTGTATTTATCATGGGCTATTTCTTAGCTACAGTTCTCTTATTAGCTGAATTCAGGAGGAATATGGAGAATTTATTTTTTCAACAACGTTGTCACAAGCTTAGAGTATATAAATTCAAAGGTATTAGTAGGGGAATTTATTTAGCATAATCAGATATGGAACAAGAGAAAGTTTAGTCCAAGAAGTGTTGTCTCTGTGACATAATGGTCTAATTATGCAGGAACATTTTTCCCTCCCATGTTTTACCATCTTGGTCTTTTTAACATATGACAATTTTATGACCTGTTAGGATCAAGCTGCTCGAGACATGAAAAGACTCGAAGATAAAGACAAAGAAAAAAAGAATGTTAAGTAAGTTCTCTTTTATCATTTCCATCCCTGCCTGTGTCTCGTATGACGCTCAGAGAATTCCAATGCATTTTGTTGATGATGGTTGTTCATTAGACAGTAGAGAATATAGCTAATAAACATCATTAACCAGTGCATGAGACCCTGTGGGTAAGGATTTGTGCTGTAAAAATGGAATCACAGGGAACAATCCATGGCAGCATCCTGTGGCAAACTGCAACAACACTGAGAGTTATCCCACGGCAGAAGCCTTTCTAGGCCACAGAAATTGGGGCAGCATGTTGTACTCCTGCCACCTTCCAGATCAGCCTGGATAGTTTCTCTGCTTCCCACACCCTTGGAGTGGGAAGATCAAGGAAGACCTTGGAGAGATCAGGATGGTTTAGCTTCAAATTGCATTTATGTGAGCAAAGTGACTCAGTGCTGCTGTTCCTGGAGTACTGGAGACTCTTCCAAACTTGGACTAGGTTTTTAGACATTAAAGCTGATAGATCAGGTAGCACATGACAATTGGAGTACTAAATTTGGAGCTTAAAAACAGTTTAAATTTGTGCAGCTTATCTTTGTGTTTTGACCAAGGAAAATAGTTATGCTGTTGATTCTTGATAGAAATGTGAGATTTATTGGTAGAACTTAGATTGCATGGGGTTGATCAGATTATACATGGTCCTGACACAGAACACCGGATCCAAATCACCACCTGGGCAAGTTCTGAACTGGATTTGCACTTCCTGGCTCATATTCCTCTTCACTTATGGGACTTCTGTAGCATCAAGAGCTTAGACCAGGATGATCTTTGATGTGGCTTCTGCTGTGAAGATGGAGTCCTAACCTTGCAGTCTCAGTACTAGAAGTAAAGAGAAGTCTTTGCAGGGTCACTGCTGTGGTTGGCACCAGATATGAAAACTCCGTGGGGTGGGAATATAAATGTTGCCAAGTTGATAGTGTTGTGTCGTCCACGAAATCTGGAGCTCAGCACTAATCAAATGAAACTATTGAGCTGAGTCTGTGGAACACTTGCAGGGAAGTTTTTTCTCCGCTTGTTTTTCCAGGGGTATTCGAGATGACATTGAAGAGGAAGATGACCAAGTGAGTTCCTATGCAGTCTTTCTATCTTATTTTTTGTTGTTTTGGGTTTTTTTTACCTTCCCTCTCCAAACATGTAACCACTAGGGACAAACAAAATTCCAGTATCATGCACAGTATCCAGACAATTCAGCAGGAATTGTGGTTACCCTGCTGTCTCTACCCTTCTAGGTGTTTTAAGAAGAATATTAAACAATTGCATTCATTGAAGATTTTTTTTCAGTCAGTTTGAACATCAGCTTCCTGTACAGGTTTTTCAGTGTCTGAGGGTCTTACAAATTGCAATTAGCACAATCCCCCAGGGAACACCAGGGGGAGGCAGTTGGACTGTGGAATCTCCTTGCAGTGAAATGTGGGGTCTGTTAAAGGCAAGAATCGTGCTTTTTGATCCCTATTTTCAGGGAAGCTCCAGTTCTCACTGAGGTTTATAAGCACCACTGTAACAGAAATAATAAAGAGAAAAGACTTGGTTTCAAAAGATACCTTACTAGCGAGTCTAGTTCCTAACTCTTGTGGTACTTGCACTAATGCAGAGCTTGGCAGGGTTGTCTGCCTTGAGGCCTTTGCTTCCAGCGTGGTGAGTGTAGCTGTGCCAAAATTGGAGCAGAGGTGACTTATGCTTGGGGACAGCTGTTGTTCAAGTGTATTGTGTGCACAGCTCTGTGGCTGAGGGATAATTGACCAGGAAAATGGAAAAACCAGATGAGTATATACATATATTTGTAATTGAGCCTTGCCTTATAAATCTGATCTTAAATACTTGCCTCAAGTCAAGTGAGATCGGTGTTTTCTCTGTGAGAAAGTTTTTTTGGTGTGCCAGTGAGGATCTGAGAGACACAAACATCTTTGTGAGCTGTGAGGATGGCATGTGACAGGGTGACAGTGTCTTAACTTGGGCTCGTCGTGAAGGACTCTTCTGAAATTTTTTCTTTCGCATTTGTTGTTGACTCCCGCAATGAAAAATAGATATATTTTTGTTTCTTAGAGTCTAGTTAGGGAAAGTAAAGAAACTATCTTTGGCATAGCACATTTAAAAAAATAAACATTATATGCTTTGAAATAATGTGTTTTCTGGTTAGAAACCTACAGTGTTTATGCTTTGTTCATGTGGAAATAAGAAAAGATCCTTCTGTTGTTATACATAACAAGCCTTGGTAGAAGGAGTTATTAAGCAAGCAAATAAAAGCAGTTTGGTTTTTAAGAGCATTTTGTGGTGTAGCTGACACTGAAGTTGTTTTCTTCATTTTCTACTTGTCCTTCTGGCTGTGTCTGTTGGTGTTTCTAAGAAGAATTTTGTTTGTTAGCAAATGTAGTTAACTTTTTTCCTCAATGGTGGGTGTGAAAGCAAACAGCCACTTAGCCCACACATCACTGCCACAAACAGTAGTAATTTTGCATCCTATTGTATGTGAGTTTGCTGATCTGTTTTGCTGCAGGAAGCCTATTTTCGCTACATGGCTGAGAACCCCACTGCCGGTGTGGTGCAAGAGGAGGAAGAGGATAACCTGGAGTATGATAGCGATGGGAATCCGATTGCACCGTCCAAAAAAATCATTGATCCTCTTCCACCTATTGACCATTCAGAGGTAGGAGGGAATTCTGTTCTCTTCTCTTTGACGCATTCCAGAAAGCAGGAGCTGAGCAGGCTCCTGTAATATTTCAGAGCTGTCTTAGGTAAGTCATATTAAATGACTTGAAATGCCTTCATTTAAGCAAATGTTCTATCAGACAATTAAGAACTTCAGAAAAAAGGGAATCCTGAGTCTTGACTCACCGAGTAATTAATTAATTACCTTGCAGATTGAATACCCACCGTTTGAGAAAAATTTCTATGATGAGCATGAGGAAATCACCAGCCTGACCCCGCAGCAAGTGGTGGAGTTACGGCATAAGCTGAATCTCCGGGTAAGCTGGTCACAAAACTGTCCTCCCAGCAGCCTTTAACTCCCTTTTAGTTTTGGATTATCTTACTTTGATTTCTTGAAAGTCTCCTATGGATTTGTGAAAGTGGGCAGTGAGGATTGCCAGTTGTGTGGTTACACTTTGACTGAAGAACTCCAGAGCTGGGAGGTAAAACTGGAAATATTATATGCAGAAATCAGTTCTTTGCAATTTGTGACATGTTAGTGGGGTGACCTTCTGTGACAGCAATTATTGGGGATGGAACATCAGTTATACACAAGGAGGTAAAAACAATGTTTAGTAGCTCATGTTGATTGGCAGATAATCTAAATTTTTATACATGAAAGTCGTATTTATACAACGCATCTGGAATTTTCACCCAGTGAAATTTAACATCCATTCAAGAAGTAAAATTATTTTTCAGAGGCAGAGAGACCGGTTTTTTTTGTTTGGTTTTTTTTTTTTTCACAGATTGCTCTTTGTTTTTCTCTCATCGTTCATCAAAAATCTTTCTCTCTTTCCAAGGTGTCTGGGGCTGCTCCTCCAAGGCCTGGCAGTAGTTTTGCTCATTTTGGGTTTGATGAGCAACTTATGCATCAGATTAGGAAATCTGAGTATACCCAACCCACTCCAATACAATGTCAGGTGAGTGTTGTTACTCCTCAAACTCCAAAAAAGAAATAAAGAGCACATGCAAAGAACTTCCTCATCCATATGAGGATGTGACAGACGCAATTCTAGTTGCCTACAGAGAGCTGTGGGTTTTTCTAAAAAAGTAGCTTTGATGCTTTTAAAACAGAAGTTTACCCACTTTTTTTTCTTGTTAAATGACCGCTGTAAATATATCCATATTTCTTTCTCATTGTTTTTTTGGTGAATGAAGAACATTGAAGTGACATCCCTTGTTTATAGAAATACCTGAAAAGTTGGGGATTTTTTTTTCTTTAGAAGTTGTATTAAAAATAACCATAGCAGTATCTGAATAAAGAGCCATAAATTGACGACTTTGTTCTGTGAAGAGCTATGCAAACTGAAGGGATTCTACTGCAATGTTTTTAGCAGTCTTAGAGCTGGACAAGAGGCATTTGTGTACATGTGAACATATCCTTGGGGTGCTGTGCTATGATTTCATACAGGCTGCCAACAGTCCAGCACTGTAATGGCTTCCAGCCCTCAAAACAAAGTAATTCAGAGCTGAACTTGGCAATAAAATTGTGGAAGCATTGACAAATTGTTGCAGCGAGCCCTCTCTTGTGGGCTTTCCCCTTGTTACCTGAGTTTTCCTGTACTGTCCAGCACAAGAATATGCCACAGTGGGCATAATGTGGGGTCTCAATCTCTTCCTTTTTAGGGTGTTCCAGTGGCACTGAGTGGCAGAGACATGATTGGGATAGCTAAGACAGGAAGTGGGAAAACAGCCGCCTTCATCTGGCCAATGCTGATCCACATCATGGATCAGAAGGAGCTTGAACCAGGGGATGGTCCCATCGCAGTGATTGTCTGCCCGACCAGGGAGCTCTGCCAGCAGGTAGGTGTGCAGCGCTCCTGTGTGTACCAGCCAAGGCAAAATTCTTGGCAAAAATTATCACAGAACCTCAGTAAAGTATTTGAAAAAGCTGCTCTGTGCATGAGTAGCCTGGCTCCAGCTCACAGCTCTTTCCTGCCCTTGTTTTCTTGAAGGATCATGACAAGTCTAAAATTTTAAATTTTTGCACGGTGCTCCTGTATTATTTTTAGGTATAAGAATGCTGTGGATGCATTGCCATAAATTGTATGTGCGAAAGGATAGAGCCTGCAGGTTAAACTGTTGTTGGATGTATATAAATAGGTTTTTCAAGTTACCGGAAATTATCCCTACGTCTCAAAGTATTCACCCCTGAGGAGTTCGCAATAATTTCATTAAGCTGCTAGCTGAAAAGTGCACTTCAGGAGCTGAGCTGTGTTCCCAAGGGAGGTGTGTTGTCTCAGAGCTGTCTGACATGAGCTGTGCTGTGTTTGTGTCACCTTCAGATCCACTCCGAGTGCAAGCGCTTTGGCAAGGCCTATAACCTGCGCTCGGTGGCTGTGTATGGAGGAGGGAGCATGTGGGAGCAGGCCAAGGCCCTGCAGGAGGGGGCAGAGATTGTGGTCTGCACTCCAGTAAGTACCTGCGTGCACCGAGTACAGGGTTTTGCACAGAGAGATATGATGTGCAATATGATATGTGATGTGTGCAATGATGATGTGTGCAATATGATGTGATATGTGTGAGATATGATGTTCCTATGATGTGGATATTGACAATTCTAGACTGAAGCCTTGAGATGTTTTCTGTTCTAAGTCTCTGGTAAGTCAGGATGAAAAGCAGCTAAGTGGTTGAAGTGGTTATATATATATCAACATGTTTTTAAATATGCTTTAAAAACTTGGCGTTTTTTCTTACTAGGGCCGTTTGATTGATCATGTGAAAAAGAAAGCTACAAACCTTCAGAGAGTCACTTACCTTGTGTTTGACGAAGCTGACAGAATGTTTGATATGGGCTTTGGTACGTATTGAACCAAAGCCACTGTTTTGGAAAACAGTTGGTGCCCAGTCCCAGCTTAGTGGGTCTGTAAAATTAAATAGTGAGCGAGAGGCACTCATTCATTCTGTAGTTAACATGTCAAATAAAGCAATGAAATTGCATTTTGACTTACTTCTACTAAATAATGAACGTATGGTGTTGATTAGAGCATTTCTTCTCCTTTGCAGAGTATCAGGTCAGATCAATTGCAAGCCACGTACGTCCTGACAGACAGAGTGAGTAAACAGTGAGTCTGGAGCAGAGCTTGGATTGCTAGTTCTGGACACAGCCACACCAGGAGATTGTGCCAAAGTCCACTGGTGTTATTCTCAGCATGGGCTGTTGGGAGGGAGCAATTGTGACATGTGGGCATTCAGTTCATCTCTCTCTAATCCCTCCACTGATTATACTCAGCAAAGATGATTAGCTGAATTCATGTTCATATGCCTTGAAATTCAGTGTTCTGAGCTGCCATGAGAGAAAGTTCACAGCAGTGCTTCGTATTATCAACATTTCATATGCCATGGAATGTATTTCTGCTCTGTGGTATTCTAACAGTGGTTGGTAATTTCCATTAGAACTCATAAAACCTCAGCTTCAGTTCGCTGCCACTCAGGAATCCAGGCCCTCCTTCACAACATCTGTGCAGCATTTTCACAGTTCTGAAAGAAAGTTTCTATTTCAAGGAGTTTGAACCCTGTTTCTCTTCCAGCCCTCTTGTTCAGTGCCACGTTCCGTAAGAAGATTGAGAAACTGGCCCGGGATATTCTGATCGACCCAATTAGGGTTGTGCAAGGAGACATTGGAGAGGTAATTCATGATACTTGTGAGACACTCAGAGCAAGGAATTGTTCTGTTTCTGTTCGTTTGAAATTTAAGTTAAACTGCAAAAATCATCATTTTAATATAATTTAAAATAATTTGTGCTTAGCAGAAATAGCAAAGTTTTATGGGTTTTTATTTTTATCTTATTGACCTTTCTTCGACCTTCTTTTGCCAACAAATATTGGCAGTGGTGGGAGGTTTCATCAAGGAGTAAAACATTAATGCAGTAGTTTATTTTTGTTATTAGGCTGAATCAATGGATATATCTTTTAGTTTCGTCTCAAAAGCATGAACAAAACCATTGCAGCTTCTGCAATGAAGGATTTGAAAATCTCTTTCATCTGATTTATGTGGGAATGTCAGTGCTGGACTTGTTTGACAGTGGCAGCTGAGCTACTGGCAGGCTGGGATCTGGTAGGAAGCTGATGTAGTGGGCAGATACAAATTTGCTGGGAAGAAACTTCGCTAATAATATATTGAAACTATTGAGAAATTTCACAAGATGCCTTCAGAACATTCTTCTTTTAACCAGTTCTCAGTTTTGGGTTTTTTTTTTACATCAGGGCTCTTTATAACCAAAAAAATGACTGCCCGAAGCCCCTTCTTTCTGGGAAAATTTTTCCTTAATTTTGCTTAAGAAAAGCACCAGCTTTCCCAGCTCAATCACAGGGCCTCTATTCATTGATCTAAACTATTACTGTATACTGGGAGCATCATCCTTGAAATAATATTAAAATGTTTAAAAATTAAATCTTTCAGAGAAACTTGCAGGGAGTGCTGTGAGCTGCCCTGCACTGTATTACTTGTGATGCAGAATTTTTGGGGAGTCTGTTTATCCCTCCCGCCTTCCTGACTCTGAGTACATTTCTCCCCTTAGGCAAATGAAGATGTCACTCAGATCGTGGAGATTTTCCCCTCTGGGCCCAGCAAGTGGAACTGGCTGACGCGGCGCCTCGTGGAGTTCACGTCCTCCGGGAGCGTCCTCCTCTTCGTCACCAAGAAAGCCAATGCGGAGGAATTGGCCAATAACCTCAAACAGGAGGATCATAACCTGGGGTTGCTTCATGGGGACATGGACCAGAGCGAGAGGAATAAAGTCATTTCCGATTTTAAGAAAAAGGGGATCCCCATTCTGGTAGCTACTGATGTGGCAGGTATGTGACCTTGTGGAATGCAGCTCAGACAAGCTGTGGGTATCAGCAGAAAGTGGAAGGCAACCAGGTTGGCTTCTGCTCGTAGCACACTGTGTTCCAGGTGCATTTCATGGAATATCGTGAGCTGGAAGGGACCCACGGGTGTAGTGAATGAGGCATGGACTCTCTTGATTCCAGCAGAGAGAATCATTTATTACAAATATGCAAGGCCTTGTATGTTGTACAACTATGCAAGGCTTTTTACACCGTGCTAAAAGTGTTCTATGCAGGGCTTTATACTGTGCTAAAAATATTTTGGCTAAAAATATTGTTAGTATTCTTGTTAGCTAAACAGAACACATGCTGGCCACATGCCACTTCCCTTATCACCTCCAATATTGCTGTCCATGCGCTCCTTGACCAATTAGCACTTCAATCAGGCGCTGTTCACACGAAGCTCAGGTGTCTTTTTCTTGTCTGCATGTTGGCTGTACGTTTCCCTGTAGGATTGCCGTCTGTGGGATTTGGTGGTTTTGTTCCAGACGGTCGGGACGGAGACGAGAGATCTCTGAAGTTTGGTCTTAGAGCATGAGGTTTATTGTGAAAGGTGTGGGTGTAGGGGAGCTGCTGGGAGCTGCCAGACACAGCTCAGAGGAGGGCAGAGAAGTGAGAGAGAGAGAAGAAAGAAGACAGAATACAGAATAGAATCCCGTGGTTGCCATTTACAATACAATAAATCATTTTCTGTGCTGAATATTCTAATTTTCACTAACCAATCTAGAACAAGCTACAAATCCTACAGCATTTACATACAGCCTATGAGAGTCATTGCATTACCATATGGCACTATATTTTAAACTCTAAAAACTGCTTTTTGGACCCTCTGCCGAGTTGGCAGGGTCTGCTCTGCCCCTTGGAGCTGTCTGCAAGCAGAGGGGATTGTTTAATCCAAAGGGGATTCCCTTCAGTGGCCACACCATTGTTTTCAGTTGTTCAGTACCTGGGGTTTGGGATCTCAAAGCTTGTCTTCATTTCAATCTCGCTTATAGTTTCCATATTCTCAGCATCTTTTGCCAGGTAATCATATTGATAAGGCTTTCCTATTTCATCCTCCCCAACATTTCCCAAAGTGTGTTCAGTGAGCAAAAGTGAGCAAAGGCCCTTTAGTTATTCTGTAAGACTTTCCTCGTCTCCTCTACACAGGCATCACGGAACCCAACTCCTGGCCCTGCACTGAAATTCCCAAGAATCACACTGTATGCCTGTGCAGTACATGCCTTTGGCAAGGGGGGTTATTTTTAATCTCCTAATGATGCCTGAATTACAGTCTGACATATTTTTAATATACAGAAAGACAGTAAGGCATGTCTTAAGGAAGTGGTTGCTGTTCATTCATCAGCTGAAGTATTTTTTGCCTGCTGGGCCAGAGCAGGGTGATACCCTGGTACCACAGGGATTGCTTTGAGTTAATTGGGGCTAATGACACTCCCCACCACATTGCTCTTTCTTCCAGCTCGAGGATTGGATATCCCTTCCATCAAGACTGTCATCAACTACGACGTGGCTCGGGACATAGACACCCACACCCACCGGATCGGCCGCACCGGCCGCGCCGGGGAGAAGGGAGTTGCCTATACTCTGCTGACCCCCAAGGACAGCAACTTTGCTGGTGACCTCGTCAGGAACCTGGAGGGCGCCAACCAACATGTCTCCAAAGAGCTGCTGGATCTGGCAATGCAGGTAGGAACCAGCAAAACTCCTTGGGATGAGGAGGTTTCGCTCCAGATGCAGCACAAAATCGGCCAGCTCACATTGCTGGCTCCATCATGTGTCAGCAGTGACCTTTTGGGGATCTGGCCTGGTTTAAAGTAGGTTTCCTGGTGTTTTAATGACCTTTGAAAGAATCCATGAAAATTTTGGAACGGAGCATGTGATCTATTTTGGGACCAAGCACTGCCTAGGAAATTAGGAGCTGTAATCTGCTGCTGCCAGCGGAGCACTCCAACATCTCATTACAGTCAGATTTATGGCAGGCACCTGGGAGATGCAGCTTAGTTGAAAGCTAAACTAGAAAACAATTACAGGGACATTCCCTCTGTGAAAAGGTTGTTGCTTGATCATTCCACCTGCTTGGCAGTGCTCTCTGGCAGGTTTGCTATTTATAGGTATGACAGGTAGCTGCAGCGATTGTGCCACTGAACTCATCAACTCTTTAATTTCTTGTGTTTTACTGCCTGCGTAGCTGCAAGAGAGCCAACGCTTTTTGGTAACTCCCAAATTCAGAGATGGATTAGCAGGTCTCTGGCTACATTGGCAGGCAGCTTGGGCAACAGCTGCCAGGAGTAAATACTTTTTCTGACATACAGAGACAGCATTTTCAGAAGAGAATCAGTGAGACAGAGCTCCCCTGGCTGCCTTGAGAAGAGCATGTAGAAGCCAACTGACTTACATTTGGAGAGGCTAAAGAGGTGCAGCCAACTATCATTTAAATACTGGAAACAGGAGGTCTGCTTGGGCTGACATCGCTGGCCACTGCTTGATACAGAAAGTTTTGCTGACAGACCCTCATTTCTCCTTAGCCAGGCGCTGGGCTAAATCAGTGAAACCAAAGTATGAGCAAGAGCAGAGCTCCCAAGTGCTGGCATTGGAAATTGTGTTTATTCCTGGGTTTACTAGAATGCAAACCCCCAAAACCTTGACATGGATGAGAGTTGAAGGCATAAAATTAATTTGCATAGAAAGCATTTGTAACCCAAGCATCAGACCTGCATGACACAACTGTCTACAGCAGCTATGTGGTTGAATGGAAAACAGTATTTATGTTTTCCTTTTGAAATGATCAGTATTCTTTTTTTTTTTTTCTGAGCCTCATTACATGCATTTGTGAAGCTTTTTATTCTCTGTGTTGAGAAACATTTTTCCTTCTGTTGCAGAATCCGTGGTTCCGGAAATCCCGTTTCAAAGGAGGGAAAGGCAAGAAGCTGAATATTGGTGGTGGTGGCTTGGGATACCGCGAACGTCCTGGGCTGGGCTCAGAAAATTCTGTAAGTAGAGATGCTGGAGAGGTTGTTCACAGATTCTTGGAACTTTTTACACTTAGTACTGATTACTCTTTAATTTAAAACATCTTGGTACCGGATTACAATATCTGCTTTAAAAGTTCTCATAGCTCAGCATCTTTCAAAGTTAGAATCAGATATCTCAAGTGAAAGTCTCCTGTGCTGTTCTCTTCTTGTAAAGAGCTGGTTTTTTTCGAGCCAGAGTGATCCAGAAGGTTTGGAAGTTCCTCATAAAATAGACCGTCACTGTAAAATAAATGCTAATAAATTACTTCCAAAGCCATTTCGAGGTTGATTCTTGGCAGAAAAGAAATGGAGCAAACTGTTCCACTGCTCAGGGCTCTCCAGGAGTCTGTCACCCTTAGCGGATGTATCTCCTGAGTGCAGGGACAGCACAGATTTGGGGAGTGGTTGAACTGAGAGTGTCTGTGTGGGATAAACCTCTGCAGTTGCCCTTTGTGTTTTTGCACAGGACCGTGGAAACAACAACAGCGTGATGAGCAACTACGAGGCCTACAAGCCCTCCACGGGGGCCATGGGGGACAGGCTGACTGCAATGAAAGCAGCTTTCCAGGTTGGTTCCATCTCTTGAACTCTTTTTGTCCCCTGAAAATGCAGCAGCCCTGTTATTTCAGGGAAGTTGAGCATGGTGGTTGTGACCATGTCACTTGGAGCACACTCAGCAGTGCAGTCCCAAGTGGTGGAATTAGATGTAGGCTGGACTGAACGTGTTTGCACAAATTTGCCAAACTTACTTCGTTTTCTGCTGCCTCTTCGCTCTTTTTCATTTCTGGATTCTGCGCCTGGCCTTGATCCTGTTGAGGTTGCTTAGCAGCAATAGTGTAATTGCAATCAAAAGAAAGGGGAAACAGAAGCTCTTTCTGTTCAGTGTAAAAATTAACCCCACAATGTAAGAATTCCCCTTTTGGTGTGGTCTGGCAGGAGGTGCCCGTTACTAACTGTGTGTCCATAAGCACAGCAGGAATATAATCACTCAAAGACTGACTTTTCCTGGGAGCTCTGTTTCCCCAAAAACGCAAGGCGGGCTTGCGGACGCGCGATGACTCCATGTTCTGTGGGGCAGCGCAGAGCCAAACCTGCTCTCATTTGTCTCTTCCTTTCCTGCAGTCCCAATACAAGAGCCACTTCGTTGCTGCAAGTTTAAATAACCAAAAGACTGGGAGCTCTGCTGCTGGTGCCAGCGGCTGGACCAGCGCCGGGAGCCTGAACTCCGTCCCCACGAGTTCGGCGCAGCAAAACACCGCCAGTCCCGACAGCCCCATCGCAGCCACCGCAGCAGCAAAGGGCGTCCCGGGCTTCACCAGCACGGGCAATTTGAGCAGCGTTCCCACCTTCCCGAGTGTCGGAGCGCAGGGCTTCAACAACGCGAATTCCGGCGCCAACAGTCGAGACGGCGGCGGCGGTGGTGTCGGTGGCGTGGTCAGAGAACGGTACAACGACAACCGGAACAGTCGCCACGGCGAGGCCCCGCGGCGTGGGGACGGCGGTGGCCGTGGAGAGGGCGGTGGCCGTGGAGAGGGAGGTGGCCGTGGAGAAGGAGGTGGCCGCTACAACGATGTCCCACGTTACAACGATGTCCCACGTTACAACGATGTCCCACGCTACAACGATGTCCCACGCTACAACGATGTCCCACGTTACAATGACATCCAGCGCCACGGCGAAGGCAGCGGCCGCCACAGTGACCCTTCCCGGCACGGCGATGGCCGCCACGGTGACCTCCATCGCCACGGCGAGGGCCGGCACTTCACCGACTTCCCCGGCGGCGGCAACCGCAACAACGGAGACAGCAGGAACAGCACCGAAGGGAGGAACAGCGAGAGCAGGAACGGAGAGAACAGGAAGGATGCCAACAGCCGAGACAACAAGACAGATGGTTTTGCTGTCCCGGAGCCCCCAAAACGGAAGAAGAGCCGGTGGGACAGTTAAAAACTGGGGGTTCACAGCTGGGAATTTCTGCAGGTAGTGTTGTCTTTTTCCAGAGGATTTCTTGGGGTTTTTGGTAACTGGTTGTTGAGCAGCTGGGGCAGGAGAAGGAAGCCATGAGAACGCCCCATGCGAGTTCATCTGCAGACAGATTCACCCGAATGAAATGCACATAACACGTAGTCAAAGAAATCAGTTTGATAAAGCTCCCTGGGCTCTGCTTTGAAACATTCAGTGCTCGAGAGACTCTGCTGGATTTAAACAGATCTTGACAAACAGAAGCTGTTCCACATCCTTGGAACGTTAAGAAACTGTTGTCCATAGAAGTATAAATTAGTCTTTTCTTAACCAGCGTTCACATTTCCAAACCAGTCCAGTCCACCTAGAGATGCTCAGGACCTGCCTGTTAGACATTAATCTTGCAGCAGTTTGGTCAGTATGGTGAGTTCTTCCCCCATCTCCTTTTCACATACTCTCTTCTCCCCAAATAATTTGGCCTCCAGGTTTCCCCTTACCTCTCTCTCCCCATCAACTAAGAATGTATCAATTTGCTTTGCTGAAGGTGGGGCAGAGCAAGTTGATTTTTCTTCCTTTATTTTTTTTCCCCTTCTTTTTTTTTTTTTCTGTGTGTGTGCGTGTATGTGTGTAACTGTTGAAGGGATCCTTCTCCAGCTCAGCAAACCACAAATTCACTTGTAGTATAGGTTGGACTCCCTGGATTGTTCATGGTCAGTGCATCAATTTCAATCCCATTGCCCAGATATTTTTTTTCTTTCAGAGAACCTCCTGTTTCCTAATATCCCTCATTCTGGTGGAAGCCTGCATAGCAAACTTGTCTCTCTGCTGTGCCTATGCACCCTCTGTTCTGAGAGGGTTGAGTGCTTTCTTCAAATTAAAAACAAAAAAGGGAAAACAATGTAGATACACAACAACAATCGGAGGCTGGAGCCCCCAGGAAGTGTGGCTAAAAGAAGAGGCTTCACTCAGAAATTCAGGGGTCTGTTGCTCAGAAGCCTTTAGGGACAACCCAAAAAACAATTAATGAAAAGAAACAGCTCAAATCTGGCCCCGTATTGGACACATGTAGTCAATCTGTAAAATCTTGCTTGCCCATTTTTAACTCGTTGTGTGTATTATCTGTTTATTAACTTTTTTTTTTTTGCCACAAGGTAGGGAAGAACTTTTCAGTTGGAACATGTCAGCACCCACCGCTGGCTCATTTCCACTGGAAGAAGTACCAGAAGCTGTCAGGGTTTTGTGACATTGTGATGTTTTCTTTATCAGCTATGCATTTACTTTCTGCTTGCTCTAGTAAATGTTTTATTACTGGTACAAAAATATTCAGCATGTACTTTTTATTCTCCAATTCTTTTGGCTGCCCTGGCATGTGGATGGAGAACTGACTGGCTGGAGATTTTACTGCGTCTCTCTCACCAGAAGTTGAGGACTGTAGTTGATAAAAGACTTCCTGTGGTTTTTCTTAGTATCTTTCACCCCAAAATGTTTCACAAATCATGTTTTAACTTCAAGGCCTCCTGGGGAATAGATTTTCCTCCTTGAGAACTGACTGACACCTGAACTGTCTTCTGTTGAGACACCAAGTCATTATTTGGGCCCCCTCAGAAACCAGCTCTAATCTGTTGCAGTTTTTAAAATAGCTTCCAGAATTCCCTCCTCACCGTCTGGGCAGGAATCGTTGCCCTGGTTTGAGCTCTGCACATTTGGTGTGAAGACAAGGGTGTTCCAGGGCAGACTAGCAGGGTTTTGCAAGCTGTTGTATTTCCCTCCTCACCCTGAAGGTCCATCGTTCTGCAATTAAAGATTGGAGTTTCAAAACAAAATGTGAAAATAGCCCCACAGTCTGAGCTGCCATCTGCTCCCCTCCTTCCCAGATCCCAGCTCGCTGCCACTGGGACCCGGCCCCGTGTCAGGCATATGCTGGGGTTTCTCCCCTTCTTTCTAACACTTCCTCTGCTTTTTGTAGGATTCTTGAAATTCCTCACCCCTCTCGCAGCTACCAGGAGCCTCTTGGGAAGAGAGTGAGTAAATATTGCTCAGCGACAGGGAGCCATCAGTGTCAGCCTGCAGGGCTGTGTGAGCTCCACGGGAGGGTTGACTCCATCCCCACCGGAACAAGGGAGCAGTGTGAGCAGCATTCCTACTGCCCTGAGAGGGAATCTGTCCCTGCAGTGGCAGCTGTGCTGGTGCCTTCCAAGGAGACAAATTCCATCCAGGAGCCCTTCCCTTCCCTGACATGGCTCCTGGCTGTCTGTCCCTCCCGTTCACTATGACTCCCTTTGCACCTTCGCTTTTCACTGAAATATCTGGGAATGCACAGAATTATTTACGTGTTCCCTGTCGCTGTCTCCAGCATGAAACTGCTGCCTTGAGGGACTGTGTAGGAAAAAGATGCTCCATGCAAACATGCTGTTTGATTGATCTGCCGCATGCACCAGCTCCTTGGGAGTGCCTTTCCCTGGGTGAGGAGCTTTCCCAGGCAGTGCCAGCGCAGGGCCGTGGGCAGGGGGTGCAGGGGCTGCCTGTCCCTGGTAGGGAGAGCAGACCTGGCTGGGAACAGGCCTGGGGTTCTGCCTTTCCCCCCACTGCTGCTCTCCAGCCCCTGGCTGCTGGGTCTGATGGAATACAAGGATGGAAACAAGCCAGACAGACTCTTTATTCACTTCTTAGACTGCAGTGAGATGACAGGGCCACGACTGTCGCATGCAGGGTCGTTTGTGTGAGTGGATGAAGTGTTGGGATTCAGGTATTCGCTGCACCCTTCCAGGCCATAAAGCTTGTCCTGCCTCCCTCAGCCCACCCTGTCCCAGTGCCTCCTGCTCCAGTTTGTGGTGTGTTGGTGTTCACACCACCCATGAGCTGCAGAGGATGTGAGGGAGAGCAGGGTGAGCTGCAGAACAGCTCCATGGGCACTCTGCTCCCCCAAACCGGACACGGCCGGAGCTGCTGCCTAGTAGGGGAGTCCAGAGCAGGACTGGGCTCCTGGGCTGGGCTTTAATGCCATGGAGAAGTCACCTCCCACTTGTGGGGGTAGGAGCGAGCACGGAGGTTGTGTCCTGGTGAAGACTCAAGGCTTTGCATGCACAGACATCACATCGATCCCTTGCACGTGAAGGGAAATGAGATTTTATGGCTTGTTTTTGGGCCGAGGGAGAGGAGGAGCGAGAGCACGTGGTCCCCTTGCACCCTGGCTCTGAAGGAAAGGGAGCTGGGTTGTTCCAGCTGCTATCCCAACCCTGGCTCTCCATGCAAGTGTAAGCAGAGCCCAAAGCACGAGGATCAGCATCTTTCCAGGCACATCTGGATGCCCAGGTGGGAAATCCACCCTCTTCACAGCGTCGTCTCCAGCTCCTTGTTGGGGTTGGGGTGACACTGGGTCAGGTCTCTCAAATCCCCCGTGTTTTCCCCCTGGGGTTTCTGGCTCATTTCCTGGGCAGGGCAGGGCAGGAGCTGGTCCGAGGCACCAGAGCTGGGGATGTATCCGGGCAGGCGGGGCCGGGCTGGGAGCAGCAGCCCCCGGGTGCCCCCCGTCACCCGCCCCCCCAGACTCGTGCTGCAGCTTTGGGGGGCCTGGGAGCCCGGCCCAGCGCAGCAGCAGCTCCCGCGGGGCGCTTGCTGCCCCAAATCCAGTGCCAGGAGCCTCCGGAAATGGGCTTTCTTGATCTCAGCCTGCACCTGAGAGAGCAGAGACAGCAAAACAGCCTTTCTTCCCCTTCCCCCTGCCTTTCCTTTCCTTTCCGAACCTTTCCTTTCCGAACCTTTCCTTTCCGAACCTTTCCTTTCCGAACCTTTCCTTTCCGAACCTTTCCTTTCCGAACCTTTCCTTTCCGAACCTTTCCTTTCCGAACCTTTCCTTTCCGAACCTTTCCTTTCCGAACCTTTCCTTTCCGAACCTTTCCTTTCCGAACCTTTCCTTTCCGAACCTTTCCTTTCCGAACCTTTCCTTTCCGAACCTTTCCTTTCCGAACCTTTCCTTTCCTTTCCTTCCCTTCCCTTCCTCCCTTTTCCCTGCCCTTTTCCCTTTTTTCCCTCCAAATCCTACTGAGGGCTGGCTCCAAGCTTTTTGCTCTGGTTATCACAGCCTGGGACTGCAGCTTGCCTTCCCCGACCCTACAGGGGCTGAACAGGGAGCTCAGCTCCTCATTCTTCCCACTTACCTCCCCATTGCAAAAGCAGTAGATAAAAGCCACAAAGAAACCCTGCCAAGAGACCAAAAGAGGTGGAGTTTGAGGTCCCTGAGCCTCCCTGGATGAGCATCCCTCAAGGCTCAGAGCAGTCCTCTGAAACACACCTGGGAGGAGTTGAAGAGCATCTCGTAGTGCATCTGGATCTGCCACAGGAGCCCGGAGACCTCAGTGTAGGGCATGGCCATGAACACCACGTAGTGGACTCCAAAAAGTGGCATCAGCACCAGCGTGGACTTGAGCAGCTTCCTGCAAAGAGAAACCTCGGAGCTGTTAGCCGGAGCTGACAGCCCCACGGTGTCCAGGCTGGAGATGGGAGCAGGAAGAGCTTGGAACTCCTGAGCCTGGTTTCAATCCAGCGGAGCTGCCAGAAGCTGCCATTGTCCTGCCGCCCTTCCTCGCTCCTCCAGCCCTTCCCACACCCCTGCTCCTCCTTCAGCACCCCTGGGAGCCGTCCTGGCTGCCCAGGGAGGACAGGAGGCACTTGCCTGTACTGCTGACGAGGGTCCAGCTTGCCTGTGGTGGTCTCCCAGAGCTTGGAGGCCAACACGCGGACGATGTTGAGGAAGAGGAAGAAGTTCACCTGCCAACAGACACTCACAGGGGTGATGGTGCCCACAGTGCCCTGGGGTCTGCCCGAGGAGCCCCAGGGACTCACAGGCACCTCTGGGCGAGGTGCAGGCAGGGACATGGGGACAATGCCATGGTCAGAGCAGGAGGGACCAGAGCGCCTGGACCCCTCTGGGCCCCCCTGCGTGCAGGAGTGGCCAGGACAAAACTCCAGTGACTACAAGCAAACAGCTCTGGTCTCTGTCAATCCTCTTTCCCCAAAAGGAATTGGGAGGTTCATCCACAGGATTCTTACCACGACAGCAGCCAGGATGGGAACCTGATAAATCCACTTCATGTTCCCTGCACTGAGGTCCCAGCACCTGAGAAGATCAGCGAAGAAACTCTTTGGAGAAACCTGACATCACTGGAAAGGTAAATTGCCTGCTGATGGCTCGCTGTACCCCCAACCACCCCAACACCCCCATCTCCCACCCTTCACCCCCTTGATGGGCTTTGTGTAAATCTTGAGCCACAGTTACAAGCATCTGTAACCATCACGGTGGGGCAAAGCAGGTTTGAATGCACATTGGTGTTCCTGAGGGCTCCTTGGCCACCTCCTCCCAAAGTGCTGCTGTTCATGTGGTGGCCTTTCTCATTTTAAAATGCCTCACTGCGGAATGTGTCCTTTAGCACCCATCTCTGTGCTTTTTATCAATCAATTTGTGCTGCAGGCATGCATCCACCATCCTCCCACATGCAGAATAAAACCACTATTGCTCTGCATTGCTGGCAGTTCTATGAACAAGCCTTGAACCTGCGTTTCCTCCTCTTTTTCTTTTTGGAAAATTTTCCTTACCAAAAAGCTCTGGTGCCCACAGATACTTTGCTGACATTTGCAACCCCTCTTTCCCCTCCCGAAGGCCGTGGAGAAGGTGGGTGTACGTACTGTGTATCTGCCAGCGAGGCCCTGACGCTGGCCCAGATGGACACAAACACAGCAGGGAGACCTGGAGGGGCAGAGCCAGAGTGAGGAGCAAGGCTGAAGCATCACCTTTGCACATCGAGCCAGTTCTGCATCCCTCTGCCCTTCCGGGCCCTTGGTGCTGCTCAGCCGTGGCCATGGCACAGCTCCCGGCTGCTCTCCAGGCCCACGGCCAGGGCTGGGCTCTCTGCTCTGTGCTCTGTGCTCACCCCAGCCGATGATGATGAGCACCCACAGGTAGTTCTTGTTGGAGAGGAAGGCCATGAAGATCAGGCTGTGCAGGTAGAGACCTTCCACCAGGATCCAGTAGTGGTTGGTGGCCAGAAAATAGAGGAAGAGAGTCACCACCACCTTGCAGCCAACCTGGGGGCACAGGGAGATGCCTGTGTCAGGCTGGTCCCCAAAAGCAGAACCTGGTGGCTTTTGCTTTCTGGTCACCAAAGCCCAGCTGTACCCCCCGTTCCTCTTGAAGAGACCTACATCTTCCCTGGGATATTCCAGCATCTCCTTTCCCATAGGACAGGTTTTCCCTGTACACAGACCAAGGTACTCTGTGGCTCTGCTCTCTAGTGTGGCACCAGGACAGGGAGAAGCTGGGCAGAGCCAAAGGTGGACCTTCATCCCCTCCTCCTGAGCAGCCCTGGACTGGGAGGATCCCAAGCACATCCCATTCCATCAGCACTCCTGAATCCCTCTTTCCCCCCATCCACCACTTGCCAGCTGCCCCCGTTGTCCTGGCAAGGGACCCCTGAAATCGTCCTCCCGCATCCTGTCAGTGTCGCTGGGCACCGTGCCTGAGTAGAGCACCACGTCCTTCACGAAGATGCTGAGGGCTCGGCAGATGAAGGACATGAAGAGGTGGACGTGGATGTAGTTCCGTGTGCAGTGCAGACGCCTGGGGAGAAGGGATGTGACACGAACCCAGCCCCGGCTGCCCAACCAACTCATCACACCTGGCCTCAGGTAATGGGGGGTCCCAGAGGGAGCTCTGGGGTGTCAGTCCTCCCATGGGCACAGAAATCAGATCTGGGAGCAAGCGGGGTGTCCACACTTTCCAAGAGCAGGGTGGAGCGGATCGGGAGCTGGTCACACTGGAGTTGTTTGAGGTTTTGGGAAATTGGCTGATGTTTCTGTTGGGTCTGGGGTGGTTCCCATTCCTTTGGGGGCTGCCCCCCTCCCCAGGGCTCATGTGTGGGCAGTGGGATGAAGAGAGTTCTCCCACACAGGAGGGCTTTGACCTCTCCTTACTTGAAGTAGGAGAGGATGCAGACAGCGACGATGAGGGAGGCCAGGGAGACGGAGTAGCCCACGGTGTACATCAGGTGCAGGCGGTCAAACACCTCCTGGAAGAGAAGGACTGGGGTCCAACTCCCCCCCCGAGCTCAGGGGCAGCAGGGCTGGTTTGAGGAGTGGAGACAGAAGAGCCCCTGCCCCTAGCACTTCCCCTGGCCTTTGCTTCACCTTTCCCTGACCCCCACCCACCCTCCTTTCCCAGCACCTTTGACAAACAAGGTCACCTTCTCCCGGCTCCGGCTCTCGGAGGAGAAGAGCAGGGCACACTCCGTGTAGTTGGCCCAGGTCTTGTTGATGCTGAGAGCCATGGCCCAGGTCCCGTAGGCACTGCAGTACCTGTAGGCATGACCTGGGAACAGCAAGGGGCACCGTGGCAGCAGAAGGACCCACGGGAAGCCCAGACGTGTCCCTGCTCCGTCGATTGTCACCGGGGTGAGGTCGCTTTCCGCCCAGGTACAGGACTTGCCTTTGTGGTTGAAGTCGTAGATGTAGTCAGGGCAAGGCACTGACACCTCCTGGCTGGGGGAGCCCCTTGGCCAGCAGATGATCCCGTCCCACTCCGGAGGGCAGCTGGGGTCTGGCCAAAGAGCAAAGACACAGCTCGCATCTCCAGTCAGGCCCTCAGCAGAACCTCCAGATTCCCCAGGTGTCTGCTGGACCAAGGGGAGGAAAACGCTGCCCCAGATCCCCCCCGGGCTGCAGAGAGGGGGAAGCTGCAGGGCACAAGGAAGGGGGACACATCCCACCTCTTCCAAACGGGGCACGGCCCCTCCACAGCTCTTGTTTGTTTGTGGTGTATATGGAGCTGTCCGGAAAATGCTGGAGCCAGTCCTGGCTCCCCAGGGCGATGGTTGCACCCAGAGCAGACAGGGTGCCGTGAGCTCCACACACCCCCAGGGGCTGAGTGTCCTCGGCCCCATCCCACTCCCATGGGAGGGGACAGCATTCCCCACAGCTCCACCAGGGCTGGCTGACCCAAACACAGGGGAGGGATGATACCTTTGATCTTCTCCAGCTGGGCCTTTATGTCCCTCTGACACTTTTCCTTGGCCTCCACCAGGAGATAGATCTGCTCTTCTTTCGTGAGAACATCATCGGGATCGACCTGCCCAGACGAAAGCCAAGTGACAACCCCTTGGCTCAAGTCATGGCCATGCTCTCCCAGCCCTCTCCAGGAGAGTCAGGTTTGGGTGGCTTTGGGTAGATTGATCAACACAGGGAAGAAAAAAGCTCCCCCTGCCTTCCTGCTCTCATTTTTCCTTCTTCCAAAGCTGATGTTGACCCCAAGTGCTGGGTGTCTCTGTTACCCATGCTGCAAATGTCTTTTGGGGTGTTTTGGGCTAAGATGCTTGAAGGAGTTTAGAGCCAGGAGAAGGACACAGCTTTGGAAGTGGAAAGGAGCCAGGAGGGAAGGGGTCACTCTCCCCAGACTGCCTGCAGTGAGCACAGCCAAATCTGGCCCCAGAGAGGAGATCAGGACTCCTGTCCATGCTCTGCCCCAAACCAGCATCTGGCTGGGTCGATCAGGGGCTGGTGAGGGATGTGGGGAGGAGTGGGATCCTGGGGGTGCATCAGCAGGATGGGGGCCTGGCCGTGGGAGTCTCACCAGCTGTGCCCAGCTCTGCCCTCACGCCATCCCTCCAGCCCCTCCTGCACTGCTCGTAAACCTCCCGCTCCATTCCCCCGACGCCTCCCAGGCACTGAACCCTGCCCTGGATGTGCCCAAGAAATGGAAAAGCCATCACGCTGCAGTGCCTCCATGGCTGCTGGAAAGCTTTTAGCAGCAGTGGAGATGCTCTCCCCTCCTGGCCAGCAGCTCTGCAGAGCAGGACGTGAGTCGGGAGCACAGCCACCCCGAGCAGGCCGGTGGCACACCCGGTGGCACAACCAGCGACACCGACAGCCAGGACAGGCAGCGGAGGAGCCCCCCAGGCCACGCAGACTTACCAGAGCCGATGCCGAGCTCAGGAGGCAGCAGCAGAGGAGAGTCACCGCGATACCTCCCACGGGACCAGATGCCTCCATGGTGCCACTGTGTCACTTGGATGGGGACTTCAGGGACCAGAATCGCTGCCAGTGGTGGAGAGGGCTGCTGTGTTCAGCAGGACAGAGCATCTTCTGGGAGCACCTTCCCGGCTGCTGGCCCCACCGAGGTGAGGTGGCAGTGGGGCACAGCCCGTCCCTTGGAGCTCAGTGCCCTGTCCCTGTGGGTGCTGCCCCAGCAGGGCTATAGGGATCTGCTCAGGGGCTCTCCAGGCACAGGGGTTTCTCCCCCCACCATCCTTGATCCTATTCTCTCTCTGTGTCTCGCCTGCTTTAAGCAGCTCCACGAGCGTGTGCAAACAATTCCCGTTCGGATGGGGATGGCAGAGGTTTATTGGCTTAGCCCAAGGTGCTAAAATCCTCTTCATTCAAGGCAAATTCCTCTTCTCTTTTCAGAAACTTCTCTCACTGCCTGGTGGCTCATTTTTCAGCTGTCACAGCATTCCCCCACTGCCCCCATGCTGCTCAGTGCCCTCCAGCCCCAGACTGGTCCCCAGGAGCTGGAGGAAGGTAGGGAAAATCCCAGAGAGGTGGCTGGAGGCAGGGAGGCAGAGGGTGCAAGCACGTGAGCAGCACCTCAGGCTGATGCTCCTGCAATGGGATGTCTTTCAGGTTTAACCCTTTTCCTTCTCCAGGGGCTGGGGTGTGTTTTGGGGAGATGTGCTGGGATCTGTCCTGCTCCCCCACACACCCGCAGTGACCTCAGGGCACGTTTGCGTTCTCTCCTGCAGAGGGGGGCTGGAGGCTCCATCCCGGGGCAGGGGCTGGAGGGAGCAGCCACCTGGGTGGGCATCAGGTCAGAGCTGTTCCCACTGCAGCTGTCACCATCCCTTGGCACCTGCATCCCCCTGGGGTGGCCCCAGGGGTGTTCTCTGCCTTTCAGGGCCATGCTGATGCTCAGCTTGCTCCCACCACCCAGCCGGTTCCAACACCCCCAAGCAGCCTGAGTGTCCCCCCGGGGAAATGGGGCACAAAGAGGGGAGCCCTCTTTCCCCAAGCAGGTTGTCACCAGTGGGATGAGGCTGGAATTCAGCAGCTCAGTGCCAAATCCCAGCTCCCAGCCGAGGCCCCTCCCTTGGCCCGTGCAATCCGTGTCCAGACACAGCTCTTGCTGCCTCCGTAAGTGCCCCAATCCCGCACAGAGCAGCAGAGCATCCGGAGCCTCCCGTGGGGTTCTCCTGGCAAGGCAGCTCATTCTGGCCCCAGCCATGAGCCCCGGGGCTGCGTGATGAGGGTCAGAGTCCTGCTGGGCTCCTCTGGTGAGGGAAGGCTGAGCGAGCACCGCAAATCTCAGTGACAGGGCTCAGGAGGGGCTGCTGCTCCTGCTGATGGAATCAGACAGGAAAACAAACCCCTGATGGCAGTGGCCATCAGCTGAAAATCAAGGAGGGACTGGGGACATCAGCAGCAGCTGCCTGCCTCCACTGCCCAGGCCATGGTGTGGGTGTGACTCCAGCTCTGCCAGCAGCTCCTCCGGATGTCGCATGGGCACGGAGGGCAAGCGAGGGATAAACAGTCAAACTGCACCATGACTGTTTTCTGAAGGCTCTGCTGGGTCTGATTTCTAATCCAGAAGCTGCTAGGGAGTGAGGATGGAGTTAAGGTGAGGTTATTTTGGAGTCAGATGCACGCTGAGGGGGAGGCAGCTCAGGAGCAATTTGATTCCCTTGATTTCCCAGGCGAAACCTGACCCAGGCTCTGAGTTCACACTTAGCAAAACATGTTGGGTTTTTTGCTAAATGACTTTTTATATTAAAGAGAGCTCTGGAAAGCCATGATTGCAAATGACACCCATCCAGCCCCCTCAGCTCCCCAGTCCTTGCTAGCAAGCAGGAGTTGATGGCACACAGCAACTTCCCAGCAGTTTGTGGCTGCTTCCTCCTCCTGAATGACCTCCGTAACTCCTCCTGTGCCCTGCTGCCCCACACATCTTGTTTAAGTTGATGGTTTAGAATGTCTCAGTGTAACTTTCAAGCCCCATTTTCTGGGATGCTGAAGTCCAGTGAGTTCTGTGCCTTTTGTGGGTCTTCAAACAGTTGGGAGAGGAGGGTGAGAGCAGCAGCATCTCACACCGGAGCCTGCCCAGCACCTGGAGAGGAGCCAAAAGGAGATCCTAACTGTCCTGCAGGTGTTGGGGGTGCTTGGGATGGGTAGTGCAAGGCTGGGAAAGACCTGTGCTGATGAATTCAGTTGTGACTTTGACTATCATTTGCGTTTCCTCATCAGCCATCCTGAGCGAGGTGAGCAGCTACACTGTGGTCTTTCCCAGGGCATAAGCTCAGCCCTGGGGAGAGACTGGGGCAAAGCAGACCCTAAGCATGAGGCCAGGGGAGTGTTCAGAGAGTTCTGATCTCCTTTGAAGCAGCACTTTGTAAATCCCGGTCTTAAAAGGGCTCTGCAGTGCTGGCCCTCGCAGGCCTGCCTGCAAACAGGCACGTTTCCCGTGGCTATCGTGGCAGGTTTATCAGCCATCATGTTGCTATTTTCTTGCCAGGCCCCCGTGGCCATTCGCGTTTAGGTTTCAGAGATCATTTAGCAAGCAGCCCCCATGCAGCCCACCCAGTGCAGGTGCTGGAGGGGGACATGTCCCCCCTTTTGCAGCTGAGGGGGGCGGCTGGTGGCTTTGTGGAGCCAGGAGCTAATGACAATGGGCAATTGTCAAATTGGGGCCCCTCTCGTTTGAGTTTTCTTCCTTTTATAGTAAGTAGCAGTTGCTCCAGCAGCTGGCCTGCCCCTCTGGGGTGAGCACTGGGCTCTGTATATAAGGGAAGGAGCAGCCTTTGCCTTTCATCCCTGCGTTCGCTTCCCTCGCCGGGCAGCAGGGCTCATCCCACACCTCCGCAAATCCCAGCGCAATGCCGCTCAAGAAACCTGACCCCAAGAAGGAAGCAGCCAAAGCAGCTCCAGGCTCAGAGCCTGCCTTCGATCCCAAGAGCGTGAAGGTGAGTGAGGAATGAAGACGTCACCGTGGTTCTGTGTGCCTGCCATCTGCCAGGAGCAGGCGATGCAAAGTGCTGTGCAAATGGCTTTAGCCAGGCTGGGAGCCAGCCTTGGGAGGGGAAAATTATCTGATTGTGTGGATGCAGAACTGGGAGTGATGCTGTCCTGGCTGGGGGGGATGTCTCAGTCTTTCCCACCCAGCCCTGCCCGGCACTCGCGGGAGGGAACCAGGACAGCACTCACAGAGCTCTGGCTGCAGAGCTGAACCCCCAGCTCCTGCTGAGACCCCATGTCAGGGCCCCAGCAGCAATGAAAAGCTTCTCTGCCTCCCACTGTCTCCATCCTGAGGTATTTTGTTGCCTGCGTTGCCTCCTCTACATAAGAGCATCCTTTATCCAATGGCTCCACAACAGGAGCTCGTTTTTTCCATGATTCCTCAGGATACTCACATTTTTAACCCAGAGCTGTGGCAGGAGAGTTATTAAGAGCAGGCTCAGCATGGAGGCTGTTTAATCACTTGAACTTGGGATCAGGCCTTAAAATAACATCTTTTTCCCCCAAAATAGTCCTGACTGTGGTCTGAGCATCCCTCCTGCCTGCCCACCCTGCTGCTGCCAGCTGTGCTTTCCACAGGGATCTCAGCTCCGCAGCAAGAGCAGAAGCAGCTGGGGACACAGCACAGCCAGACATGGATATGGGACATGGCCCCTGCCCCAAGCCTGGGGAGGGAGAGGTCCAGAGGGGAGACTCCCTCTGCTCCCCCCAGCAGTAGCACACCCCTCATGCCCGGCTCTGCTTCCTTCTCTTCACAGATTGAATTCACGGCAGAGCAGATTGAAGGTAAGTGCTGAGTTCAGCTTCTCTCAGAGATGGCTTTAGAAATGGGGAATCCTTTTCCCAGATAGTTTTTCACCACAGACACGAGAGCTGAGGCCCCACACATCAAATCCCCTCTTGGGGGAAAGACCAGCAGGATCCAGAGCCTGGCGGGGAAAAGGTATTTTTCATTCATGGTGGGAGATGCAGCCTGGTCAAAGCCAGGGATTCCAGTGGGAGGAGCAGCCTCTGGCGATGCAGAGACAGCCCCAGAGAGCGGAGATTCAGTGAAAAAGGGCATAAACAGGGATGTCCTGCAGCAAAGCTGGCTGCTGGGGGTGCAGGGATCTAGCAGGTCACCCAGCCAGCTCTGCAGAGGTGACAGAACCTGCTCGAGCAGCCAAGGGACTCGTCCAAGGAGTCTGGCAAACCTCAGCCCGCATTGCTTAAGCTCGCTCAGGACCGTGACGCGTTCTGAGGGCACAGCCACGCGCGTGTCCATCCCTTCCCTGCCTGCCGGGCACTAAGTGCTTCGCTGGAGTGGGAATGGGGCCACTCCAAGCTCTTCTTCCCTGCAGAGTTCAGAGAAGCCTTTGGGCTCTTTGACCGGACGCCTGCAGGGACGATGCAGATCAGCTACGGACAGTGCGGGGACGTCCTCCGGGCACTCGGCCACAACCCCACCAATGCAGAGGTCCTCAAGGTGCTGGGCAAGCCCAAACCAGAAGGTGACAGCGAGCTGGGGACAGGGTGGGACAAGCAATTCCTATACTCCCTGGCAGCAAGTAGAGGGTTACATTCCTTGTAGGAAGAATCCTGCAAGGTAAAGGAACTGGGAAGGAAATTATGCAGACAGGCTTCATGCCTGTGTAATTCTTTCACTCCCCTTCCCCATACCATGGGTGATGATGTAAGGGATCACAGTCCTCCCACAGGAATGGTGGCAAGTGATGCTTAGCAGACCTTACACTGAACTGGTGCAAACTGGTATAACCTGACCAGTCCCAGTGCAGCCACATTACCGTAGTGACACTCACCCAATGGTTTTATTTTGATATCAGGGTCTCCGTGCGGTTCCCTGATGTTAATACTTTATTCCTCATATGGATCTTCCAGTTTCACAATATAATATAATACAATATAATACAATCTAATATAGTACAATATAATAGTTGTTCCATCTCCTTGTGGAGCTTCTCCCCTGTACTCTGATGGAAAAGAGACCAGAAAAGTTAATCAGGAGGCCCTCAGAGGCTGGATTCAGCCCCATGAGGTTAATCTCTGACCTCCTGTCCTCCCCTTCCAGAAATGAACACAAAGATGCTGGACTTCGAGACCTTCCTCCCCATCCTGCAGCACTTCACCCGCAACAAGGAGCAGGGCACCTTTGAGGACTTTGTGGAAGGGCTGCGTGTCTTCGACAAGGAGGGCAACGGGATGGTCATGGGGGCCGAGCTGCGCCATGTGCTGGTCACGCTGGGTACGGAGCACCCCAGGGCGGGGGGAGCAGGGCACGGGCCCCAAGCTCTCTCTGGGCAGGCGGCTCGGGTAGCTGGCTGGTCTCACATATCAGAGACCTTTTTCACTCTGCTGCTCATAGGCTCTTTTAGGAGTCAACGACTTCTGAATGTGTGGCCTTTTCCATCTTATGCCACAGCTTCATGCATGATCCAGGCAAGGCGGAGACTCCAGAACAACCACATTTATGAGACAACTCTTGCAATGTAGTCCTCTCTCCAAAATCTTCCACCAGTATTCCTCAATAGCGGCACACAGCTCTTCTTTAATCCCCTTCTCCTTCCTCTGGTGTCTTTGATTATCTGAAAGAAGGACAGGAAGGTTTTGGCAGGCTGAAAACCCTTGCCCTCACCTCTCCATCCTCCTCTTCTTCAGGGGAGAAGATGACGGAAAGTGAGGTGGAGCAGCTCATGGCAGGGCAGGAAGATGCCAATGGCTGCATCAACTATGAAGGTAGGAGCATGAGATTCCCATCGGGGACATCTCAGACATGGCTGTCTTGTCTTAGAGGGCAAAATGCATCCTCTGCAAGGGCTCTGATTGGACTCGATGATCTTAATGGTCATTTCTAACCTTAATGGCTCCAAGACTCTGTGATGTTGGTGATCACTGGGAGGGAGCTGTGGACCACCCTCCAAAGCGTTTCCAAAAAAGCACTGAGATGTCAGCCAGGGTGGGAACAGGGTGGTTGTGCCAGTGATTTCCAGGAAAAGCAGCTGAAGACAGCATGCTTCGAGGAGTTCAGGACTGTTTTATCCCCAGTTTTGGCACTGTTTTGTTGCAAGCTATTGAAAATAAACAAAGCCAGCATCTTTCACAGCAGAGGCTAATTGGGAACATTTGCAGACCTGGATCACTTGCAGCTCCAGGAGGGTGAAATTCTGGAACAGGGCACAGTTAAATTTGGGAACCCCTAAAATTGGAGAGCAGTAAGGAAAAGAGGGGGCCCATTTCCTTTGGCCTCAGAAAACTGGGGATAATGGTACTGGCTCATCTCCAAGGGTTGGTATCACTCTGAGCAGATTGAGGATGGCATGCAAAACGTGGGAACGGAAAGAGGAATATCAGTCCTGGCAGAGCATCCCTTTCATCCCTGGGGTGTCCAGGCTGGGGGTCCCCCCTGCTGCCTCTCCACCTGCCCCCCCAGCTCACAGCATGTCCTGACCTCTCACACTCTCATTTCTCCTCAGCTTTTGTCAAGCACATCATGTCGGGCTGAAAGGAGAAACTTCAGGTGAGTTCAGCGGCGTCTCCTGCTGCCCACTCCAAAATTGGAAATCCTGCAAGTAACAGCCAGGGGCAGAGAAGCCAAAACCCAAACATGCAGTGGATTAATGCCACAGGAATAATCCCAGCTCTGAAGGCACAAGTTATATTGATGATAAGGAATCTCATTTGTAACTCCTGCCAATTTAAATTTATCAGGACAGTATCACCCCTATGATGGTCATTTGTGGTCTGAGTAATTGTGTGGAATTTCTGCTCGGAAAGAAAGAGGCTGGGGTGGTTTATGGTGCCACATTTTCTAACCTGCCAGAAGCTGAGGGGGTCAACAGCAGCCAGGGGAAAAAATATTTTAAAACCTGCATCAGTGAATGACTCGATGCTAAGAAAATATAAAGTAATTAGAAAGGAAATTTCTGAACTGAGAAATATCAACATTTCCATTAATGTTAGAAAGAATATGGAAAATGTACCATGGATATTTGTTAAGCTTTTTCATGTTCCTAGAGATCTGCCTGAGGAAAACAGAGAAAAATTGTTGAGGGGATGAGGTTTCTTTTAGGGTGAATTATCACTCTAAAATCTATTCAGTTGAAAAGAAAATCCAAATTGCTGGCTGGCTACAGCTTCCCCTGCCAATTTCTTATGGTTTCATTATCTATTTACTTTTTTAAACATTTCTCCCTCTCTCAGCTATGTAAAAGGCAATAGGCCAGGGGGAAAAAAAAAAAGAGAGAGAGAGAGAACAAGTTAAAATGACCTTCAGATACTGGTAAATACACAAATTAAACATTTAAAAATCTCTCCCCTCCCAAAATCTCTTTAAACATCAGAAGGTTAAAATGCAAACAGTCAGAAGTCTGAACTTTGAATGTTCGGCATCCTTTTTGTCTTCTTTTTAATCCATTTCTCTCTGGTTCCTGTTCATCAGCTCAGCAATATAGATGGTTGGGTGGCAAATGCTGCCAGGAGATTTAATTCTTCACATAATTATTTGCATATAAAACTCTTTTTTAAATGGTGCGGAATTACAGCTCTTGACATTTTGGGTTCATCTGAGAAGGAATACTCTGAATACTCTCATCCCAAAGACTCCTTGCATTGAGCCCTCTCCCGCTTTTCTCCCAGGCTCTCAGAAATGTCTGAACACATCTGAGCACCATGAAGAGCGAGATTCCTCCATATCCTTTCTCTGTGATGTTCTGCATAAGCCTTGGCCATCTCGTGTGTGTGCCTAAGCCTGGTGTTCAATGTGATGCCTGCAACTTGGCTTTAAACGCCAAGTTACTCTTTCCAGGTTTTGCCTGTGACATTCAACTCATTAAATTTCATTCCTTCCTCCCTTACATGGCTTGTCTGCTTTGGCTTGCGACTACTCACCGACGCGGTGGATCAGGAGCTGTTTCTGGGCCAGGTCCCTCCTCATGGCAGGGGTGAGGGGTCCCTGGGGGTAGGGGTAGTGTCCTGCCTGGGATGGAGCCCAGCCGGATGGGCTCCCCGGATGGTTCTCTGGGTGTGTTCCAGCCAGGAGCTGCCTGGGGGCTGTGTGACACACGCTCGTGACTCTCTCTCTCTTCCTACCTGCAAAGCAATCATCAGAACATCACCACAAGTGGTGAATAATTCATGGCACGTAACTCAGCCTTCCCATCAGCAGAACACCGGGGAGCAGAAAACACTTTCCTTTGATTTGTTCCTTATTCCAACGTCCCCACTCTGACTTTGACTAGAAACTGAAGGCGTTTTGCCCTGATGTGTTGACTTCAGCTGCCACTTGCTCGTTCCTGTGCAGTGACTGAGTAACAGCTGCTTTCAATTCCCACTGTTTGATTCAACTGCTCATAAAAAGCAACATAAGCTGTTTATAGATGCAAGATTAGATTTGAGCTCCTCTCTGTGCTATTCCTACAGCTTCCATTAGGCAGGATCCGGGCACCTCGCGTTTTTAATGTACTGTCTGTGCTTTAACCTCCTGGAGGACCACGGTGATGGGGTCAGAAGGGACCCTGCTTGCTGCACGCTCACTCTGGGGTCACGTTTGTCCTTGTCACCACCGTGGCACCAACTCCTGCAGCGGAACAAGTTGTGGCAGAGAGGAACGGAGCAGAGGAGAGGTGGGGACCTGCCTCAACTCACAGAGGAAATCCACAGCAGGGACTGGGGGCCTTGGAGCTGTGATATCCCCGCTACAGCCATGATATCCCTGCCAGCCTTGACATTCCTGCTGTAGCTGGGATATTCCTGCCAGCCTTGATATCCCTGCTAGCTGTGATATTCCTGCTGTAGCTGTGATATTCCGGCTATAGCCGTGATATCCCTGCCCTGCAAGCCCTCTCCACTCTCACTTCTCGAGGCGGAGCCCAAGCCTTGTGTGTGAGCCTCCAGCTTCCATGCTGAAAGGGGTAATAATTAAAACCAAAGTGAGGCCTGCAAAGAGACAAACAGAAAGCAAGCAGTGGGAAATGACAGAACTACAAGAAAACAGTTTTCCATGTAAAAAATCCAGCCCTTGAAGGACCCCTGGGGGAAGAGCCAGCCACATTTTATTTTGGGGATGCATTGTGTCTCTTTAGGATAAAGCAGAGCTGGTTTGTGTAGCAAAGGAGGTTGGAATGATGCACTTGAACAGGCACAGTATATATGTCTGTACCTCTGCTTGTGCCTCCATGCCTCCTCCCCTGGCAAAGCTGCTCCCCTCCTTCCCCTCCTCCTCTGGAAAAGCTGAGGATTCCACAGAGCAAGTGGCTTTAGTCCCATGGACATTTATAAAAGCATCTGTGGGTGCCAGTGAGTGACCCCACAGGCAGAACTGCACTGTCGGACTGAGGAGTCTCTGTAAATCCAGATCTCCAAAGACAATAATAAACACTGATCTTTCACAGTTTGGATGTTTTACATGAATTCCAGGGCACTCTGAGGAGAGGTACAAGGAGCCCCCACGCTCCGGAGAGCCTGTATCTCCTCAGGCTGTGATAAGACAGACTTTCATACCAAAGAAGGTCTGGATGTCAGGAGTTCTGTGCCCTGGGGAATGGGAGAGACAGACAGAGCCAGCTTTCATCCCCAGGAGTTATCTGCAGTGCACAAAATCAGGAGGAGGATGAACATGGACTGTGCTTCTTGACAGGCTCCTTGGAGCCCCAGACCATGTACACACACCACCATCATCACCACCAGTGAGGAAGGCCAAACGTCTTCAGGGGAGGAGACACTTCACTGTCACATTATTCACGCCCTCCTACCCGGCAAAATACTTGGATCGACCTGAGTAGGAAACCAGGTGGCCATCCCAGGGGACAGCACTCCTCTGGGCCCCATTTGTTATTTGTCTCAGGTGAGGGATTGAAGAAAGCTTTGCCTGCTCACAGCCTGGAAGCAAACAACTGCAGATTTGCTGCCAATAGCAAACTTGTAACTACACCTTTCAGAAGTGCAGAGAAAGAGGGGAAGGAGGAAGGCTGAGCCCTCCCGCTCTACACACAGCTTTTATTCTCATGCAAAGGTACAGCCCCTGCCCACATGGGCTCAGCAGCACATCAGAATCCCACCTTGGGGCCCCTGAGTGCAAGTGCAAAGCACTGAAGAGAGCAGGATGGAGCACAGAGTCCGTGTGTAGGTGTGTGTGCGTCAGGGTGGTGTTATGGCTGGTTCAGCAAGCCCACAGAAGATTTGGAGAAGGAAGGCCTCTGCTAGTTGCAGGTGGCTATTGACAGGTCAGTATTTTTAATAAATTGAGAGTTGCTTATGCATCTCTATTCCATTCTTTTGCTAAAGCCCTGTGTGCCAGATACTGCACTTTCAAACGCATCCAAGTTGTAAATGGCAAATTACCTGCCTTGTCCTTATACCCCAATCTGCCAGTTTTACTCCTGCATAAGAGGACATCAGGAGGAATTTCTTCACAGAAGGGGCTGTTAAACATTGGCAGGAGCTGCCCAGGGAGGTGATGGAGGCCCTGTCCCTGGAGGTGTCCAAGGAACGACAGGACATGACGCTCAGTGCTCCGCTCTACTGACCAGGCGGGGATCAGTCACAGCTTGGACTCCACGATCTGGGAGGTCTTTTCCAACGCACACAATCCTGTGATTTTGTGGTATCGTGGCTGAACCTACCTGGGCAGCAGCATCAGCACGGACCCGCCAGTGACGGGGACAGGCCCTGGGCCGTGCTGACCCCGACACCGGGAACGAGCACACGGGAAGCACCGGCAAACCCCGCCGGGGGCTGCCTCAGGACGCGCCGGTGAGGGCAGCAAGGAGCCCTCGGACCAGCACCCCGCGGGACGACCTGGGCGTCCCCAGAGCCCGTTCTGTGGCACAAATTCAAGCTCGACATTCCAGGGGGGCAAAGGAGCCCTGAGGCAGGGGCCACAGGCCCCGCCGGGAGTTCACTAGCCCCCTCACCCTCGACCATCTCCGGCTCTGCTCGGCCATCTCCGCCCCAGCTCGGGCGGCTCCGTTCTAGCTCGGTCATCTCCGCCCCGTCGCTCGGCCATCTCCGTCCCAGCTCGGTCACTTCCGTCCCCGTTCGGCTATCTCCGTCGCCGAGTAGTTTCCTCCCGGCTGCCGAGCGCGGCTTTCCCAGCTGTTTTCCGTCGACGTTCGGCTCTTTCCGCCTGCGCCTTCGGGTATTTCCGGCGGAGGGTTCGGGTATTTCCGCCGCCGGTTCGGGCGGACTCGGCGCCCGCCGGCCTCGCTCGCTCCGGTAACGGTCGGTGCGGGTTCAAATGAGCCGCGGCCGGGCCGGGCCCCGCCGGGACTCGCTCTGAGCCGGGCCGGGACCGGGGCCGCCCCGCTCAGGCTCGGCGACCAGAAGGCGGAGGCCGGGGAGAGCAGGATGACGGTGCTGCAGGAACCCGTCCAGGTACCGACCCCCGGGCGGCTCAGGCCCCAAAGCCCGGCCCGGCCCGGGCTAGGCCGCCCCGCCCGCTCCGGGGCCGGGGCTCCGGGCCGCTGCCGCCGGCCCCTCGGCCGCTGGGCCCGCAGGACCTTCAGCTCTTCCTTCCCTCCCGCCGGAGCCCGCTGGGCTTCCCCTTCCAGCCTGCCGTCCCCATCCCCGCGGCCCCGGGACCGGCCCCGCTCGCCCCTGTGCCCCCCTGGGCCCCTGAGGGAGCTGTCGGTCCCCGCGCGGCGCCGCGGCCGATTCGGCTCCAGGAAGGGTCCCCCCGCAGATCCCCCGGGAGACCTGTTGATACCTGGTTCACCTTTCTGCGTTTGCTCTTGTGTCGTGTTCAAACGGCTTCCTCCGTGTCGTGCGAGTGAAGGACGTTCTTTCTTCCCAAGGAGTTGGTTTATTCGGATTTATGGGAGACTTATGAGAGAAAATAACGTAAATTTCGTTTTTCTCTCATGTTTCAGTCTCACTGCAGTTACTCTGATGGGCTTCCTGTTCTTGTGCTCAGCCTTCCTATCCAAAAGTCATGATTTACAGAATTAAGAGCTGCTCTTTCTTTCTGCAGTTCCTGTATGCCCATTCTCTAACTATTCATAATCTTCATTAATCAGTTACCTTATTCATATTCCCATTCTTTTTAAAAATACATTTTTACCTTTTTAACAGGATGTTTTGAGGTTTTTTTCTAGTTGCAGCAAGAGGTTCCTGGCAGCAGTGTTTTGGTAGAACATGACTATGTTCTGTAATGAACATTGCGAGAATTCTTCCTCTTGGCTTTTTTCTTTCTAATGAAAAGGAGGAAGGGGAAGAAGGTCTCCTGTGGAAAACCTCCCTGCTGGCTTGGCCCTATCTGTGGAAGATGGTGACAGTGAGGGCATTCTTCTAGACCAGGGGTTTGTGTCCTTGATGCCACTGCTCTGCTTGTCCCCTCTGAGAGCAAGGGTCAGTGCAGTGTGGGAAATGCTTTTGGCCACCTGGTCCCTCTCCTGCAGTGGTCAGCCTGCACCATTAGTGTTATCCTTGGAGCTGGGCTGGTTGTTTTGCACCAGTTGGGTATTCTAGGAAAACATGGGATTACAATAGAAAAGGAAGCAAGAATGCCCTGCAGCGCGAATGACAGGAAACAATACCAAATGTTTCCGGTGCTGTGCTAACTAGACTGACCAAGTGGAAAAAATCTGCTGTTCTGAGAGCTCCCTGATAGAAATGTAGCCTCTCCTTGTGATGTTTCAGCAAGGTAAAGACCTCTCTAGTGCTATTCTCCATTCTTAACCTCTTCCCATCTTGGATGTTTTGATGAGGCTTTGCTACATTGAATATGTCTATTGAGATTGAACATATCTGTTTAGAGTCTGCTTTCAAATGACAAATCATTCCTTTAGCAGTAGTTCTGCTGCTGTCAGCTTTGCTGCTGTTACTTGCTTACAGCAGTGCTGGTAAGTTTAGGAGTTATTTGTGACTGGGTGAAGTCCATTATGTTTCTGAATTCCCAGTTTAGCTGAAGTCCATGTTCTTAGCTCTGTTTTTATAATTTTCTTAAGTTAAATGATTGGGGAAGTTGACACCAGTTCTCATTTTTCTCATTGCAGAGATTTTTCCTGTCTGTTTGTCTGTTCTCTCCCAGCCTTTCAGATGTCTACAGGGCTCAGCATTCCAGGGAAAAACTGTCATCCTTACATCCTCACAGCTGTGAAGTTACTTATCTGTCACAGCATGACAGATAAATAACCGAATTTGTGTTTGCGTGTAGCTTTATATATGTTGTGCTTTAATTACATGAAATTCATGTCCCAGAAGGAATCCTGGCCACTGGTTAGATTTTTGCTAACTTGTAAAATTCCTTTAAGTTGAACAAAGTGCCAGAGTTTACAGTCCTCTGCTGTACTTCCTGCTACGGTCGATTTAAAACCCTTCAGCTCCAACATAAAACTCTGTGTCCCATGTGCTGAGAAACACGCTGGATGCCTTCCAAATACTTCTGAAAAACATCTTGGAAAGAAAATGAACACTTTGCTTGGAATTTAGCTGTTCAAGGTGTTCATCTGCTGTGACTCACTGGAATGGTGCTTGAACTTGGCTGCAGACTGCAGGACCGACGTCTGCTTGTTCAGTGGGCAGAGTTTGTGTAACTGGGGAATGCAGCGCAGCCCATCTCAGAGCTCTCTTCCTCCCTGCCCACCCTGACGGCACTGAAATCATGGCAGAATCTGCTTAGCGTGGCAATATAGGCTAAACAGCTTGGAAAATCATCTCCAAGGCTATATACCTGTCAGAGGAGAGCATCTCTGAAGAGCTCTTTGGCTTAGATATGAAATGACACTTGGACAATGCAGAGGGTTTTCTGGATAGAAGATGGACCTGTCTGAATTGGATTTTATTTTCCTGCTCTCCTCTCTGAGGATGCCTTGCTGCAGGGCGGTGTATGGTACTTTTGGGGATTCCCTGTTCATTTTGCATTTCAAATTAATTATTTTTAAAACGAGTGATTAGGACCTGGAGGTTCACCTGCTCTGCAAGCACACTTGAATAAAATGTGGAAACACTTCCACTCCTGCCTGTGATGCAGCCCTGAAAACAGGGCTGAGAACACTCTTCTGGTGTGGTTTAGCAATTGTGTACCGCTAGTGCTGTGTACATGCATTGTGCTTCTAGAACAAACTAAATTACTGTGCTATAGAGAGATCAATGTTCCTGTCATAAAAGGTGCACAAGAAATCCTCTCTTTTGGGGCACAGTCATAGTTTAGACATCTGTTCTCATGGAAAATTGTTGCTGTATAGGTATGGCGGATTCCCTGCTGCCTTCCTTTTCTCTTCCTGCTCTTTTAGGAGAGTGTGTGTGAGGATCCAGACTCCAGCATTGGTCAGTTCAGGGCAGGAGGCACATTTTGGGCTGCAAAGTGATAATTGCTGCAGAACACAGATTCTACTAGGTCATTTCTTGCTTTCACTGGGACTCTGCTCCACAGTGCTTGTTATTAGAGCCAGTGTGTAGTGTAACGCTTATAAAGCGGCTGTGACACAGCCCCAAATCCCTCGTGTCCCCTCTTAGCCTTTGGCAGGATTGTTCCTGGCAACTTGCTCCTGTTTGAGCAGTCAGATGACCCTGATTTCCCCACTCCCACCCCCACACCTTTGTTTTGTGAGCTGGCTGAGTTACTGCTCTGCAAAGAGCAGATTTTTACCGTGAAGGAGACACAGCTTGGCAGGATTCGTCTAAACATCATTTGTGACTTGGTGAAGGAAGAGCTCCTTTTGGGAGCGAGAGATACGGGAGACCTTGGGCTGCTCTGGCTTGGGATGGCTTGAAAGATTGTGACCCTGACCTTCTACCTCCTGCTGGTCCTTCACTCCATGCAGTGCACGGAACTCCCCTGAGCCTGGGAGCCTTCCAAGGTAGCAGGGAGGAATCACTTCAGGCGGCTCTGAGGCTCAGTTATCTGAAATATGAAATACAACCGGAGAGAAACAGTAACGTGTTTGTATTGTAATGATCAAACTAAGAGAATCCACTTTTAAATACTTTCTAATACTTTCACACAAGCTTAGAAGCACCTGTTGACCTCTTAAATGTATTCTTGGGATCTTCTAATAGGAGAAAACAGATTGTAGAGATTTGTGTATAAAATTGCCTGTAGTACTTGGGAGCTCTGGTGTGTGCTGTTCATGACGGCTGTGTGGGCTTCCCGTGAAGAGAACTTGCACAGTTTTCACACCCTGTGTTTGTCAAGTTTGTGTTAGAAGAAGTAGCATATGGTACATGTAACTCTGTGATGTTTGGATTTATTTTTTTTTTTAGATGAAATTGGTGCTTGCCTTTCCCACTGGGAATAGCACTGCAGGGTGGTATTGCTTTCCTTGTGGAAGATTTCTTTTAGTTTTGGAGTGTCTGATGGGTTTTAAAAGCAAATTCTATTTGTCTTTGTTTGTGGATGAGTATTAGAGAAATTCTAGATCACAGTGCCTTGAATTCATAAGTTCAGATCTCGTTTGGGATCAGTAATAACAAAACTACTGCAAAATGGCTCTTTGCTGCTGATGGAAAATGGCTTTGGACCTGGAGCAAAGATCCCAGGTGGGAAGGAACTGCTCCTGATCCCAACCCTGCCCACCTTGGAGCACAAACTCTGATGGGCGTGCACAGCACCCTGTTGGAGTAGGTGGGGAGGAATGGCTGAACAGATCCTAAAAGAAATTATTTTTCAAATCCTGGCCCTCTTTTACAGATAACAGACAACTTTTAATGCGAGGCTAAAACTCAGTAATTTCTGATGGTTTTGGATGGCTATGTCTGGTAACTAGTGAGAAACTTTCTTAGGTTGATTCATGACTTCAGTGCAGAGTTTGCTGGGGTTTTTTAAGCCTCCTTACTAATAGTTGAAACAAATGCGACTTGGCCAGCGTGTTTATCCTCCACTTTCTTTTTATGGCTCTATAAAACCAAGCTGAACTTTGCCTTTTGACAGTACCAACTGATGAGTTTTTTTCATTTTTAAAGCTTCCCACTAAATTAAGATGATTTTCTTGCCTTGCAGGCTGCTATCTGGCAAGCACTGAACCACTACGCATATCGCGATGCCGTGTTCCTCGCAGAAAGGTTATATGCAGAAGGTGTGTACTTTGCAATTGTAAGGCTGATGCTTTTTTTTAAATTTTAATTTAGGATTTTTGAGCCTCTGCTCCTGCTCTGTTTTCCTCCTGTTCTGATAATGAAGTTTAGTTTCTGCTTGGAGAAAGCAGAAGAATGTCTCACCATTAGGTTGGAAAAATCAAATAATGTAGCAGCAGCAATGTTATTTTACAGTAAAACCTCCTTAAAATTAAACTCAGATTTGTGTGTTCAAGTGCAGTGTTTACAGTGATCTGGTTTATGGTATCAAATGGGAGATTGTTGGGGTTTTTTTAAATAACCCTCAAGCATTCCATGTCTTCCAAGGGCACTTGGGGATAGATGCAGCGCACAAATTCTACAAATTGGCTTGACATTGAAAGCTGTCTTTGCTAGTAATGCTGTTCAGATATGTTGATTGGCTCAAAGAGAGTCTTGTGATGGTGAGAGAAAAGCACTGTGAAATTGAGACAGTGAGAATGAGAACATATGGAACAGGTATCTCCTGCTGAATCCCTGCTAATTGTTACTTCAGTGGAATGCTGTCAGGTCTGGGGTGTCTCGGATAGTGAGCAGGCAGCAATAACACAAATCTGTACTTTCTCTGGGTCCTTCAAACACTTCTTTTGTTGTGTTTTAGTACCTTTTATTCCTTTAACCTTTTCTCCATGACCTCAGCTAAGCTTTTTGTTCTTCTGTACTTCTTTCTCCTCAATACTGGTGGTCAGCTTTCCTTCTCTATTTTGAAAGGTGTTGTTCCCTAACCACTAACACAAAAAACACCCTGATCCTTAAGCTAAAATGCAAGCATCATATAATTTCTCATGGTAAACAATGTGAGATTATAGTTTGAATTAAACTGTATAAGCTATTTCATGCTCTGTTTTGTAATGAAATATTTTGCCTGCCATGCCCACAATGCAATTCTTAACTTAGGTTTGCGCTTCCATCGTTTTGAGAAATAAAGATTTCTTTTTCCTTGTGTGTCAGGGTTACAAATGAAATCAGGGTGTTTGATCTGGTGCTTAAATGAGAAATGCTGTGTAGAATATTACGGAACCTGATAATCCAGGTGTGCATGAAGGATATAGTATTTTAGGGATGACAGAGCTCCCCTGAACACATCCCACAGTGTGAGGTGCAGGGCAATGGTAGATTGAAGGTAATTGCCAAGGATTTAGGAACAAAGAGAATCCACTTTTTTGCAGCAGCCAGGAGAAAAATACCTGACTTGATAGTGACACATCTTTACAGAATAATTCTCTGCAAGAATACTTCAAACAGCCTTTTTCAATGACCAGTGGTGCTGAGAGAAAGCAGCATGAATGCTGACACTTGGTGCAAGCAATTAGCTGCTAACAAAACATCTGGCTCCTGGTTAAAATAAGAGTAGAAGCTGCCGAGTAGAAGCTGCAGAACTTGAATACAGTGGCTCCACATTGGCAGGAGTGATTTCACCCTGAAAAGAACTTCTTTTAAGTCTACCTGCAATTACTGTCCTTGATTGGACATCTGTGGCTTGGTTGTTTCCCAGAACACTCCAAGTCTGTTAAAGTAGTGGATAAAAATTGATTTAACTTGAATTTTCAAAAAGATCTTCTGGTGGTTTTGGATAAGGCTAATAAAATGTCCTCTGGGTTTTCTGTTTCCATTGTCACTGTTCAGGTGATGATGAAAACTTAAAATAATCAGTTTTCAGTGAAGCAAAGGATTTGGGCAGATTCCCAAAGAGGTTTTTCTACAGTGCTCATATTGATTTTTCTAAAGAGTTCCCTGTGGGTGGATGAACAAATATCAGAATTGTTTCTTTTAATGCTGAATTCCATTTGCAGGGTAATGTGTTGTGAAAAGTATATGGTAATGCGGGTTTATTAATTGTTTGGAGTTTGAAGTTGATAGTGTTCATACACAGCTTTTGATTTAAAATACCATTGTGTGAGGGCGATTTGAGTGTAACATTTGGGGAAGTACAGAGAGTGGGCTAAGCCACCACGGATGTATAAAATCTGTGTGTTTACTGGAAGGATTGAAGTTCCTTCAGTGGTTAATTTTGTCCTTTATGCTCTAATCACAAGTGGATCTGGCCTCAGTCTCAAACCTGGATGCTAAGTCGAGCTCTTTGAGTACAGCATCCTCAGTGTGGTACATAATTCACCTCTGCAGTGAAAGAAAACGTGGAAGCAAGCACCAAATCGAAATAATTCCAGTCTCTGACATAAGGAAATGCTTCTCCCCTGATCCCTCTTGTTCTCTGTTTAAATAGACATGACTTTTCTGGATGAAGTAGTCAAGCATCAGGAATTTAGAAACTTGTGAGGTCTCAGCTTGGAAAGAGGGTTTATGGAACCCCAGAATCCCAGCATGTTTTGGGTTGGAAGGGACCTTAAAGCCCGTCCTGTTCGAGCACCTGCCATGGGCAAGGACACCTTCCGCTCTCCCAGGTTGCTCCAAGCCCTGTCTGGGTTGTAGGAGAAACAAAGAAAGCATCTGGATGGTGCCGTTAAGCCATGCTCCCAATGAAATGAGAGTAGGCAGCAAAAAGGCTCCATCTTGGTGAAGAAGTGACTGGTGACTGACCAACTTTAATAGTCATTAAAATCAGAAAATCTTCGTCACTGAATCGTGTGACGGTAAAGCATTGAATGCTTCAGAGCGAGAAGAGAAATAAAATTGCAAACAGCAAAAGACCACTTGAAATCGGGATTAAAACTGGCTACTTGGGCTGGAATAGATCTTCCTTCTGAAAGTTTTGCTTTGTAACAGCCATCATTGTGCCAATGTCTACTCACTCCTTGGAGTAGTGCACAGTGGTGGTGGCAGGTGTGGTGATACTGAGCCAAGTCAGTCTTGGTGTGGCCAATTCCTGTCCAAGGAGCTCTGGCCTGGCTTGGCTTGCTGCTGTGCTAACAAAGAGCTAATCACCTGTTTCAGTTGGGTGCAGAAGGATCAAAGTACCTTTACAGCTGTGGATGTTAAGAGTCGATCTGACTATCCAAGGAAATGGCATAGGACGTTTGGTAATCCCCAACAGATAAGGAAACGCGCTTCATTCAGGAATGAATTTCTAATATCAGTACCCATTTTCTTCCAGCTTGTCCATAGCTGGTTTTTACTCCTTGCCCCCGAATTCTTTGTACTGAAATGATAAACAACTAACCAATGATTCTTTTCTTACATTTGGTTTTCCAGTACACTCAGAAGAAGCACTGTTTTTACTGGCAACGTGTTACTACCGCTCAGGAAAGGCCTATAAAGCTTACAGGCTCCTAAAGGGACACAGCTGTACCACCCCCCAGTGTAAATACCTGCTTGCAAAATGTTGTGTGGACCTCAGCAAGTAAGTAAATCCTTTATGTTCTGTCCAGGGTTACAAATGGATTTATTTTTTTGCTTGGATTTCTCTTTGGAAGCTGTTATGTTTTATAAACTAGAAAGTCATTGGTTCTTCAGCACTAAAGATTATAATTGGGATCCCGATATTGGGACTTAACTGAGTGCGGGGGCGTTACAGATTGTATTTCTTTGGGAAGCAAAGCCAAATTAAGCACTGTCTTGGCTTCTTGGTAGGTAAAGCACCTTCAAAGATCAAGTGTCTGGAAGACTTTCTTGTCCTTCATCCTAGGATTGATCACTTTTGGAAAAGTCATGCTGTTTTGTGTCTCTGCTTTTGGGTTTATTTCTTTTTCTTCCCTCCTAGCAGAGCTGTTTGACTTCAGAGTCCTCAACGTCGCTGTTGTAGAGGAATCCATCAGTTACTTAACATTCATTTACAGGAACTGCTTTGTGGTTTAAAACCTGTAAACACTGACAGTGGATTTCTGTTTTTGTTTGCAGCAGGGTGAAAACACTGGACTGCCAATACTGTGAGCCTTGTAACCCCTTTAAACCTCTTGTTTTTTAAAAAGGCTTGCAGAAGGAGAGCAGATCTTGTCTGGTGGAGTGTTGAATAAACAGAAAAGCCATGATGACATTGTTATGGAGTTTGGTGACTCTGCATGCTTTACGCTCTCCTTACTGGGACATGTCTACTGGTAAAGTTATTTTTTTCATTTTGCCCGATAAATCTGGAGGGTTTTTACTTGGCCAAGCCCAGATTTAGTCAAACATATCCTTAATCACCACAGGAGACACCTGTCTCTGGGTTAGACCATTTTGGAGCATGATAAATTCAGGTGGATAGTTGTGGAATCAGCTAATTTGGGAATGCAAAAATGGTTTGGTTTTCACACAAAGACTGAAAACACAAATTTCTCTTTCTCAGGTGGATGAGATTGGAATCCAAGAGTCTGGGTTTTTTATATACCTTTGAATTTGCTCTGTCTTCTTCCCTGAGAAAAACTCTCAGCCTGTTTCTCAGTGTTGCCATTTCAATTTTTCTTATCTGTTTTACACATGTGTAGCTCTGAGCTTCAAATCAAAGTTCTGAGGGTGCCAGGCAGAGTAACTTGACAAATTTAGGCGTTTAGCTTTTGCTAAGACGCAAGAAAGGTTTCAGTAAATGTGAATGACTGATAGAATAGGAGTAGTTGGTCTCTTGAATTCTTCTCTACTATATCTGTTCTCAGTTATTTTCAAAATTATTTCTTTGCAGCCAAATACTTCTTAAGTGTTCAGTTTAGCCCCTAATTTATATGCAGAAATACTATCCACAGATACTTAAGATGGCTGGAAGGCTGGCAGTCAGGTTGCTCTTGGCAGAAAAGAAACAGGCTGTTGCAGAGAACAGCATCTTCCTAAAAATGAAAATTCTCAAGCTATTCTAGTGCTTATGTAACTTTTTTTGACAACTGTGTCTAAATATGTCAAATAACTTCAAAAGAACTCAGTATTTCTCTGGCTTGAAAAATGCGGAATGTTTGCTGTGCCTCTCAACATGTTTTTGTTTTTCGACTCCTCTTCTGGAAAACTCTCTTGAACAACAGTGCTGTTCTGAAGTTTCCCTGTGAACTGTTTCCTTCCTTTTGCAGCAAGACAGACCGGCTTGCCAAAGGATCAGAATGTTACCAAAAGAGCCTTAGTTTAAATCCTTTCCTCTGGTCCCCTTTTGAATCACTATGTGAAATAGGTGAGTCTGCAGAACTGTTTTATTCATTAAAATGTTTTTCTTTCTGTCTGGTTGTATCAAGCTTTGCATTTTGCCACTGTGTGTGACAAGGCTTATTTTACTCCTTGTCCAGAACTAGTAAGGAAAGTACCAGCAGAATTCTTTGGGGAGATTTTTGTGAGCAGCAATTAATTCAAAATACTTTTCCGTTGTTTAGAACTTCTGTCTTGTTTTCTTCCATTTTCATTATTTATATGTTGGATTTAACAATACCGTGTGCTTTCCAACCTGCATTTAGTAGTCACGTAAACACTGTTTCTGAGAATAGCTTGAAGAAACAATAAATTAAAAATACTAAAAATATTGATTGTTCAGGGTTTTGTAGTAGAAGAATGGAAGAACACTTCTGCTTAGTATGAAGGGCCCAGAGTGACCTGGTCTGGTGGAAGGTGTCCCTACCTATGGGAGGGTGTTGGAATGAGATGATTTTTAAGGTCCCTTCCAACCCAACCATTCTATAATTCTATGAAATATTTTAAAATACTTCTAAAGTCCTTTGTGCCATGTCCTTGTTTCAGACTGAATATTCAGTGTATAGACTCAGGACTAACTATTATTAATCTGCTTCCATTCTCACAGGTGAAAAGCCAGACCCTGACCAAACGTTTAAATTAACATCTTTACAGAACTTCAGCAGCTGTCTGCCCAACACTTGCACAACGTTGGTGTCTAATCACAACATATCCCACAGACAGCCTGAGACTGTCCTCATGGAAACACCCCAGGATACAATTGTGAGTTTTGTTGAAATCACTGTAAAATCATTTGCTTATAATCATTTAGTTTTTCCAGCTTGACTGAAAAAAGTTAATCAAACTATTCCCTGAGTACTTAACAGCTGCCTTCCATTGTTCAGGAGTTAAACAGAATCAACCTAGAATCCTCCAATTCGAAGTATTCCTCCTTGAACTCGGATTCTTCCATGTCTTACATTGACTCGGCTGTGATTTCCTCGGATTCTGTCCCTCTGGGGTCAGGAACTGCCATATTGTCCAAACAGGCTCAAAATAAACCAAAAACTGGACGGAGTTTACTGGGGGGACCCGCGGCTTTGAGCCCACTAACTCCAAGGTAAGTCCTTGGGATGGCCAAGCTCTGCCTGGGGCTGAGCTGCCGATAATGGTTGGGCTTTGGAACGGAGGGCTGGTGCTGCACCCTCACACACGTGTTGGTAGAATATTGTAAAGAATGCTGCGCCCTTTATTGTGGGGAAACCCAAACGGCTTCAGGAACTGCTCTTGGTCCTAGTGTTGATCTCTTCTGGTTTTTAAACCAGAGTTGGTGGTTTGGAAAGGGATTGCTGATTCAGGATGTTGCTTATTGCCACATTCTCACTGGAAAAATCTCTATAGGAATATGCTCCTGCTCTGGAATCAACTTTATTATGAAAGAGCTTTATTGAAGAAAAAATCTCAGTGATCCTGTGGGTTCCTTCCAGCTCAGGATATTCCATGACCTGGATCTCTGTTTTAACCCCAACATCAGCCCAGCTCTCCAGGTCTGACACTCACACACTGACCCTTCCTCTCTGCTTTGTTCTCAGCTTTGGAATTTTGCCACTAGAAACCCCAAGCCCTGGAGATGGATCCTATTTACAGAACTACACCAACTCTTCCTCTGTAATCGATGTGCCATCCACCGGAGCACCTTCAAAGAAGGTACTTTCCATTCTGGAGCAGAGCTGCTCTGTTGAGAGCTTGACATTGCAGTACACTTTAAAGAAAAATCCATAATGCAGAGAGAAAAACGTGTGAGCTGAGATTTCCCCCCCAAAAATGCTTAGGCTATTGCTGGAGTAACCTGAGGAAGGTCTCCGTTTTCTGTCCACCTCTCATCACAGGATTGTACAAACACTGATGCTTCCAAACAACAGCAGATTCAAACTTTTCCCTTTGCAGGGTAGAGTGTGAAGACTTGGAGTTTTCATTTAGTTTTATTATTTAATGTATTTTCGGAAGCCTCAAGTGAGCTGAAGCTACTGCTTTCTTGCAAGTAGTTCTTGAAGTGTAATTCACAGACCAGAGTAATAAAAATCCTTCTATTGGTCTGTGGGGGATTGGGAGGATGGTGCTGTTTCACTCAGCAAAGTCTTGGGTAGGGGAAACTAAAAATTGTCTGTTTTACTCAGGAAGAAACTGCCATAGTTGCCATAGGGATAAATGAGAGGTGGAATGTTGGTGACAGTTGAAGAACTATTTGTTCCTTTCTAAAAACAAAAAACCTGAGGATTTTTCTGTGTATTTTTAGTAAATCTAAAAGTTGTATGAGCAGTGTTGGTGTTTTATAAGGGGCAGTATTTTGAAGTGAATACTCAGTGCAAGTTATAGTGTTGAATGCCTCAAAAATTGGAACTTGAGTTGCCACATTTGCTCTGGACAAATCGTGGTGCTCACCTTGCTGTCCATCCTGAAAGGCAAATTTGGGAGCTGTGCTAACACAGTCTGTTAGGAATGTGCTTTGTGTGGCTGATCCAATTCCCATCCTGTACTTGCTCAGGACCAAGGAATTTTCCGTGGTGCATTTGAAAACAGTGGCTTATGGATTGTGCACATATAGGAAGGTAAATTTCCATGAGTCTGAAAATGGAAACAAAGTTAGTGAAGTGCAGCTCAGCTGAGAGCTGAAAAGCTTTGGGGAATCAGGTCAGATTTGCTGCTGGTGTGTTGCTTTGGTGAGTGTGACACAGCAGCTCCGAGGTGTGAATGTCACTACTCCACACTTACACACTGCCTAGGTGGAGCCGTGCCACTACCAAAACACAAATATTTGATACATTTTAATAACTCGAATTCTGGTTCATGCTTTGTCTAATGCAAATAATGACTGGGGCAGTTCCACTCTGCTGTTGCAGCTCTGTGTCAGACAAGGTTTGGTGGAGCTGTGGCTGAACAGACACAGTTTCCTAGGAAACACATAAGTGAGTGAAGCATTAGGATGAATCCAAAAGCTTCCTGTCTGGGTGGGCAAGTAACCTTGCTAGCCACCTAAACCATCCTCTGGCAACAGAATCTGGGGGTGGAAGGGGACAGAGCTTTAGGGGTTGGATAATGCACAAACAGGCATTGCTTGCGCTGTTGTTGATCCCATTTGTTCCTTTCTGGTGTCGCTTCCAAACATCCATCACTGAATTGGATTTTGCTGTCCCTGGAGTGGGCAGAAAGATAATTTTTTAAAGCTTTTTTTAAAAAGTAGGAAGAGGAGGATCTGTTCTGAAAAGAGACTGAGGTGCTGTGCAATTTGTGAATGGCTTTTAGATGGGATTGTTATAGGATAATTCAAAAATCTTTCTTTCCTTTTTTTTTTTTGTGCTTGCCTTTTTTTAAACAACTTTCTGCAGGAAGAAGCCTTTAAACATGACATCCTTTAATTCCCTTTTATTCTTACACAAGCACTTTAATATATAGTTTTTTGCCACTAGATGGAGATTCTATATCTTCAAATAATGTGCATAAGCTTTGTGGACTTGGTGTTATTGACACGTAGAATGAGAAATACTTTTGATGGTTTCCCCTTTGGATGGGGAAACCCTCCCTTCTACTAAAATAATTCTGTTTCTCCTTGTGCAGTGTTTGGTGGGCGGAATGGGTTGGGTTTGGTGCAGCAGAGATGGAGATTCCTGAGTGATGTAATAACAACCTGTAGAAACTCTGTGTTGTGCAGACTGTCAGCAGGATCAGCCAGGCTGGAACAAAATCTGTCTTCTCCCAGAGTGGGAATAGCCGGGAAGTCACTCCAATCCTTGTTGCACAAACACAGAGCTCTGGTCCACAGACAAGGTAAAAAAAAAAGTCATAGTCCTGGGGCATTTTTGTTTAAAACAAAGCTGAAAGCTGTTGTTAGAAATGGAGCAAAGCAGCTTAATTAGTGGTGTGTAATTTTTAAATTTTTGTTTCCAGTACAACACCTCAGGTATTGAGCCCAACCATTGCTGCTCCACCCAACGCGCTGCCTCGACGAAGCTCTCGCCTGTTTACCAGTGATAGTTCCACAACCAAGGTAACAAACCTCCCCACGCTGGAAACCTGTGCCTTTCCTATCCATGCCACTGTGCCAACTGTTAATTTCTGCATATTCGTAGCAATTTCAGCAGCTTAAGAACAGATTCTGTAGTGAGCAGGGCATGGCTGGACATGGTTGTTAAACATAATTTTACACGGTTCACTCTCAAGTTCAGATTTCTGAATTTACAAGACTCTTCTATATGTAACTCTTACTCTTTTTACTTGCAGGAAAATAGCAAAAAATTGAAAATGAAGTTTCCGCCTAAGATTCCAAACAGAAAAACAAAAAGTAAAACAAATAAGGGAGGAATAACTCAACCAAACTTAAATGACAGTTTGGAAATTACCAAACTGGACTCTTCCATCATTTCAGAAGGGAAAATTTCTACTGTTGCACCACAAATCCAAGCTTTTACTCTACAGAAGGCAGCAGCAGGTCTGTTTGAGCACTATGAGACTGTGACAGGGTAAAATCTGATATATCTGGGTTTTTAATGTTGCTTCAGTATTTGCTTCTTTCCCATTTCATTTAGCCTGCAGCTCTCACCTTTGTGTAGTGATAAAAACTGAAAAAAAATTAAGTATCTTCTTGTTAACATGAAAACATGGAGAAGTATTGAAAGTAGTAGTTGTCAGCAGATAAATCTTGCAAGCTCTGGTCTATATATCGATTTGATAATTTTGAAAAGACTTTAAGTATTAATAAAAAGTATTATAACTTATTATGCAGCATATTAATTATAATAGAGTAAGCAATATTGTCATTAAAAGCATCATGTTGTTAGAAAATATAATTGATGAAGTAATGTAAATTATTCAAAAATATGATCTTTGGAAACTGATTCAAAGATGTCGCTCATAACCCAGTCATCTTCCCTCAACACGGACTTTACGTGGTCTGCTCTCCCTTGATATTTCCCATTTGTTTAAAAACAAGTCTTTATTCAGATTGTCAGAAAATCCTAAGCAAAATGCTGAATTCCTCTCTTTTGGCTCAGTAATGTTTCCAGGCAGCAGGAGGATGTATCCATGGCTACCAGGCTTGTGGAAACTTCTCAGACCTAGAGAAATGTTTGAATGGCTGCTGGAAATGCAGAATTCCACTTGCTCTGAGCCCCAGAGTTTAAGAACTCTTCATTTTCTGACTTCCCTTACAGAGGCTGATATTCAGAATATCATGCTCATGTTAATTAGGAGTGTCTAAACCTTGTTTGGAAACTCCTGAAAGATTTTTCACAGGCAGATTCAGGAGCAGTGCACAAGGGAGAGCTTTTGGGATTAGCACTTCCGAAGCAAATAAGTCTCAGCTTCTTTTTTTTCTTCCTTTTTCCCCCCCCACTTTTATTTATTGTGTTTTTCTCCTAGAAGGTTTGATGAGCCTTCTCCGGGACATGGGGAAAGGTTATTTAGCCTTGTGCTCGTACAACTGCAAAGAAGCCATCAATATTTTGAGCCATTTGCCATCCCACCACTACAACACGGGCTGGGTGCTGTGCCAAATTGGGAGAGCTTACTTTGAGCTGGCAGAGTACATGCAGGTAGGAACTTCTCACTTTGCTTTGGCAGTTTTACACAAAACCTGCAGATTTCCCGTAAAATCTACGAGAAGTTTGCAGTTGTGGTAAATGGATAAAAGTTACACCTGGAATGGATTTAGGTCTTGAATCTGCTTCGTTAGAGCTTTATCACTGAGCTTTCCTGAAGATTTTTTTAAATTTTATTTCCTCTTGTATCAGCTGTTGGGGTCTCCTCCTTGTCTCTCCTGTCTCTACCTCCAGCTGTGCTGATGGAATTGTTTGCACTGCACTGTTGTATATTAGATCACTCAACAATTTGAGCTCTAAACCAAAAACCTTCTCTCCGTTCTAGTTAATTCTGATCACATCAGTGACCCAGTTTCCCTTCCAGACTCACAAACGAAGCATTGGCACAGCTGAGGTGATGCCAAACTGCTCCAGAATCAGAAGTGAGCAGTTGAGGGGAATCCCACAGTTCACCTCTCCTTGGCACTGTTGTTCTGACAGCTGATGTGCCCATTTGCTAAGTTTTTAAAACACTCTTGGCAGAATTTGTGCAGGAGGCAAAGGCAGAAGGTTTCAGAGGGGGGTTTTAAGCTGTACACAGTCTGTTTAGAGAAGGAGCACACTGGGTGTCTTCATAGTTTATTTAGAAAGGTTAAGGTATAGATCTTAATCTCAGAATTCCACGTGGTTTGGGTTGAAAGGGACCTTAAAGCCCATCCAGTGCCAGCCCCTGCCACAGGCAGGGACACCTTTCACTATCCCAGGTTGGCCTTGGATGCTTCCAGGGATGGGGCAGCCACAGCTTCTCTGGGAACCTGTGCCACCCTGGAGTAAAGGATTCCTTCCCAATATCCCATCTAGCCCTGTCCTCTGGAAGTGTCAATCATTGCCCCTTATCCTGTCACTATTTATCGGGGTGGTTAACAATCATAGCTGGCCCATAAAAGTCTGTTCCATTCTTTCTGATTTTGGGGATAATGTTTTTTCCTCTCTGGAGCACTGAGAGAAACAGGAATGCAGTTGAGTCAGCAGGAGGGAGGTTTGGCTGCATTCCTGCTGGCATAGCTATCCTGGGATACAGTTACTTCCTTCCCTTGAAAGGAAAGTTCCAGGACTTGCAGCTCTGTGTAGAACACTTAAAAAGCAAAGAGGATGCTCAGGCTGGACATGAGGCCTTGGACCTTGACCTCTGTGCTCTGCCTTGGTGGGTGGAATTTTATTTTAAGTTTCATTTCTGTTCTCAGGCTGAGAGAATATTTTCAGAAGTGAGGAGGATTGAAAACTACAGAGTAGAAGGCATGGAGATTTATTCAACCACACTCTGGCATCTGCAGAAAGATGTTGCCCTTTCAGTTCTTTCCAAGGATTTGACAGACATGGACAAAAACTCACCGGAGGTATAAAATGCTATGGGCATGAGTGAGAGGAGGGGAACTGTCTGTGGTAAAATCAGTGATTCAGAACTGAGCTCTGAGCTCTAATCCAGTGTACTCTCCAGTGGGAAAACACCTGAACGTGGCAAAACTGGAGAGGGAAGTGGCAGGATTGTCTGTTGAGCTGCTGATGCCTGAAATGGCTTCTTAAAATTCAAGTATCAGCTTATGTGGAACAGGTTGAAACCTTTTACCTGTTAATGGTTATTTGAATTTGCCTTGGCACCCTTCAACCAGGAAGATCATGGGTTAGTCAGTCAGTCCTGCTGCTGCCAGAGATAAGGAGTGTACTTTTCCTGTACCACCTTTTAATTGCTCTAGTTAATTCACCAGCACTTGAAATATTTGTTCTACAATTGAATTGCAGACATGGTGTTGCTTATTTTTATACCAAAGTCCATCAAACTGCAGGGTGCATGGTAATGTAAAGTCATGGGATGCCAAAAAGCAGAAATCTTTTAATGAGTTCCACAGTAAAAATAACAGATGTGAGTTTATAAATGTGATATTAAGAATGGAGAAAACTGCAGAGGATATTGGAAATTTTTTTTTGTTGGAGGAGGGAATCCACTTCATGTTGTCCTGTTAGCTTGCCTAAGAGTGGAAAACTCAAACCCAGTGAAGCAGTTGGTGGTTGTAGTAAGATTAGTCAGGAGAGAGGAGAATGCAGATTCTAATCCAAGGAGTGGAGAACAGTTATGATGCTAAAAATTTGGGGAAGTGAGGGACCCAGGCTGTGGTATTTACAGTCTCGATCGGTGCTGAGCAGCAGGGAAAGAGGAGGTTGTTGCTAAAATTCTTCCTCTGCAGATTTCCAGATTTGTCAGTTGGAGGGAGCTGAAGAAATAAAGTACCATCTCCCCCTTTGTTATTCTTAAATATCAAAGATATTTTATTTCTGGCTTTTTCAGCAGCTTTAAAAGTTTTAGTCATTAGTCATCAAAGGATCTAATTGGTGCAGAATTGTTGGGTGTCCATGGATTCTGCATTTTTGTATTCCAGCTTGTATATTTATTTATTTATTTATTTTAAAAGGTGTGCTTAGCCCCGCTTGCCTCACTGGAATGAGCCTGAACTCTAACTGTTGATTTGTTTTTACTTTTAATCTAGGAGTAAGTTATTTATAATTATTTAAAGCAGTATAGAAAATGTGTTCAGCTCAAACTTGGTCTCTCAGGGTTATAAAAAGTGTTCTGCTCTTGCCCTGCTGTTTCTCCAGGCCTGGTGTGCTGCAGGAAACTGCTTCAGCTTGCAAAGGGAGCATGACATTGCCATCAAGTTCTTCCAGAGGGCCATCCAGGTGGATCCAAACTATGCCTATGCCTACACCCTGCTGGGCCACGAGTTCGTGCTGACAGAAGAGCTGGACAAGGCTCTGGCCTGTTTTAGAAACGCCATCAGAGTCAACCCCCGGCACTACAATGCCTGGTAAGGTTGGCTTTATTTAGCAGTGCTTTTTATTTAGCCAATCTTCCTGTGTGTCACACATCAGTTCTTCAGCTACCCAAGGGATAGAGAAAACGAAGAAAATTTTAGACAGCTTTTTCCCCCAAGAAATACCTTCCCACCCTGGATGAGGTTTGCAAGGCTACAAACCATTCCTGCTATGTCATGTTCACTGACAGAAACTAATTCGATTAAAATCCAGTGTTACTTACCCGAATTGTTTCTCTGCTGCAGGTACGGGTTGGGAATGATTTATTACAAACAGGAGAAATTCAGTCTAGCGGAAATGCATTTCCAGAAAGCACTTGATATCAATCCTCAGAGCTCAGTCCTACTGTGTCACATTGGAGTAGTAAGTATATGGCACTTGGCTGGGGAGAAGAGTGGAGGGTGGAGATAATGTGAGGAGGATTTTTTTCCCTGTGAGGAAGCTTGTTCAGACTTGGTCTAGAAATGGACAAATATTTTTCTAAATGAGCAGATTGTAAGTAAACATGGTCCAAAAGGATTTGTCCTTGCCTGGCAGATGAGCTGTTATTTTTCCCCTTCTGGAATTGTTCTCTCTTTGTGTGCCAGGTCCAACATGCACTGAAAAAATCCGAGAAAGCTTTGGACACTTTGAACAAAGCGATCAACATCGACCCCAAGAACCCACTATGCAAATTCCATAGAGCCTCGGTGTTATTTGCTAATGAGAAGTACAAGGTCAGTTTTGGTGCTCGTGGCAGCCTTGAAATTCCTGTAGCTGGGAATGAGGGTGCCTCGGAAGCCAAATGTTTGCAGGTCCCACGGGAGCACCAGGGCTTGCAGGAAGAGCCTGGGACATGGGGAGCATTTGCTTTGGCAAGTGCCACCCTCACCAGGGGAACTGTGCTAAGTGTTTTGATTGTAATGGAACCTGGGGCCAGCAGGTGTTGCTTTTTAATTATTATTATTTTAATCTGACCCACGGTATAATCATAAGTTTATACTAAATAAGTAAAAAGTCTGCAGCAAACTATCCAATTACAGCAATAGGAACCAGCTGTTTCAAAGGTTGTGTTATGGAGTGAAAAGTGAGAAGTGAAGCAGTTTTGGGCTGATCCCCAGCTGACCTGAACCCTCTTTAGAATAAGAGAAGATCTTCCCACAGTGTTTTTCCAGTGACTTTTCCTCTGGGGCTCCAGAAGACAAGCCCCAGTCTGTTTTGAAACTTGTCTCAGAAATGTGTGTGCACGTGGGAAGGAAAAGCTTTGCTTAAAAAACTTTTTATTTCCAGTGCAGACTAAGTATTTTTAGGTTGAATTTCTTCATGGTGCCAGGTGATTGTCACAGCAGAATTAATAGCCCCAGCTATGATAGCCCCCATCAACAATTAGTTTAAAAGTGGAGTAGAAGTTTCACTAGAAGTTTTTTGTTTCAAATGCCTGATAAAAACATTCTTTTCAACTTTCCAGTCAGCTTTACAAGAACTTGAAGAACTGAAACAGATTGTTCCCAAAGAGTCTCTTGTTTACTTTTTAATAGGAAAGGTAGGTAAAACTTCACTGTGATTGTAAGTTCCTTGGTTTCCTTTGCTGCTTAATGAGCAAATTTGATGCATTTCACTAAGCTGCTTCCACTTGGAGCAGTATTCTAAAAATTCCCAAAGCTTTAAATAAGGCTTAGTGCTCACAGGTTTATTATGTGCCAGCTTTTAAATGCAAAGGACAGTTAAAGAGAGCTGGAGGTGATAGTCCCTGTAACTACTAAAACACTGAATCACTCTCACACATTATGTCAGAAATACTGAATAAGAAACAACTACATTCCAGCCTTCGTTGTGTGAAATGCTAGAGAGAAGTGATCTGGTGACAGAAATCCTTCCCACCTCCTCCTCTGCTGATAAGCTTTAAATAACTTCTGCAGCTTTCTCCTGGGGGGTGTCTGGCCACTTGGAACCACCAAGACAAATTTTCCTTTAGCACGGTGCTGGAGAGCTCTCCACCAGCAAGATTTCTTTATTTTGTTTAAACTGGAGAGAGGTAAAAGGATTTGTGCTGAAATGTATTCACTGGTGTTTATCCAGGAGTAGCTGGACCTCTAAACTGACATGAGAGTGGCCATGTCTTGACAGACTGAAGGATTTTCACTGTTTAAATGCTCAACATAGATAAATGACGTCCTCATCTGCCCTTAATGATAAAGAATCTCTCAGCTGCTATTTTAATTTAATTTGTTTAGTTTTTAAATAGAAATACTTGCTCTTTCTACACATATTTGTTATTTCCCTTGGGACTCAGACAATAAATTTTTCATATCCACCCTCTGTTGCTTTCTTTAGAACATCAGTGAACTGTGGCTTGGAACATTCATCGCCCAAACCTTCGAGTAGCAGCTTCACGTAAACATAGCCTTTTCTGCTTTTTCATTTTCAGGTTTATAAAAAGCTGGGTCAGACACATCTGGCTCTAATGAATTTCTCCTGGGCAATGGACTTGGACCCCAAAGGAGCCAACAACCAGATCAAGGAGGCCATTGACAAGCGTTACCTCCCCGACGACGAGGAGCCCATCACCCGGGAGGAGCAGATCAGTGAATGTTACCCCTATGAATCAGGTCTGTGCTTCCAGCCCTTGGTCACTGCAGGAGCTTTTGCCACTTGGGTGTGGGAAAAACGCCAGGTTTAGTAAGTGAAACGTTCTGCTCAGTGAGTAAAACTCCAGAGGCTCTTCGTCCAGCAGAATTTATTCATTTTCCCTACAGAAAGCATGGAATGAAGGGTTGTGAAATTTCCTTAGGTGTAGTAGGACAGAGATCACAGTAACTCTAAATTCATACAAATCACAGGTACAGGAGTATCCCAGGAGAGCAAGACGTGCCCAGGACTGCAAAAATTCCATCATAAAGCATCAAATCACGTCAAAGTAAATGAATGGCAACTGAAGTTCTCTGTAGAGGCTTTTTCAGAAGTTTAACTCAGTGTTGGGTAAAAATACTTGGTGTGCTAAACATGAAAGGTGGCTTTTGATGAAGGTCATGGAAGCAGTTTGATTTGGATCAAGAGAAAATAGAACACTGTGGGGAATAATCCACAAGAAGGAACAGCCCGGGTTTTTCCCCTCTCAGCTTTTGATTATGAGCTTCCATAAAGCATGAACAATCATAATTATTGACCTATCTGCAGGCTGAAATGGAGATAGAAATTAAATGCTAATAAGGAATTCAATTCTCTTCCTGTAAAGATGAAAATTTAACAGCAGGAGTGGAATTCTTATTAATAAATTGTCCTGCAGTTCCAAATTCTCAACTGAAAAGGTAGGGAGAGGTGACAACTGTATGTCATGTTGATTTTGATTGGTCCCATGTGCTTTTTATTATGGGAACTTTACCCTGCACTGCACTTCCTGAAGTATCCAGAGTTTTTCTCTCTCTGCTGTTGGAATTGGAGATATTTTGAGCCCTGGCTCCCTGGGCTGAGCCTGTTCTGACCAGGAGATGGAGACAGAGACTGGAACTGCTGAGCAACACCTGAGCAGTACAGAAAGAAACCCAAAACCCAACCATATAAGAAAAAAAAATTAGAAAAGGAAAAAACCAACAGCTTGATCTGTCCAATAAGCACAAATAAAGTAAGTGTTGGGCTATGTGTCACAGTTCAGCTTCCCTGGCTGTGCAGAGAAATTGTGGAAGAGTTCCACAGCCTCAGCTGAATGACTCTCTCAGGGCACCTGTGACAAACTAAAGCAATTTAATGTAATTTGGGGGGGAAATGGATTTTTTTTTTTTTTTTTTTAAATACTTTGGCTGCCCTGCCGCTGGGCTGGGCTGGGTCATGGGGCACCTCTGCAATGAGCCAGCCCCGCGGCCTCTGACTCCAAGGTCTCTTTCCCTCTGCAGTGGGCACGGACGAGTCCCAGGAGAGCAGCATGACGGACGCAGACGACACGCAGCTCCATGCTGTGGAAAGCGATGAATTTTAACCTCCAAGAGCCAGTGTCTGAGCTTGAGTGTGTGTGACTGGTACTGTCGTGTTGTCCCCTTCCTTGGCATCCTGGGTTCCACATCTCTGAGCCAGCACTGTCGTTGTTCTCCACTGACGCCACGAGTGCACCTCAGACCTGAGCTGTACCAGAGTTCATGGCAGTGCAATCTCCAGCTGCTGCTGAGTCTCACCAGTTGGCTCTTACACACTTACGGAAGTGACTGAGGAGGAAATGCTGTTTTTTGGATTCCCCCCTTGCTAGAAAAAAATATCATGGAAGAGAGACTTGTGGTTCGCTGTATGGAAGCCAGTAGATGTGGGGACAGTACTAATGACGAGGTGTCTTGTTCTTTTTCCGGAAATGTGTCTTAGTTTGGGTCTTTCTTGGTAAGCAGAGTGCTGAACCTCATTTCCGAGTTCTCCAAGGACAGTGTTGACAAACAGGCTGTTCCAGACTTTTGCATATTGTAGTGTAACTTAAATGCCAGGGAGTGTCAATGACCTTAAAGCTGCAGTGTCTCCAGCGAGCGCCCAGAACTGGGCACGTGTCAGGCCATGAGAAACACCCCGGCCCTGCCTAGAGTGCAACTGCAGGAGAATCACATTGCAGGATCGGAGCTTTCATCAAATGCTTTCATGTTCTAACCATGAATTAATTTATTCATCCGGTTTTGGAAAGGTCAGTGTTTACTTTGTATTTCAGTCAGCACCACCTTGCTTCATTTTTCATGCACCCCTTGACTTGTTCTTCCCCTTTTAAGAATAAAAATTAATAAAGGGCAAAATCAAGCGAGAAATGTAGATACAAGTGTAATGTGAAACATCAAACCCTTAATCCTGTGAGAGTGGGAAGACTGTGGAAGCCTTAATACAATCAGAACCTTGGTCAGACGCATCAAATAATTATCTCAGATCAGTATCTCCTTAGGTCTGTGATCACTTTGAAAACTATTTTGTAAAGCGTGGTCCAAGCAGGATGCAAAAATGTGCAATTATCTGTCTTTTTCTTTATTTTTTAAAGCTGTTCTTTCAGTTTCCCACTCTAGGAACACCTTCCTTTTCTCCAGGGTCTGTTTCTGAGAGGAGAAAGCTGTGCCACGTTAGTGAGTCCACACTGCTCTCTGTAGCATTCTGCAGCAGCAATTGGTGCCCTTTGTGCAGTGATGATAAAGAAAGTGTATGATATAAGCAGTTTTAAAGAGCAATTTATGCCTAATAAATTGGGAATGATACAAATTTCATAGCAATGTATTGTGATCAGTCTTAATGTTCTTCTTTTTTTTTACATCTGTTGGTTTTTAGGGGTCTCTTAGTTTCCTTTACATTTCAATTTCTTTCAATTCTATTCTTGTCCACTTGGCACCTCTTCTATCCTAGCTTCTCTCTGGTCCAGAGCCACATGGACACCTTTATCCATTGAAAAATCATACCCAAAGCCTGAGCAAATTACAATTCTCGGGTTCGTTGGGTATTTTTGAAGTTGGAGGACGGGCAGTGAAAAATAGGCTTCATAGGGTGGAAAAACCCCTCTAAAATCTGAGGAATAAAAGATATTAAAGGAGCTTTGTGCCTCTGCCACGCAGTTACGATGAGCTGGCTCTGGAAGGCTGATGGATTGGCTGGGGGATCGTGGCACGTTGGATCGAGGGATCTCGTGGATTCCTGCGGCTCTGGGGGCAGTCCCTTTCCCTGGAGCCTTCCGTGGGGACTCACAGGGCTCAGCTTTCCCTGGAGCTGCTCTGCACCCCAGGCACAGCTCCCAGGCTCTGCTCCCGAGCTCCCTGCGTCTCTCCTGTGTGGTTTCCCATCCTGCTAAGGTCTGCAGGCAGCACTTGTGGAATGCCACTAATTACGGTGTTAATTGGCTTCCTTTTGGTTCCCAGTGTATTTTCTAAGCAAAAAGCAGGAGGCAGGTGCTATTTACTTTTCCATAACAAATACTGTTCATGTGGGGACCAGAGATCCAGGAATTGAGGGGGATTTTTTCCTTTTACTTTGTTCCCTGAAAACTGTAGTAAAACTTTCGGCCCTTTGGAAAAAGGTCTTATTTCAGCTGGGATGTTCAGAGGATGTTTGTGTTACCTGGAAGATTTAATACATAAAAGCATTCCTGGCTTTACAAGTACATCCTACCTTAAAGGGATTTTCTTTTTTCCCAGGAATCCAGGGTCACATTTAGCCCATGCTGCTATTTTACATTCTAAGGAGAAACACAAAATTAGTACTGAAGGACTAAAATTTGACTTTTTGAGGAGGGGCAGAGAGGAGGAGGCTGAGCATGGAGGCACTGGCAGGCAGGTGAGAGCAAATGTTCACTGAAGAGAATTAGGGAACTGTCACTTTCTTACAACAAAACTATGGAAAAATGCAAAGTGTGGGTGTGGTGTTACTATTTGCATTGAAACAATGTAATTTGTCTTTTTTTTTCTTTTTTTCTCCTTTTCTTGATATTTTTTTTTTCTTTTTATTTCAAAAATTGTACAGTCCTGGGGAAAAAAAGTCTTTTCTGTTAATATATTTGCAATTCATTAAAGGATGTGGAAAATCCAAATAAATTACTTTTAAAAGCAGGCTTAGCCCCAGGTGCTTTGGGACAGGGGTGGGATTTGTCCTTCAGGAGTTGGACAAGTGCCAGAGGCTGGGAAAGGTTTAAGGACACCTTTGGGGTGCAGGGGGGCTGTTTTCTGTCCTGTGCTCCCCTGTACATCTGCCACACCTTTCCGAGTGAGCTGCAGGTTCCTGGCTGGAATTTTGGGTGAGGTGGGAGGTGTGACGCTGAGTGTGTGGAGACACTGCAGCAGTGAGACCTGAGGCGACCCCGAAGCTGCTGCAGCCCCTCTGGAGCCAGGCTGGGAGAGCTGGGGGTGCTCACCTGGAGAGGAGAAGGCTCCAGGGAGAGCTCAGAGCCCTTCCTGTGCCGAAGGAGCTCCAGGAGAGCTGCAGAGGGACTGGGGACAAGGGCTGGAGGGACAGGACACAGGGAATGGTTCCCAGTGCCAGAGGGCAGCGATGGATGGGAGATTGGGAAGGAATCCTTGGTGCAGCCCTGGCCAGGCACAGCAGCTGTTGCTACTCATCCTCACCTTCCATCCTGCAGCAACACGAGATTGAAGAAGCTCTCAGGTACTGGAGCAGGTTAGTTTTATTTTCATTTTTTTCCTTCTCCCACAACAGGTCCCAACACCGTGGCTGCAGCTGTTGTTTCTCAGCAGAGAAATTATTACAGTCTCTTTTACTTCCAGACCTGTAGGAAAAGCTTCCCAGGAAGGCTCATGACTGTACAGGATGTACGTAGTCATCTTGGATTGAACATTTTACCACTCATTTTTGCCCAACCTAACCCAGTAATTTTTGAGAAACACGGCTGGCTGTAAAAGTGACACTGAGCTGAACTTTTTCCTAGTTCCTTCCCCCCTGTTTTCTCACACAGTTCTTTTAATCCTGGTACATGTATTCCTGTGTCTCATAGTTCAGCTCTCCATCCCTGAGTTCCCACCCCCCAGTGAGAGCTGAGCTGTTCTTGCTGTGTCTCCGTGCAGCTCTCGTGGGGGCTGGAATTGGGTGATGGAGCTGCATGGACACGGCTGGAGCTGAGCTCTGCCTCGTGGTGAACCCAGGCTGTGTTCGGGGCAGCCTGAGCTTTGGGTGCCTCCAGAGAAAGGCACAGCGGTGGTGGAGTTGGGTTTAGAATCCACACTCCATCGTTCCAGGGCCGAATTGCAGCCACATGGTAAACACCAGGAGTTGTTTATGCCTCGGGATTTCCAGCTTGGGAGTGCTTTTGGGACCTCTATGCAACATCATCTTATTTTCTTATTATGGAGGAGAACAGGGTTTTTCTAAGGTGGGGAGCCCTGTGTTCCTGGTCCTCCAAGGAGCAGAGTTAAAAATTCTGTGAAGACAGGATTTAAAAACTCCTGAGGGTACCACTAAGGAAAGTATCAGAAACACCTCCCAGGTCAGAAAAAATAAAACCAAAAACACTTTCAGAGGTCAATTGCCTCAAAACTGATCTAGAAAAATACATCCAGAAAGGAGCCACATGTTCCTTTCTTGCATCTTTTTTCAGTTAAAAATCTGTTCCCAAATCCAGCAGTTCATATCCGCATGTGTGTGGAACAACAGCAATCCTCTCTTGCCAGGACGTTTGGGAAACGAGCTTAGGGAGACAAGAGGATTAGTTGCTACTTTCTGCCTCTTTTGGATTCTCGTGTGTCTCAACAGATTTAGAAATTCTGTGTCCGGCAGGTGTTTCTCCTTAGTCCTGTGGTGATGGGTGAGCAGCTCCTCCACTCACCTGCTTTTAAACACTTTTCTGTAGTGTAAGGTCAGAGTCTGGGCTTTCCTGGATAACCAGGGAAATCAACCTGGGTGTTTCACCTTCCCGGGGCCAGGAGAGCGAGGACTGTGTCTGTGTGGGGCCAGGATTGCCATCTCTGACAGTGTATTTGGAGCATCTCAAACATCCTTCCAGGCTGGAAAGGGGCTCAGAAAAAAGAGGGAGAGTAACTTCGTACACAGGCAGATAGTGACAGAACAAGGGAGGGATCCACTTTAACCTGAGAGAGGTTTAGATTAAATGTTAGGAGGAAATTCTTTGCTCAGAGTTGGGTGAAGCAGGGGCACAGGCTGCTCAGAGAAGCTGTGGCTGCCCCTGGATCCCTGGCAGTGTCCAAGGCCAGGTGGGACAGGGCTTGGAGCAGCCTGGGATAGCAGAAGGTGTCCCTGCCCATGGCAGGGAATGGAACAAGAGGAGCTTTGAGGTCCCTTCCCACACAAAGCAGTCCATGATTCCATGATCCTCTCCCCACCTCTGCTGTCCCCCAGGGAAACAGTGACTCTGCTTGCACAGGAGGGACCATCAGTGAGAAGTGAAGGAGCTCACCTGCTTTTTGGCCTGTGGGATGTGGAATTGAGTCTTTTATTTGGATTAATCTTGTCCTGTGACTGGGATAAAAACTGAAAGACAAATTTAAAAGGCAGCAGCGGCAGCAGATGAGCTCCACGGCTGTGCCCCCACACCAGTGGGCAGGAGAAGCCCCGGGAAGAGTTTTCAGTGTCTGGGAGGGGAAGGTGACACGGGGGTGACCCTGAGCGCAGCAGTGTGCGGCTCCCGAGGGACCGAGGGAGCTGCTGGGGGTTGGATTCGGTGGGGACAGCCCGGCACGGACACGGCTGGCAGGACTCGGGGCAGCAGTGCTGGCCCTGTCAGCCCCGGTGTCCCCCGTGCGCAGAGCCTGCTGTCACCCACGGACGGAGCCCGTGTCACCCGCGGGACAGAGACCCACGGCAGCGGGGGGACACAGGCCCAGGGCCACGCAGGGGACATGGGCCCAGCGTCACCTGTGGGACATGGGCCTGGTGCCGTGTGTGGGAGCGGAGCCGCTGTCCCCGGCGGGGCTGCAGCCCTCGCCACCCGCGCCGGGGCTCGGTGTCCCGGCGGCCCCTCCCGGTCGCCCGGCGGGACCCTCCCCGCTCCGGGACCCGCGCCCCGCACGGGGCACGAGTGGCCTGCGGCCCG
>VZRL01004881.1:111421-142314 GCA_013397895.1 Origma solitaria
GTAAACAGAAAAAAAAAAATTTAAATTGCATAACCTCAAATCTTGCAAAACGCGTGGAGGGAGCAGGTCCCGCGGCCCCAAATCCGCCTGGAAAATAGGAGCGGAGCGGTGCCGGTAATCCCGGTGGGCTGTCACCGGCGGGAGCCGTGTCACCGGGTGCTCTCCCTGCTCCCGGGGTGCACAATAGCGTCATTTTCCAGGTGACTTCGAGCTCCAGAACCGTTTCCCTGTATTTACTTTCGGGCCGCATATTTTGTATTTTATTTATTTCGACCCGGCCCTGCCGATCCAGAATTATTTTCCCCAAAACAAGCTGGAAGAGTCTGGCTATCCTGAAATCCTTTCTGTGATCCCTACGTGTGTTTACTTCCATCACGGGATTAGCATCTTCCAGTGCTTGATTACAGAGAAATTTCCATCATTTGGGGTGTAAATGGGGGTCATGTAGAAGGAAAAATAAAGCAGCTAAATATAGTGGGAGCTAACCTTATTTTCTCCCCAAAAATCAGACCCATCTTCCAAAACGAGGTGTCATCCCTCCTCTCCTTAAATTTGTGTGCAGGTGGAGCAGAAGGCAGGCACTCCATAGATGATATTCCCTGTTATGTAAAATGCACTTGAATGACAAACTGTAGTTTTCCATGAAACCGGTCAGGATATGGGAGGAACTGCAGGTTTTTTATTTGTTTTGACTGACCATTATATTTTGAACTGGTTTGGGCCACGGCCGTGTTGGTGGTTACATCATGTCATGTGTTGTGTACAGGGTGCTTTGTGCCTCTAAAAATAAGGTGAGAAAAAAGCCCGCTTCTCCGGGTGGGAAAGTCGGGAAGGACTCCAGTGTGGGTCGGTCCCGCTGACAGGGGGGGATAAAACCTTCTGGGGGGGTGGTTAAGGTGTGACGTGTGGCTGTGTGTACTGCCGAACCTCTGCCGCGGCTGGCAGTCCAGGCAGCTGTTTGTGTATGAGCATTTTCTCTTTAAAACCATATTTGTCCTTTTTATAGCCTTTGTTTTCATGGAGGAACCTCTGATGCTCTTCCCTGCTTTAGCGTATCCTCTTGGATTTCCATTCTGGCACGGGAACAGCGACGCTGCTCAAGCTGATTATATATATATTTTTTTTCCTTTAATTGAGAAGTCAGCAGCCTTTTAAATCAGTGAAGGGGGCGGTGGTGCAGAGTCGGCCTGGGGAAGCCCAGGTTGGTGCTGGGACCAGGCTCAGAGCTCCTTTCCCTGCCGAGGTGTCAGCCTTCGCCCTCCCTCGCACTCCAGATATGGGCGGCCTGGCTTTTGGCGCGGGAGGGATGGGGATGGTGTTTTTTTCCTGTAGCCACACTGCCAAGGTAGCACAGCTGTGTGGGGCTTAATGGATTGATATGCTGCAGGAGCAGTTAATTGTGGAACTTGGTTGGGGTACTGTTATAGCTGATTTGTAATGATTTAGCAATGAGGATGACTTGTGTTCCCTCGTCAGAGGTGATAAAGCAGCAGATGACCAGGCAGATGTGGCTGTGGGTTTCTCTTATGCCTTTTTTTTCCCTTTTTGCCTTTTTTTTTTTTTTTTTTTAAATGCTATATTTCAGTCTCATTTGCTCTTGGAGATCATCTGGTAACCGGAGAGCTGGTGAGATTCTGACATCATGCAAGGCAGGGGTGAAAACTGAGCGGTTCTGTGACCAAAGTCACTTCCTTTTGCCCTGTTTATAACTTGCGTTTTGATGAAGGCCGCTGCCATTATCTAATGAGCGCCCGGAACAAAGACTGTCTTTGGAGTTCCAGCACTCCACCCTTCCCTGCTTGGGCTCCACTCACTGCCTGTCCCTAGGAACCTCCAAAGGCTTTTCCAGGGAGGATGAGACTCAGTGGACAGGGAGGTAAAGATAAGGCCTGGGGCTGCTAAGGCCCAGGGTGAGGGAAAGGGTAAAGCTTGGGGAGTAGGAGAAAGGGCAAGCAGCACATATTTTGATTTATGGGCCTTCCCCCCACCCTCTTCTGTATAATTTTCCTCTTCTGGATAATTTCCTTTTTCTGGGACCAGTTTTGGAGAGTAGGTCAGTGCTATCTCAGCCCATACCCTAACAACACCTCATTTTGCATTTTTCTATTTGTTTTTTTAATTGGACTATGAGAGAAACAAGTGGCCCAAGTTAGGCCTAAATGGGCATTTAATTCCTGGAAGGGTCTGGGGTGGATCCCATAGTGATGAGACCAAATAGTGAGTAAGTTCTGCACGCCTGCCTCTCCCCACAGTGTTTATCCTTCCATTAAAAAGAGCTCTGAGCACTGGGCAGTTGCAATGGCAGGTGATCTGAGGAGCTCTGTTTCCGTCGCTGCATTTTATAAATACCATGTCCCTGCTCATGACTTCCAGGAATACAATGTCTATCGGGAATGAAATGCGGCAAAGACTCGGTTTGAAAATCCTTCCCTGTAAACAGGAGTTTGGCTGCGTGTTTGAGGATGCAGTTTTCTGTGACAAATCGTTTAAATTGGAATAAAAGCTTTCTGTTCTTTCTCAGCTGGGCCAGGAGTTGTCATACCCAAATCAGCAAGAGTCTGGGTGATGTAGGACTTGAGTAAACATAATTCCATTAAACCTTGCGCGTGTCCTCATCAGCCCGAGTTCAGAGCTGTGTTTTTGGGAGAGGAGAGTTTGGATAAGGTCTCCTTCAGGTTTTTAAAGAAAGTTAGAAAATCAGTCTGGGTCTCCCCTGCAATGAGGCACAGGCAGCAGCCAACTGCCAGAGTTTGGGGAGTGAGACAAATGGAGAAATGGGATATATTAATAGTTGGGAAGACTTAATTCTGGCGAGCAGAGTTTTGATGGTGCGATATCTGAATTTAGTGATGAAACTGTGCTGTTTATCTGATGAAAAGAGGAAAAAAGGTACAAAATTGCATCTTAAGAGGGGAAATGATAGTAGCTCTCAACCTGAGTAGGCCTTGTCCTCATCTGTGCCTGAGTTAATCTCTTGCTGCAACCTTACTTTTTTCAGATTTAGTGGAAAGAAAAGTTTAATTGAAAGATATATTTCTGTATTGGGAGCTGCTTCAGGCCTCAGAGGCCTTAGCGGAAGGTGGACCTTAAAGATTTCTCATTTTCAGCTCTCAAACGTTGGGAAACATCTCTCTGAAATCTTTATAACTTCCTGTCAAGGTCTGCAGCGGCAGAGGATGTGATGGGAAGGTTACTGTGAAGTTGCTCTGCACTAAATGAGGAAGAGCAAACCCAGCTCAGGCTGTAATTACGGCCTGTAAAAAAGAACCTGTGATGTGTGAGTGAACATCACCTTTTATTAACGAGCGTCTCTGCTCTGGAGTTCTTGTCACCGTGTTTTCAGTTGCTGCCATGGCACTCCTGGTGGGCTGTGCTCTTTCCTCTGAGGTCTGACGAGCAGGAAAAGCTGAGATGTGCAGTGAACTGAGCACTTGTGTGGTAGGGAGCTGAGTTCTGAACTCAGTCAGAATAAAATATTTAAATTTGGCTGCCAGATTGGGCAGGGATCTGGTGATTTGGGACACTTAACTCGGCTCCTCTCTGGACTGTTATTTCCTCTAGAAGACGTGGCTGGTTATCCCAAAGCACTCCAAAGGACTTTCTGTAGTGACAGTCAATGCCTTGTTCTAGATATATGAAGTATAAAATATGAAGTATTAGGGTGGTGCCACTTTATGGGGCAGGGGGTGTTAAAAGTTTTGGGAACAGTTACCTGCTTTTGAGCAAGGTGGGTATGACTGCACCTAGTGAATGAAAATTCACTAGGTGTCTTTAAAATTAAAAGGCGATTCTGTTTTTTGTTTAACTTGCTCCCTGAGTCCTGAGTTCAGTTTTTCATATATCCTGGGCAACTTGCCCAGATTATGCGAAAGGAAAACAAAATCTTTCTGATACTGGATGGGGGAGACCCGGATTTCACAATTAAAGCTTTTTTAAATCTAATTTTATTTTTGTCTCGGATAGGCTGCCGCTGTCTGCAGATGTCCCATTATTGTTTTTTGAACCCCATTTCTTGTGATTTGACTCTAAACTGCAACTTTAACTTAACAGCAATGGGTATTTTTATCTCCAGCCACTTGATTTTCCAGATGAAGGCGTTCTTGCTTTTAATTATTCACCTTTCCAGATTTTTTGTGGGGAAATCACAGTTAATCTTGCTTTATGGCTTCTGTTTTTCTTTCTGACATCATATTGATGAAACCTCCTTTACCTCAGATGATGCAATTGATTTGGTTTATTTATACCCAATGAGAACTCGCAGGCGTAGGAGAGAATTATTCTTGCAGAAGGAGATTTCAGAGTTGACCAGACCCTGCCACTCATATGGACAAGGAAGTGGAAACAACAGCTTTTAGTTTAATCTTCAGGGCTTCTCTTTGGAAACAAATAAAGGTGGAGCTCAGTAATATTTCTGGGATGTTCTTACTATTAAAATCCTTATTTTTCCCAGGGAGATTAGGTGCAAGTCTGTAGTGTTAATGGCTGTGGAATGTATTTGTGTGTGTATTGTAAAAATCTATGGTTCTTGTGTATGTTCTTAACCTTCTCTATTTCTCAAATGTGGGTCATTGCAAGCACACAGTCTGCACGTGATAACTGGCTTATCAATAAGGTGATCGTCCTGTACTTGCCTGTCACGTTTCCTTAATTAAAGCTTTGAGAGTTGCTTCTCATGTAAATCCCTTTCTAAATTGGTAAACGCCTGTCTTACAACTGTAAAGTGTTGGAAGGTGATAACAAAAGGCAGGTGGAGGATCTGTTCTGCACAATAGCTGTAAGTTTGGTGGATGGACATGGTGGATGTGGAAAATATTTGTAGTGCTCAGGGGGTTGTGTGTTATTACCTGCTGAGGTTAGAGGCACAGATGATGTGTTTTACTTGCAAAATGAAGTGTAGAGGGATTTTATGTTAGCAAGTTCGGGGTTTTTTGTGTGCTTTGTTTTGGTTTTTTGACTGAAACGTATTTGTAACCACATGAATTCAAGAGTTGGCTGCACTGCTGATTTGTAGTGGGGGAGGAGAGGGGAAGTGGGAATCGGTATCATACTCACTTCCTTCAGGGTAGCTTTGCTTTTCTTGCTTCTAGCAGCACCTTTGCCTACGTCAGGAGATGGTGCTGGGGAGAACAGGACGTTGGGATGGAGGGGTGTCAGGGTGCAGTAGTGCAGGAGTTTGGGATCACGGCAGGGATTTAAACTGTAATCCAGGGAGCATAAATACGTGAGGTGGATGTGCGTGTGACCGAGCAGTGCAGGGAGGATGGAGGGAGAGCAGAGGTGATGGAGCAGATGGGTGTGCTGGTGGCCACGGTGGCATTGGTGTCTGGGGGAGACACCACTGGGGAGAGCACGGACAGCTCCTGCAGAGGGACACCGGGGTGTGTTTATCCAGGTGCCTCCTGTGTCCTGTGCTCGGAGCTCCCCTGATCTTCTCACAAGCCTCACTGCAAGCACAGGGCCTGGGTTCTACCCGAGAAACTTTCCACAGAGAATTCTGAGAGCCAAAGCTTCCTGTGTTCGTTTTGGGCTTATTTTCTGAGGTATTGCAGAAAATCATGTGCTTGGAAACCCAGTTCTCCTTTCGAGGTCTGATTGTAAAATTGGGTTTTAGAAGCAGAGGGTGTTGAATAAGTCAGTGTGCTGGGGGATTGTTTTCAGGGGTGTCGTGACCCGAGGGCTGCTCGGGGTATAGTGTGACTGGGTGTGTTCTCCTGCATCCTCTGGCTTCCCACTGCTGCCTCAGCTTTATTCCCGCTCTGCCCTCCGCTCTGTGTTCAGAAAGTTTGAGTGTTGGTGTTGCTGATGTGGTGCTGTGGGTGAAGCTCCCCGAGGAGCCCTGGGTGCCTGTGCTGCCTCCATGGCCTCCCATGCCCTCGTGGGGACCGAGGGAAGATGGGCGAGTTACGGTTACCCTGGTTTTACCTGCTCGCTGCAGCCTTTCATCTTCGCTCTCTTAATTACTGCTAACTGCTCTGGCACTGCTCTACTTCCAAAGGGAAAATGAAGAACGTGCATTCGCTGTTAGCCTAAGACACGCTGTAAACACCGTGTTGGCCTTCCAGCAGCAGCTCCTCTTGGATCTGCCCGGGTGAAGTCCAGCACGGGGGCTGTGCCGCCGTTCCTGAAGGCAGGGCTGCAGTTGGGCTGTGGTGATGGAGCCGGGGCAGTGTCTGGTTTCTCTGGCAGTCCTCTACCAGCAGGACATGCCGGAGGAGAGGCCTCTTGGTCCCGTGTGTGTCACCTTGAGTGCTGGGAGTTGTAGACCTTTGGCAGGGAAACGGTGAAAAAAGGGACTCGTGGGTGCTCACGTGGATCTGCTAATATTGATGGGTGACAGCAGTTTGGGTGGAACTTGCCAGTGTGGTTTGGGTTCCAGGAGCAGGCGAAAGACTGGGGATAATTCGTGGAGTTACTGTCAGACTTAACAGAATGGTCGAAAAGTTCCTCAGATGGTGTGAATGACCTTCCTGTTCTGTGACCTTTCTTTGTTCTCCTTCCTCAGAGATGCCTTAACACCTCTCTCTTCCAATTCCCTGTTAGGAAGAAGTTCCTGATAAGTGTAATACAGCTCTAATAACAGCTCAGAGTTAAAAACAGAGGGAGGGAACATGCTTACAAATGCTCCTTAATTTTTTTTCAGAGGTTGCTCACGAAAGTAGAGATCTAATTCAGTGTTAGAGAATCCAGTGCTGTCCAGCACACAGAGTTTATAAGGACTTAAAATAAAAAAAATAGATGGAATAACTTTTGGAGGTCATCTTTAAGCTACTAGAACAAAGCCTTATTCTTAGGGGAGGCTTTCCAGGCTTCCAAAATATTTTAAATGCTGTCCACCCAGTGAAAAGTGGAGCCAAGAAGGTTTGCAGTAGCTTAGCAGGAAGATTTAATGTTTTCAAGTGAGTTTGCTAACCCGGAGGAAAAGGCAGTGTCAAAGTTTTGCTTCCGTTTTCTACTTCTGTTAATTTAAGTTGATGACCTAAAAATTTGCTCTAAAACTCTGTTCAGCCTGGGCAAATGGACTGGCTTCAGTGCAGTACAAATATGTTCATGAAGAGTTATTTAGTGCCAGGTGGAGGATTTTTTGCTCTTTTTGAAGCTGGGTGTTTCCAAAGCCGCTGTCGATGTCTCGTGGTCACTGTGGTGGAGAGCCCTCACCCAGAGTTCCCTCTGGTAGGGAAACCCACACATTTCTGCAGAACTGGCGACCTGTTAGGGACAGTCATTCCCTGTGTGTGTGTCTCTAGTGAAGGTCTTGGAAGGAGGCAGGAGTGGAGGAAGTCTTTATTCTGACAGCCTTCCTTCCTTCTCTCCCAAGGGTGTCTTAGCTGCAAGTGGAAAGTTCCCTGCAAGTTCCTTTTTTTTCTTTCTTCCCTGAATAGGCATGTTCAGTTTTTATTTATGGACCCAAATGCTGACTAAAAGCCATTTTCAGTGAGCGTGGCCAAAACTTTTAGGTATGTAGATCCTTTTATGGTAAGGACAAGGTGTAGTTGATTACAAAATACCATAACTTGTGTGAGTAGGGGACTTGGGAAGCCTGAGCCCACCCCCAGCATCCTGGTCTTTCTTGTTGCTACAGCTTTTTTAAAGTCAGTTCTTCTGGGAGTGTATCCTCCTTTTCCTGTCTGCTCCTGCTGTGTCACCTAACTGGATTTTTTGGAGAGTGAGGTAGAAAGACTGTCAGCAAGGTGTTGTACCTGGGTCAGGACAAGCTTTGGGATCAATCCAGGCAGGAGCATGGACAGATGGAGAGCGGCCCTGGGGAGAAGGATGGTGGGAGAGGCTGGACATGACAAATCCCAGAAAACTCCGTGCCCTGCGCTGGTCCCGCAGCGTGGGCAGCAGGGGAGGGGGCGTGGAACTGCATGAGCTGGAAGGTCCCTTCCAACCCAAACCATTTTGGGATTCTGGGACTGGGGGAAAATTGAATTTTGGACCTGGCCAGATAACCAATGTATGTACTTATTGGAAACCACACAGAGCAAATAATTTTGAGCCTTCCCTCCGTGGGAACATGGGTTTGTTTGTCTAACTCATCTCTGGCTTTTCACAAAAATTCAGGTTTTAGTACTTAGATTTTCAGCCTTGGTGTCTTTCTGGTCCTTGTTGTGGAGAAGCACCTGGATCTGATGCTGGGGAGCAACTGTGGTGCAGCTGGATAAGGCCAGAAACAAGACTGGCTGTGAAATTTTCCTGGTTAAACATATTAGAACTTTAGATAGTCCTCGCTTTTCCTGTCAAGTGGTGTATTAATTTGGTCATTGGGGTGTGCTAATGAACAGCTCCAACAAGCTTATGCAAATTTATGTGAAATTAGAGGATTGGCATATCAGGCAAGCGATCAGGGGAACTTTTTATTATTAAGTTGACATTGAAATATCTTGTGAAGATGCTAAATAACTTCAGCAGTAAAAGGAAAATCAAGTAACTGTTTCACTGGCAGCACAGCCTGTGCTGTGGGTTATTTGAATGCAATTAAAAAAAGACATTTAAAAACACTGACACTTTAGTGGTAAAGAAGGTGGGTGAATGACCAGAAACTTGAAGGTGGGTGGGAAAAGGTTGCAGTGTAGAGAAATGAAGGATCTTAAGTTATTTCTCTTAACTTGTTTGCTCTGTTGAGTTAAACCCAGGCTTGCTTTGACCGTCAGTGTAGAACTGCTCTGTGTGTGTGTGGGTTAATTTTTATCCATGCTCTTGAAAGAGAAATGGGAATTGCTAACACTGGAAATCACCTGGCTCATTCGGAAATGTACTTCTGGGAAAGTGAGTTTCATATACACCAGGGAAGCGACTTTCTTGAAATCCAAGTTTCAGGGAAGCTGAGGGGTTTCTTCAGCCCCTGGGAATTTAAGCATATGGAGATTTGTTCCCCTCAAGCCTTGTCTGTGTTACATGTTATAGTCAAATTTGTCATTTTTAACACTCCTGAGCTGGCAGTAGCAGCACTGAAAGCTATTTCATAGGCGTAGCTCAGGGATTTTAATGATGAAGTCAGTGAGCTGCTGGCATTGAGGAATAGGAGCATCCAGGGCTGGCGCTTTCATGGAGGCCTGGGAGGGTTCTGGTGCACTCATGGATAAACTGAAAGATGGGAATAGCGGTTACAGGCAGGCATTGACTTCGGGAGATCCTGGGGACTGGGCTGTGTGCTCTGCTCCTGTTCCCAGCTGCCTGGAGCTCGCCTGGCTCCGCTGAGCACGGCCGGGGCTCCCAGGGGGAGGAGGCTGCGCTCAATGTGGCGCTTGCGCAAGCGTCGCGTCCGAGCCTCGCCGCCGTTGTCCGAAGCGTTTGATTTATTTCCTCCAAGTGCAGTGCCTGACTGTCTTTTCCCTTCCCTCTGCAGGCTGCCCTCGGGAGCGGCAGTGGGAGGCAGTGGAGCTGGCCTCGGCAGCGGGAGAGGCTGGACTTCCCGTGTCTCTGTGCTGAATGGCTGCGATGGCGCCCGCTCTCACTGACGCAGCAGCTGAAGCTCACCACATCCGATTCAAGCTGGCTCCCCCGTCCTCCACCTTGTCGCCTGGCAGTGCCGAGAGCAACGGCAACGCCAACAACATCCTCCTGGCTGCCAACGGCACCAAAAGGAAAGCCATTGCTCCGGAGGATCCCAGTCTAGATTTCCGAAACAACCCTACGAAGGAAGAGCTGGGCAAGCTGCAGCCACTAGTGGCCTCTTATCTCTGCTCGGATGTAACATCTGTCTCTTCAAAAGAGCCACTGAAGCTGCAAGGAGTCTTCAACAAGCAGACAGTCCTTAAATCTCACTCTCTCTTATCTCAGTCCTTCTTGAAAACGAGTGATCTGTTGGGGAGGCAACCAGTGTTGGAATTCACTCTGGAGAATCTAAAAACAATGAGTACTAATAGCCAGCCACCTCTCCCACAAGCGCCTGTGAATGGCTTGGCCAAGAAATTGGCCAAAAGTACCAATTCAGATCATGAAAACTCTAGTTCTCTGAACGGTGGGAAGTGTGCTCCTTCTTCTGCTGCCCTCCAGACTGTTGACTATAATACGGGAGGTTCTGAATTAGGGGACTTGAAGACCGGCTTGACCAATTGCACTCTTCCACACAGAAGCCTTGATGCAGAGCACGCACCTCCCTTTAGCAATAATAGCACTGCAAATAAATCTTCCCTTAACTCTCCAGAGCAGCAGTGGGTGCTCGAGGGCGGCAGTGGGGAGACGCGGGTGCCCGGGGTCGCGAGTCGCTCCGACTTCGGCAGCAGCAGGTTGGAGGAGCAGAAGCCACCTCTGCTGGCTGGTCACCACAGCACTCTGGACTCCGAGATGAGGACGAGGGCCCTGCTGCGACGTCAGGCGGACATCGAGAGCCGAGCCCGGCGGCTGCAGAAGCGCTTGCAGGTGGTGCAGGCGAAGCAGGTGGAGAGGCACATCCAGCAGCAGTTGGGCGGCTTCTTGGAGAAAACGCTGAGCAAGCTTCCAGCTTTGGACCCCCTGAGGCATCGGAGCCAGCTGATGTTGACCAGAAAAGCAGAAGCAGCCTTGAGGAAAGCTGCAAGTGAGACAGTTACTTCAGAAGGCCTCAGCAACTTCCTGAAAAGCAATTCAATATCGGAGGAACTGGAGAGATTCACGGCCAGTGGCATGGCCAACTTGAGATCCAGTGAGCAGGCGTTTGACTCGGATGTCACTGACAGCAGCTCGGGGGGAGAGTCAGACGTTGAAGAAGAGGAACTGACCAAAGCAGACCCAGAACAACCCCATGTACCACTGTGAGTAGCACTCACTTGTTTCTGTCTGGCGGTGGTGGGAGCAAGGTGGCAGATAGAAATATGGGTTTTGTAGGAATGCTAAATTTTGGATGGTCTCAGATCAAAGAATTGTTAAAACTAGCGTGGTGTGATTTTCAGCACATGCAGCACTGAAGATAAAATTCCTCATGCATACTGGAAATAGTCTTTGGTGTTTGTGGAGCAGCAAGTCCTGGAAATATTGGCTGGCTGGAGTGGTGTGAGCTGCAGATACAAACCTGGAATGACATGAGCAGCTCTCCAGGATGCTTTGGTCCTGTCTCCTGAAATGAATTGTTTATTGTGTTACAGTGGGAATATTAGCTGTAAACCTGTTGTGTAAAGTAAGGCCAGTCTGAATCTGTGTAGCTGACAGCATATTTGTGATCGGGGAATTATTTTGTTTGTTAAATGAACTGCCTGTAAAAAAAATGCTCTGCAAGGATTTGGTTCAAGTGCCAGCGGAAGTGTGAAGTGAGTGTGTTCTCTTCTTGCATCTGGGAAATTACTGCTGGGAATTTTCTTCTTGTCTGTGAGTTGCATTAAATGATGACAACAGCTTCATAATTATGTTGTTAACTGGATGCTGTTTGAGTAAGTATTAAATGTCAGTTTGTGTGTGGAGGAGAGAGATCCTTCTCAAGGCAGAAGGTCTTGAGACAGGTCAGGGAAGATGGGAAATTCTTCTTCCAAACCCAGAATTTTCCCTGGGAGTGCATACCACAGTGTTTTGCACAAATCTCTTAAAAGGCCATATTCTGCGTCTAGTCTGTGAAATCTTGCTTGCATCAGTAGAGGATCTCTTCCACCCTGATGGACCTATTGAACTGAGACCTCAGTCTGTGAAGTATCGCTAGAGTAGACAAAAAGCTCCCTGCAGCAGGCACAGGGGTCCTGGCTGGAATGCCCGTGGCTTTCCCATCCAGGCTGGAAATAGTCACCAGGACTTTTGCATTCCTGCACTGTCCAGAGATTGTTCAGATCTCTCTGGAGAATGGATTTGGATGCCTGTTGTCCATAGTGTGTTAGTGGCTGATCAAGGGCTGTGTGACACAGATTGCACTGAGCTGGGTAGATGTGAACCGTGGGCACTTGGTAACTTCAGCATCCTCTGAGAACACACTCATGTGGATGAGTGCTGATACCCAGATGTTGCAACTCTTGAATATCAAATTCCAGTTAAATGTCACATTGTGTTCTGGGATGGCACAGGATGAATTTCTGCATGTGAAGTCTTAAATGTGGCTTGAGTTTGGGTTTCTCCCAGAGCAAAGCTGGTAGGTAGCTGATTGTGTGGTCGCTCCTGGATGGACATAAAGGGATTCTTGTGCTGTTAGAAACAAGAGTTTAGTAACTTTATTCCTGTTTTATAATATCTACAAACTTACTGTTGGGATTAGTAGTAGAATTGCATTTATAAGTCTTGTAGTAGTTATTGGAGGAGACATTTGATTAAAAATCTGTCCAAAATAATATAAAACTTCCCATATTGTGGGTTTCATGGCTTTATGTGTTGTCTAGCAAAGTGAGATTTCTTTGCCCCTCCTCTTAATCCCAAGAGGAAGTGCGGCATTCAGAGATCCCATGCGTGAAATTCTTTGCTGACTTTTCCACCCTTTGCGTTAGTCATGCCTTCACCTTCTGAGGACTCTTAAAAAGCCAAAGATTTGAAAGCTAATAAAAAGACTGATCCCTCTATTGTCTCTGGGTTCAGAAGCTGGTGTGTATGCACACTGGCATCTAGGCCAGGCCCACCGAACCTTGTTTAAAGTTGGTGCCTGTGGCTATTCAGTAATGAGCTGTCCCAGCACTGACTGTCTGTTGGGTGAGTGCTGTGACATCGGCCCTAGCTCTGGCCCTGCCGAGGCTCCGTGCGTGCTGGTGCTTGTCAGTGGAACTCCTCGAGTCAACCTTAAGAGCTCCACAAGCCTCTGAGCACATCTCAATGCCATTCTTTTCCAGCAGCACTGAGGCAGGAAGGGGAAGAGCTGAATTTTCCACTGGGAAGCTGCCTTGGGCCAGCCGATGGTACAGAGCCATTGTTGTGCATTAGTGTGAGTGCAGAGGCTGTTCAAGAGGGCTGGATTTTTTATCTTTCTGAGTTTCCTTATTAGAAGGAAGACCTGAACCCTGATTATTTCAATTTTGATAGTGAGTCGGGATATCTTAAGTGTGTAATGGAGACATTCCAAACCCACCTGGATGCATTCCTGTGTAACCTGCTGTAGGAAACCCTGCCTGGACAGGGCTTGGACTGGATGATCTCCAGAGGTCTCTTCCAACGCCAGCAATCCTGTGATTCTGTCAGCTTCTCACTGCTCATTCACCATCCCTCGGCTTTGCATTGCTTCTGGGTGCCCCTGCCTTCCCCCCAAAAATCTGCCATTTGCTTCTAGAGCTGTAGTGAGAGTTGTGTCACAGACGGTGTCTTGGAGCCTGCTGGCCGTGTCACCGACCACCTCTGGGATTCCAGTAGGAGCGCGCAAAAGAAACAAAGACATGTTTATATCATGCTTAGATAAGAGCTGACCTTTGAGTTTTTCTGGTGTGGTGGCATTCCAGAGTCAGTATCTGGTCAAGGACAGACTTGGAAGCATTTGTACTGCTCTGACCTGCCTGATCTCGGCTATGGAGTAGCATCTCCCTGAGGAATTCTTCTTTCCAGTAGTGTTGGGGATGTATCAGAGCTTGGTAGATCCTTTAAAGCGCTCCCAGACCTGCTGCCCAGGAAGGTGCTGTCATTCAGGTGCATAACCGGGCCATCGTGTAATGCATAAACAAAGCAGGGAGGGATTCGTTACACCTTTGGGAAGCCCTGCCAGCCGTGGGCTTGGTTTAACAAGGTGCTCCTGGTTCTCAGGCAGCCGATGGGGAGGGCAGGTGTGTGCAGGCAGGGCTGGGTCGTGCTGAATCCTTGGCTTTGTGTGCATCGAGGACCACTGGGTTGGATTGCATCTGCTCCCAGGTTACAATACACAGCTCTGCTCCACAGCTGAGATCCTCTGAAGGTGTGAGCGGTGCAGAGCGAGGCTCAGGAGAGAGCAGCTTTGCCTTTGCAAGGTGAGGAAGGCATGTTTGAGCCTCCCCTGTGGAGAGTCCCAACTCCATGGCTGGGTGTGACTGGAGGCAGCAGCGCCTGCGAAACCTGTGTGACTGTGAAAGGGCCCAGGTGCCCTTTGCAGGTGGGGAGGGACTGGCACAGGTGCCCAGAGGAGCTGTGGCTGTCCCTGGATCTCCTGGCAGTGTCCCAGGCCAGGCTGGACAGGGCTTGGAGCAGCCTGAGACAGTGGAAGGTGTCCCTGCCCACGGCAGGGAGTGGATCTGGATGATCTTGAAGGTCCCTCCCAACCCAAACCATTCCTTGGTTCTGTGTTGCTGTCAGCTTGTTGGGATCAGGAACTGCTTGTGAAATGTGGTTCAGAGAAGGGCATGGAATTCCTCCCAGTGCTGGAGGGCTGCTGGCTGAAATCTGGTTTGTGTGGCTGAGTGATGGTTTAGAAAGTCACTGAAGTCCTGTTGTTTCTGTGTTCCTGTGCTAATACATATAAATAGGAAATATTTAATGTTTTTCATATTTAAATGTATTTTACTATTTATTAATATTAATTAATGACTTTTAATATCACTATTAATGTTATAGAGTAATAATTATTAATATTAATATTAATTTATATATTTAATATTTAAATGTATTTTTAATGTATTTAATATTTAAAGATGCTTGTGCATCTTTATAGCAGTTGCTTTTCTCACACTGGTGGTTTCTTTGCGTTGGATTTGCCTGTAGACAAGTTTAATCAGAATTTGTCAATTATTTTTGGCTGATTAGTGACCTATGCTAAGCTGGTGAGCGATAGGTGATTTAGTCTCTCCAATCCTCAACTTCAGTCTGTACCATGGAAAAATTTTCTGAAAAGGTAATGAAACCAAATATTTAACTGGGACTTATCTTTTAGCTCGGGTTTCTTATCTGGAAAGTCACTGTTTGGTTGGCAGTGCTGAGAGGGAACCGAAGTTCCTAATGACCAACTTCTCACATCACTGGCTTCCCACAGAACCTTTCCAAGGGTCAGACAGGACCTACAGTGTTCACTTGTGGTTGTTACGATGCCTATGGCCACGATGCCTGAGCACGCTTTAATTATTCCCATTTACTGGTGGGAAATCCGAGCGCCTTCTGCACTTTGGTGTTGCAGTGAATCATTTCACAGCTTGTGTGTTGTCTCCTCCCTGCACTGCGTCACATTGTGCTGCCGGGATTTCAGAATTGCTGGGCTTGGAGTAGTAATTAACATTTCTCACACAGAACTGCTTTTCCCAGCACTGATTTCCAAGTCCTGTGTTGGAGATGGATGCGTGGGGCACTGGGGTTGGGGTTGCTTGAGGAGTGGATGCAGTTGGTGCTTCAGTTGACTGAGAAATGGGAGTTAGACATTCTGACTTTTCTGCCTTGATTGTGTTTTTCAAGCGAAAACATGATAAGGAAGCCTGTATCTCAAGGGCCGTTAAATAATATTTCTCAAATCTGTGACTTCACGGAGCTGTAATTCAGATGGCAGAGCCCACATGTAATTCAGGTATCAAATCCCACACCATTTGGGGGATGTGTGGGGACATGGGGACTGAGGAAGCTTTTCCTATTGGTCACAAACATGTCTCCCTAAACAATTTATGCAGAGCAGCCCTAAAAGTTTGTCTCTTACGGTTTATCACTTTCTCAGTCACCTGCTTGACTTTTTGGGGTGTTTTTTGGCTGTTGAATTTTAGCTGTGCTTGTAGGTACTGATGACAGCACGGTGCTTAAATGTATTTTTCAGCTGTTTATGAGAACTTGCTAATGTGGTGTCTGAGTCGTTAGTCTCAACAGCAGTGTGTTGGTCAGGAGGGAAGAGAGAGCAATCCTGAAGTGTTCTTGCTTTGCATTTGAAAGCAGAACAATAGAGCAGCTGATTGTTCAAAAATGCTTAATCAGGTATCTGGAGTAAGTAGGACACTCCAAGTCCTTCTTGCTTTTACGGAAAGAGGGCAAACAAGAAGAGTCAGTTATTTCTCAAAGAGATGCTGGCCCTAGTACACCTTTTATAGGTATTTTGTGTGTCTAATAAGTTGTTCCTGACTTTTATTAGAGCCTTGATCCTCATGCAGACCTCTCTGGAGTATGGCAGGGGTGTTTGGTGGTCATCCAGAGACCTCAGATAAGGCAGTGTGGCTGTCTCTTATCCAAAAGGGAATTTGATGCTTTGGTTTAAATCTGTCTTTCTAGGCTGAAAGCCCCTTCCACCCCAAACCAGTCTGGGGTTCTGTGCACCAGCGCTTGGTGCTGGGTCACGTACAAGGAATAACACTGGGATTGGTGCTGTGGTTCAGGAAAATGTTTGAATTCGGTGTGTGGTGTGTTGAACGCAGACAGAGCATCTTTCTGGCTGATGCCTGCACTGCTCCTGCAGTGCCTTGGGTTCTGCTCTGACTCAGGTCTTCTCCCCATTTCTCTTCCAGGCTGTGCTGGGCTGGTGTAGGAGAGATAATGCGGAGGACTGGGAATGATTTGGTGTCTGGGACTGCCAATAAACTGCTCTTTGTCTCTGCAGCCCTTACCCAGTGGGGCAGCAAGTAAGAACAGGCTGTGTAGTTCAGATTTTTTTAGGAGTTGTGGGTGACACTTTGGATAGGGTTGTATAAATATTTACTTTACTTTTCATTGGAAAAAGCCTGTCACAACATCTGAAGCAGCAGAAAAAATTTTTTGTGGAGTTTGTGAATGTGAACTGGTGTTAAGAACCCAGTGTGGTACTTGTCTGCTTTGCTGCAGTCTCCTGTGAAATTGAAGTTGGTGTTTGAGCGAGGGAAAGGGGCCCCGTTTAGAGCTGATCTCCAATATTGAAGTCTAATATACCTCTGTGGGGGATGGGGATAGATTTTATATTGTGTTACACCAGCATCTGCGAGCAGCCACAGCTCAGAGCTGCATTTTTATTCAGCTGGTACTGACAGAAGACAAAAAATGACTGTATGGCTGAGATTAGAATTCCTGCATGGCTGAGATTACAGCTGGAGCAACGGTGAATGTGGAATTCCTTAAGGAAGGGATTGTAAAGGTACTCCCAGGTGTCTTCCTCAAAGATTTGGGGTTTCATTCTGCAGTGACATGGGCTTCCCCCCTCCTTTGTTCTCTCCTCTCGCGGCTCCGTTCTGGTTGCACTCACTCAGCGGTGCTAGACTTCCAGCTGAGGGAAAATGTTTTCCTTGTTAAACTGGCACTACCCCAAGAGGTTTTTCCACGGAGCATGTTTTGGGCACACCCTGGATGTGGGGCGTTTTTCAAGTGTCTTGTTTCAAAGGCTTGGAGAGCTCGGTGTCTTTGCTGGGCCGTCCTCAGATAAAATGCTTTAGGTAGGAGAGAACTTAAAAAATTGGCTTAGGTTTTATTTGCTGGATTTCGGAATGAAAGGAAGGGCTTAAAAATATAAATAGGTGAGGGCCTGTGTATTGACTAGGAGTTCAGATGAGAAGTGGGAAGAGAAGCTTGAATTGCCATTGGGTTTGTTTCAGTTGCCCTTCACATCTCTGGAGCCAACTGGGAATGATTCAACTCTCCACTGTACTCGGAGTTGTCTCTGGTTGTGGCTCTCTGCATTTGAAAGATTTGCTTTCACTTGAAGTACTTGAAATGGTTTGCTTAAGTAACATCCAGCTCTTTTTTTTTTTTTTNTTCACTTTTTTTTTTTTTTTTTTTTTTTTTTTTAAATGTTTCTTTTCTTTTCACCCCCCTCTGACCTTCCCTGGGATAAGGTTACTTTCTGGAATGCCTGCTCCAGCTTTGACCTCAGCACTGAATAAGCTATTTATGGGAAGGGTACCTGGCACAGGCATGCCGAGTTAAGGATTTGCTAGCGATGCCTGAGATTTTCCTGTAAAATATGCTGTTTCACTGCATTGCATCAGCAGTGAGGGGGGGATGCTTCGGTGGAAGAGAATGGTTAAGAGGGGACACTCAGAGTCTTGTGCTGTTGAGACCTTCAGTTCACTGGTTTTGTTCTGATGATGGAGTGGCTCAAGAATTTGGTGGCACATTGGTCATGTGGAGGGTGTTTTCCCTTCTGCCAGCCCCTCCCCGAAGCCGTCCCTGTGCCAGCGCTGTGCCAGCGCTGTGCCAGCGCTGTCCGAGGCTGTGCCGAGCGCGGAGCTCACCCGGGGTGTGTTCAGAGCTGCGAGCTCGCTGCGAGCTGTCAGGTTAGTGAGGTGAGCTCCCTGGCAGATGGCTGTGCTCTCCGCGATGCTCATGTGCAAAACGAGATGTTCCCTGCGATAGTGGTGGCACAGCTCGGCTGGCGCATCTCGTGACACTCCTGCTTCTGAGGCTCTTCAGTTCCTGCTGCCTTATGAATGAGCACAGGGCGCTCCCTCCACCGCTCTGTGATTCTCGAAGAGCTTCAGTTTTAAAGAGTTAGAGCTCCCATATCTCAAATCTGTGCATCCTGCCTGGGTAAAATCCATTCACAGAATCACAGAATGGTCTGTGGTGGAAAGGACCTTTCAGCTCATCCAATTCCACCCTTGCCAAGGGCAGGGACACATCCCACAGGACCAGGTTGCCCCAAGCCCTGTCCAGTCTGGCTTTGGACACTTCCAAGGGTCCAGCCACAGCTGCTCTACTCACTGTGGAGCTCCAGAGAGTTTTGAATGTCATTTTGCTGCCTAAAAAGTGCCTCCTGACAGGCTGGATTTGTGAAAATGGACTTAATTTGTCTGCTGGCTTAATGAAATATTCAGTAATTTAAAATAATGCAAAAAAAAAACAACCCACACCCCCCACTATAGTAGTGACTTTTTTAATGTTAGGTCTGAAACATTTGGTCATCAAATTACCCCAAGCGGGAACTAAGGACGATCAGGGTTCTCCTCATGCAGCAGAGATTTAGGCTTTTGTATTTTGTGACATTTTAGCAGTTTCCATAGTAACATATAACGATGTTGTAAGAAATGTTGCAAGAATTTTATTTGTGTAAGGGAGGACTTTCAAATATTAATGGAAAGCAGTGTGAATTGGAGGGAAATGTGTGCGATGGGAGGCAGAGGGAAGGGTTTGATGTAGTGCCCAGACCGAGCAGCCGTCTGTAGATTGAGCTGGTCTTGGCCAGCAAACAGGAAAATAAGAGAGCTTCAGTCATCTCGGGAATGTTTGCCACGAAATCTTTCCTCTCTGGTACTGTAGGTGAAGCTTGGGAATATTCTGCTGTTGCTCATTCTCCTGGTCCAGGTAAAAAATATTTTATCCCCTGAGTGCTTCTCATCTCAGCCCGTGTGCAGTTGGAGCTCATCTCTTTCCATGCCATTAAAGATTTGGAGTTGTTACCCCAGTGGCGTTCATGGGGGGCTCTAGGCGTAGTTGAGATAAAATTGGATGTCTTCATTTATAAGACTTTGAGGCAGCTCATGGGCTCCGTCTGCATTTCCTGAATTCCCTGGTGGCTCCCCCTTAATGCCCAGTGCTGAGCTTTCAGGGCCGGTGATGTTGCATTAGCAAAGCCATTCCACTCCAGAGAGGGAACCAGAAAGGTTTTATGTAGGTGCCATAGGCAGAAATCGCGGAAAAAAAAAAAAGAAGGATTCTTGAAGAAAAAAGATTTAGTGAGGGATATTTGTAAATATATTCCCACATATAAAATATCTGGGAATATATGAAATACGAGTGCGAGTTGTGGACCAGCAGCTGTGCTCCCAGACCTGTATTTCCCTCCAGTTGTGTGCCCCGAGGCAGTGGAGGGCAGTGACACTGTCCTGCCCTCTGGATGGAGCCCATGGAAGGCTGGAGGGTGCGGGCGGTTCTGTGGATGTTTTTGGAGTTTGGTGTTCCAGTGGCAGAAGCACTGTGTGCTCTGTCCCCAGCTCTGTGAGAGCCTGGGCAGGGCTGAGCAGGAGCTCTGTGCTCAGAGCTGGCCTGAGCGTGCCTCGTGTGCTCTCCTGCACCCTGGGAAGGAGGGGGAGAACACAGAGCACACCCTCTGTGTGCCCCTGGAGCGGGGCAGGAGTGTGTGACCCAGAGGGGACAAGGACAGGAGGGTTTGAAGGTGTTCAGTGCTCAGAGCAGGACAGGTGGGTTTGGAGGTGCTCAGATCAGGACAGGAGTGTGTGACCCAGAGGGGACAAGGACAGGTGGATTTGAAGGTGTTCAGAGCTCAGATCAGGGCAGGAGTGTCTGACCCAGAGAGGGCAAGGACAGGAGGGTTTGAAGGTGTTCAGTGCTCAGATCAGGACAGGTGAGTTTGAAGGTGTTCAGTGCTCAGAGCAGGGCAGGAGTGTCTGACCCAGAGGGGACAAGGACAGGAGGGTTTGAAGGTGTTCAGAGCTCAGATCAGGGCAGGAGTGTCGGACCCAGAGGGGGCAAGGACAGGAGGGTTTGAAGGTGTTCAGTGCTCAGATCAGGACAGGTGAGTTTGAAGGTGTTCAGTGCTCAGAGCAGGGCAGGAGTGTCTGACCCAGAGGGGACAAGGACAGGTGGGCTTGGAGGTGCTCAGAGCAGGGCAGGAATGTGTGACCCAGAGGGGACAAGGACAGGAGGGTTTGAAGGTGTTCAGTGCTCAGAGCAGGGCAGGAATGTCTGACCCAGAAGGGACAGGGGCAGGTGGGTCTGAAGGTGTTCAGTGCTCACATCCTGACTCTGCTCGGGTTCCTGGTCCGTGTGGTTTATGAGAGGAGGTAATGGCTCTTCCTGTTCCTAGAGGCTTTTTTCTCCACTGGAGTCCCACATCCCAGTGGCCAGGGGGAGAATATTTCTGTTTAGCAGCCGTTGCTATTTCTAGGCTGGGACAGTTGCATGAATAAAAATCGCAGCAGCTAAATCTGCCTATTTTTGTGTGAATTGGAGCCCTTCTCCATGTGACTTCTGCTATTCCAGTGCTGGCCATTTAAAAAAAAATGAGACAATCAGCCTTCTGTGGGTCTGCATTTTGAATGCAGAACACTTGCGGGGCTCTTGCTCCATGTATGCAACATTTTGTGGTGTTGGCTTTTTACTGTCTCGGGCTAAAACAAGAAGATGATTGTCTCTCTGCTCCTTTCATGTCGTAGGTAGCTCTCCTGCCATTAGCAGAGATTTCTGAAAGTCAAAGGCAAGGTGCTGTTTATACTGAGACAGCAGAAAATAATGTGAAGAAACCAAGCACGTTAGGAAATCTCCCAAGGCATTAACCACTTTTCCTACGTCAGGGTGGATTAAATTGATACAGATTAATTTTCAAGTATTTTTCATTGTAATAGACACAGCTGAGTGTCGTGTAATGACTTCTCCAAGGTTTGTTGTGCATATATCGGTCAAAACCTTCCCATATTAAATAAAATAAATCTGTTTGAGTAGTAGCCAGCCACTTAAAGAAGATTCCTCTGTGTGATGATTCATATTGTGCCTAAAGACAGCTTTCCATATTCAGCCCTCGCTCGCTCCCCCCTACCATCCCCCTCTCCCTGCCTCTGGAAATGGGCAGGAAGCCTGAACCAGCTTAACTCGTAGTTATTTAAACCTACTTTTAATAAGTGATACTTGTAAAAAATCTTACCTGAAGGCTCTGATAGACACTGTGTTGTGTATTGGATGTTAACCTGGTTTATGAAGTACCTGCTGCTTTTTCTTTTTTAGCTGTTTTTTTCCTGAATATGAGCTGTTCTTTGAATTCTTTCTAACAGGCTGGAGTTACATCTGTCTGCAGTTACGATGGTTCTGTGCTGGTTCACTCTTTGTGGGAACCTCTGACTTGTCAGAGCTGTCTCAGTGCCCCTCCTCTCTCTCTGCCTCACCTCTCCTCAGGTGTTCATGGCCAGGTCTTCTTCATGGAAAAAGTTCTAATTCTTCTTGCAGCTAGTTCTCCTGCGTGCTGGCTCTCGAGATAGTATTTATTTTCAAAATAGTATCCTCTGAGGACAGAAAACTTTTGTAACCCATCCTGGTTGTCATGGCACAGCTCTGCCTTGGTTTTTCCCCCTGTGCTCTCTGTACCAGACGTGCTTTGGTTATGTTAAACTCCTGAAGCCACACGCCCTCCAGGCTGGGTACAGGTAAGCCCTGACCAGATTAGCTGCTCTGCAAATTGAGTTGGTTGTCCCCAGTGTTTTCTTGTGCTTGAGCAATGGATTTGTGCGCCAGGACAAGATGCTCCTCTGCTCTCTGAAAAATTGAAGAAAAAATGACTTGATTAAGCATTTCGGTGGCTTTATGAAGAACTAGTGAAAATTACCACAGAATATCCAAAGTTGGAAGAGACCCACAAGGATGATCCAGTCCAACTCCTGGCCCTGCACAGACACCCCAACAACCCCACCCTGTGCCTATTTCCCAACCACAACTTAAAAAGATGCTCTGTGAAAACTTTGTGATGCTCAGTGGTGCAGCACCTTGAAAGGGGAGGACGAAGAGAAAATGTTTTGGGTGTTCTCTTCATTATTGTCGTGTCTGTGAAGATTTTGGTTGTAAATTCCCAGAACGCTTTTGGTTGTGATGCTTGGAACAAGCGATGGCTGCAGGACTCCAGCGGTGAGGGAACCTCTGCAGCCCCTCGCAGCACTAACGAGGTGGTCCCACTAATGAGGGGCTGCTGCTGGAGCTGACCGTTACTGGTTGAATCTGCTGGAGGAATCCTCTCTTTATTGTTTTCCTCTGATGATGCGGCATTCCTCAAAATCCCTTTCATCTACTCCTTGTCTGCTTGTTAGCGACCATCTGCATGCAGAGCACTTGGCTACTTTCAATCTTTGCCTCATATAATTGAAACTTTTCCCCCTTCTCCTTTTGGAGCTTTCTGGTAGGATCTTTTTTCCTGTCTGATGTAGGTGTTTGAATTTTTCAGCTAGTCGGAATAGTACATAAAGTGATCTTCCTGTTCTGGGCTTTCCGCAGTTGTCTTACTGGAAAAAAAAATTGGTTTTACTTAAATTTATTGGGCCAGGGAGAAAAGTTTGTTGCCCAGAGCAGCTGTGGCTGCCCTGTCGCTAGAAGTGTCCAAAGCCAGCTTGGATGGGGCTTGGAGCAACCTGGTCTTGTGGAAGGTGTTCCTGCCCATGGCAGGGATGGGACTGCATGCTCTTTAAGGTCCGTCTCGACCCAAACGTATGAAATTCTGTGATTCTTGATAACTCTGTAATTTTCCTTCCCGTTTGAGAGACTGCAACCAAAATTTAACATAAAGAAACACAAAAGAAACATATCCAGGGAAGCATTTTCTCCTTTTCCCCCCCCTTCTCTTTCTTTTTTTACTCTTGGATCCTGCAGGGATTTTCTGGGTTTTTAAAGCAGTTGGATGCTCGTTGCCCAGCGGTTGGGGATTTTGTTGGATGAGGAATAGAGGGATGTGCCTGTCCTCGCTGCCCTTGGGAACTGCTGACCTGGTACAAACGGGAGTATTAATTGAAGTAATGGAGCTCTCCTGTGTTTCACTTAATTTCTGAGAGTAGCGTGTTCAAAAGCATCGTGGTTTATTTATTTAGCTGATGTTGGTGAGATAAAGGAGGTTCTGAGAATTTGGGATTATCTCCTTAGCTGTGGCTTACGCTGCTGTCTCACAGTGCCGGGGAGCAGACAGGTAGCTGCCCTCCTCCTCCTCCCTGCCATGGGGAGCAGCACTCCCACTCCCTGCAGGATTAATCATCTCCATCAAACCTCTGCTCCGTTTTTGACACACATTAGGGCAGAGAGCTGAATGGAGAAGTGCTAACTTCCCTCACAGAGATGTCTTGGACAGCGCAGAAATCCATGCAAAACTCTTCTTTTTTCAGTCACTCTAATTGCCTGTTAGCTCAGAGCTGGGTAATGTCACTTCTAGGTCAGATTTATTGCACGAGATTGTATGATAATTTCAGAAGGGCATTTTACCAAGGTTTATGTTTTATTTAGATGAAGACGTCCCACCCTCTCTGCTAGTCATGAACTCCCTGGCCCTTCAGGCAAGCTGACAGTGCCGAGCTGTGCTGCCTGCGTTACAGTTCTAGTCCTTACCACAGCTCCTCTAATGAAAAAAATTTGTCGTATCTCTTCCAGAGCTGGGAATCCTCTAGGTCTGGGAAGGTGCAAATGTGTCATGGTTTGGCTGCAGATCCCTCTGGGCCCTTGGAGGCTGTGCAGTGATGGACTCTTTGTTTCTGCTACAATGACTTTTGTGTTGGCTTTTGTTGTGAAACTCTTGGCTTCAAAGTTTGTGAATGCGTTTGAAAACGTCCCATGTGTTCTGTGCTTTCTTCTGACATGTGCAATAACGGGAGAAGAGTTGTCCAAATAATACTCCAAACTGTTCTCATTTGCTGCCTTTCCTCGTGAGTTACTTGACTCAGAGTTGCCCCAGCTCAGGTTTTTTGGCTGTGGTTCTGGGTTTTAGACCTGTGAATGTAACATGCTTTGCTTCTGCTTGTAAACAAAAAAATTAAATTAAAAAAGGTCTAGTATTCACTTCTCTAGAAAAGCCCAACTCTTAGAAAGGAGGTGAGTAATGCTTCATTCACTCCTACTCCCTCTTACCCCAGAAGAATAGGAAAACCCTCCTGAACACACCTTTGATTAAAAATTCTCCTGATGAGATTGATCTCGTGATTTTTTGAGAGACTGAGGAGATTTGGGATAAGGATGGAAGCTCTGCTTCTTGGATGAGATGTTTCAATGCCACCAATCAAAACATCTTCTAAGAATATCCCATCTTCAAGCAGAATCTATTCTTGCCAATTGGAGCCCAGTGTTAAAAAACATACTGTTGATTGCAAAGGGTCCAAATGAAAGAAGCAAACCAATATTCCTCTCTCTTTTCTCCCTCTCCAACTCCTTACAAAATTGCTGGATATTTCTTGCAGGCTTTACACCGGATGAAAATGAAATTAGTCTGAGATCCTCTAAACTGTGGCGCTTGAACTGCAGTGGAGTTTGCTCTGAAGGCGGAAAGTGGCCTGATTTTCTCTACAGATGCTTTTATTCTGTCTCCTGCCTGGTGTCTTGGCATGAAACAAACATTATCTAGTCCTTCTGAAAAGTTCTGGAGTAGAGAGTGTGTCTTGGCTGAACCTGATTGAAAGGGCTGAGGAAAATCTATCCAAGAAAAATAAATTTCTGGTGGAGCAGCCAACAGCATGTGTGCCATGAACCACTTCTGGAGGAATGGGGGTGGTACAGAGGTGGTTCTGATTTGGCTCTGGGAAATATGGATGAAATGTGGGGATAAAGACCCTTTTTCTGTGTCCTTACAGACACAGTTAAGATACCACCATCTCTTATAGCCTAAAATAATTCAGCTCTTGGTGTTTCCTCACTGCTTCTTGTTCCCGTGCCACCTCTTTCCACCTTGCACCCTGAGCTTGCTCCTCTGGGGTTCTTAGTCAGCAGAGGTACTTCATTTAGGGAGGGAGCAGAGCTGGAAACGCAGCCCTGGGTGATGTCTGTGCTCTCCCCAGCCCTGTGGGGTTGGGGTTGGGGTTGGGGTTGGCTTTCCCAGCCTGGCTGTGGTTCTCTCCCCTCTCTCCCTGCCGCCCCTCGCTCCGGGGCTGTGTCAGGAGCTCCCCTTGCACTCAGAGCAGGGAGGAGCCGTGGCAAACCTGCCACGTCTGCTCGATACAGACCCGCATTGTCCTTGACGAGGAAAGAGCCTTCGAGTAACTCACCTTGCCAGCAAGAAAGAGCATTTATTTTTAATTTTTTTTTTTATTAAGAGCGACTGAGTTGCTTGGAATTAGTGCAGTGTTTAGTGACACCCAAGGAGGATGTACTTTTGTGAATAGAAAATGCTGCTTAATTGCTCAAGACGGCAGTTTATTCTTTCACGTTATGGAATTTCAGTCTGTGTGAACCCAGCAATGTCGTTCTGAACTCATTATTTTGATTTCTTGCTCGCTGCCTTGACATAGTAGAAACATCTCTCCCTTGCAGAATGAAATGCTGAACCTTTCTGGATCTAAATGAGGTTAAACTAATACTGCATTCTGGGGAGCTCTTCTATAAAGAATCAGCAGCATTCTGCTCTTCCGCAGGACTGTGTTAATCATCAGATATGAGGTGAAGGACTGTGGCCACGTAAAGCTGTGTAACAGGCTGGCAGAAAGCTGGAAAGTGCTGAAGGATAACTCAGGTATCTCTGGGAAGAGAAGCAGGCTGCAGGAACCCTGAGTCACAGAAATAAATGTAATTGGCTGTATGGTTCCCAAACAGCAGCTGAATCCAACTGTTCTAAAGTAAAAATGGTTTTGTTTTCCCTTTCACGTGTGACGTACAATGCTTTTTTTAGCCGCTTGTGTTTTTTAAACTATAGGGAATTGTGGATGACTCGTGTGAATTTATAGTGAGTTCTGAAAGCTTGAAAGCATTTTGGAGTGTGTGTGTGTATGTACACCCTGTGTGCGTGGTATACAACCAGCTTTTTTAAAGAAGCTTCGGTGTTTATTTAGATCCCAGCAGTTTGAGCCCCTTGCTCTCATCTCTGCAGTTACAGAGAAGGTTAAGTTTGTTGGCTGCAAGGAGGAAATTTGACATCTCTTTCAATGCAATCTCAATATAATTTTCTTAAAGGAGGTTTTAGGATGAGCAGGAGGTGAGCTGTAGGTCACTAGGTTAAAGCAAGCTTGTTCTGTGAGCTTGAATAAGAAATCTTGCTCATGTGTGCTATCAGAATATCACACAGATATCACCAGAAATACCGTCTGCTTTATTTCATGAAATCACAGAGTGGTTTGAGTGGGAAGGGGGCTTAAAGTTCATCCAGTCCCATCCCTTGCACTGCCCCAGGCTGCTCCAAGCCCTGTCCAGCCTGGCCTTGGACACTCCAGGGATCCAGGGACAGCCACAGCTGCTCTGGGCACCTCTGCCAGGGCTTCAGCATCCTCACAGGGAGCAATTCCTTCCTCCTGTTTAATATCCAGCCCAAACTCAGTCTTGCTCTTCCTCTGCATATCAATAATTTTATTGCACTGAGGATTTAGGCTGAGCTACATAACTCTGAAACCACTTCTGTGTGCTTTAAAAGAAAATCCAAAAGTGAGGAGGAAGATCTGCTCTTTGTGGTAGAGTTCACTCAGGTTGGTTAGAGGTTGTTCTAAATTCTGAAACATGAGGTTTAACATCTCTTCTCAAACTTTTTGTATCTTTATGTGGGTGGCAGGATACAAAATACTTAAACATGGTTAAATTCCTGGAGCTTGGTGCCTTGTTTCTGGCTTTTGTGGCACAGTGTTTTATCTTAGTTTTCTAACTTGCTGTGGCAAAAGCAGAGAGCTGTTAGATAAGGAGCTTTTAAAGATGAGACTTGTCAATAAGAAAACAGCCTGTAAGCCTTGCTTAGCCTTCAAATGGAATTAAGTGGTTGCAAATTAATTTGTTCGTAATAAACTAAATTGAATACAGTTACCAGTTTGTCCAGGACTTTGTTTGTGAGGTCCAATAGACTTCTTGTAGCTTTTTTGTTGTTATGAATTCTGTTTTTATACCAAAGGACACAAATCATGGTTTCTTTGCTGCCTTATAAAGATCAGCATCAGAATCCTCCTGTATCAGTCTGGACTGGTGACTCTGGGGGGGAAAGCTTTGCCCAAAAGCAGTAACTGCTGGTTTTTATCTCCCATGGGCCTTGCTCTCCCCGTTTTTCCTCCAAACTGGAGGCTGTGAAGGATCTGCTGCCACACTTGTAAATGGCAGAGGATATACTGGAGAGGAAATATTGCCTGTGCACGTCCTGTGTCTCGAGCTGCACTTGTAGCAGCATTGCTATTGCCCCAGATCTTCAAGGATGAGGCTCTTGCAGGCTCTTAGCAGGAATAGTTTGGCATAGTATGCATGCAGAGATTGTTGTTTTTTTAAAGTAAAATAAGTATAAATAATCCTTGACCAAAGCCCAAGTGAGTTTTGCAGCATTTTGTTTTTTTTCCTTAGAGAAATAAGGGGAAAGTGCTACCCTGGGAGGTAAAACTTTATCTGTGGAATGTGCCCAAACATCCTCCTGTGCCTCTTCCCTGGTGAACACAGAGCATCTGCGCTGTCTGTATCACTGTTTGCATTGAGCTGAGGAGAAGCAGGAAGGAGCTGGGATCAAAAAGAACCATGGTGGTTCTCCGAGGTTCACTGGGTCACCGTGGCCACCTCTGCTGTACTCCCTGAGCTCTTCCAGCCCGAACAGGTGTCTCCCTGCAAATATGTGCCAGTGTTTGCTGTCTGCTGGGGGAGAACAGTGTTCCTTTGTTGCTGTTTGGAGAGAGGAGGGAAGCCAGCCAAGTTCAGCGCTGCTTCATGGCAGAACATATCTCAGTGCTTTGAAGTTGTGTGCTTTTTAAAATAAGACCATCTCTACTGCAGCTCTGGAATTCTGTCTTGCATTCACTGAAATGTGCTCCACTTAGTAACACGTTCTTCTACTAAAATTTCTTCTGTTAAAATTCTGTGCATTTTTAAATCGTCTTCCTGTTACTGCTCTGATATTTGGGTGAGAACTACTAGTTCTTCTCTATCCTTTTGGGAGACATGCAATAAACCCAAAAATTCTTCTAGCTAGTCATCTTCTTGGTCTCAGATGCCACCTCTTCCAAATACTTGCGCTCTAACTTTAGGCATAAAGGCATTTAAAAATTCTACATCCTTTTAATTCCTAAGATACAGAAGCAAAGATCTTGATGCAGGAAATGTTGCCTGTCAAAATCTGAGTTAATGAGGCCCTGGCAGAGGAGATATTTTCCTGGAGGGTGTTCAGCTGAACCTGATGGTTTCCCCATTCCTTTCCTGGGATCTCTGGATCCGGGTGCAGTTGGGAGTTGGGAAAGTTCAGGGTGTCCTGTGTGGGGGAGTTTGGGAGAAGGGTGCCAGTGGCAGGTGAGTGGTTTTGTGAAGTTTTTTGTTACAGGAGACAGAATTCCCAGGAGATGTAACAAAACATGGTCTCCCTTTATAGCAGCTGAGTTTCCACGGGGGGCGATTTGTGCATGTGTGTCCTGTTAAATCTCTTTTCACAAGGAGCTTTGCTCCTTTTTTTTTGTGAGTTGGCAGTGGGCACATGGTGTGTTGGGCTGCTGGAGTTCAGCAGTGAATTGAGTTAACAGTCTCCTCCCTGAAAGCGAAACCTCCTGAGAATTCCCAGCACAGATGAAATTCCATTCACTCGATATTACGATTCTCCTCTCTTCCATGCAGCGGGAATTTGTCTCCTGCAGGAAGCACCGAGCACGTGATTGGGATGCTGCCGTTGGGAGGATGATTTCTTACGGCTGAGAGTGCTTGTGATTATTCTTGAAATAAATTGCTTTTATTTCCTGCTCTTGTCTTGCCAAATATCCTAAAGCTATATGTTCACCTTTCCGCAGCAGTGTTGGGAGCTGTCGGGTAGAGCCAGTCCCCTGCTTCTGTTCCGCTTTCTCTGAAAGCAAAGGAGGAAAGCTTTAATGGAGAGTTTTAAATTTCCCTATTAGACAGTTCAGAATCCATATGGGAGAGAGACTCGGTGCTATCTGCGTTCTTCCTGCATGGGAAGATTTTGCTTCACAGCTCTTCCCCTCTTCAACACCAAAGAGTCTGTTGTGAAGCTGTTTTATAGAGAATGATGCTTAAATGCCACTGTGAGGACTTGGATGCTCAGGGAGGGACCTCTCCACAGCTCCCTGACGGGAAGGTGCCTCCAGATGGGGGTCAGAATTTCTCCCAGGTAGGACAAGAGGGAACAGCCTTAAATTGTGCCAGGGGAGGGTCAGGTTGGACACAAGGAGGAATTTTCTCATGGAAGGGGTGGTCAGGCATTGGAAGGAGCTGCCCAGAGAGGTTTGGACTTCCCATCCCTGGAGGTGTCCAAGGAATGGCTGGATGTGGCACTCAGTGCTCTGGGCTGGTGGCAAGGTGGGCTTTGGGCACAGCTTGGACTTGATGGTCTGGGAGAGTTTTTCCAGCACAAATGATTCTGTGATTCCCGTTCAAACTATGATCTGTGCTAAGCTGCTCCAGGGTATGAGCTCCCTCCTTCCGCTGAGCAGTTCAGGGACTCTGTCCTGAGCAGCAGAATTTCAAGACTGAAAGTTGGCAGTGGGATGTGCAGATGTTGCTGTTTTCTACTGTTAAATATAATCTTTCTCATGAGCAGATAAATGCATAAAACTACCGGGCAGTTGCACACAGCCGCCTCTTGTCCCCCTGGCACAGATAAATAAATCCTTGTGATGAATTTTGATCTCTTATTCCCAGAAAACTGCTTAGCTGCTGCTCAGGAGAGGCTGCTGCTGTGTGGGTGCCTGCAGCCCTTGCATGGCCCTGGTAAAGGCTGAAACTGCTCCCAGCTGCCCTGTTGGGCTTGTGTGGTGATTCGTTTATTTGAGAGCTGGGAATGTGTTAAAAAGGTTCTGTAATGCAAAATACTTGTCACTTAAAAATTGGACTTGTATTTTCTGTATTATGATGTTTTAAGTCGAAATTTATGGCGGTGTTGTTATTTTAGATGTAATTATAAGCTCCAACAGAGCTCACGTCTCTTTGTATAGTATTCCATACTTCTTGACAATATGTGAAAAGAATAAAGGAAAAGCAAAGCATGGGGGAGGTAATTGGTTAACACCCTCCCTGTTGAACAGGAATGAAGTTAAGGCATATTCTAGTTGTTGGTGTTCCATAAGAAGCTTGCTCTTTAAGGTCTTGTTTTTCTGTCCTGAGTCTTCTCTCCTCCGGAGCCTGTTCCAGGATCTGCTTGTCTCATTTGAGCCTGTCCCTCCTTGTGCTCACACTCTGACCGCTGTGTGCTCAGCCCAGGGCTGGGTTTGGGGTGCTGGTGCTGTTTGGAGAGCTGCAGGTGCCAGGAGAGCTGCAGGTGCCAGCAGGGCGTGTTTGGCAGCTCGGTGTGCCAGGGATTCCTGCGCTGCCGTGGCTGGGCACGGCCACTCCCTCCGTGCCCTGCTCAGCCCAGCTCAGGATAGCCCAGCACATGATAGCTCAGCCCTGCTCAGTCCGGGCTCCCCTCGCCTCTCTGCTGCTCAGCATTAGTCTGCAAACTTCTCTCAGTGCTGCCGTGTGTTCTGTCCATGATGCCATGTGTTCTGTGTGCTGCTGTGTGCTCTGTCCATGATGCCGTGTGTTCTGCATGTTGCTGTGTGTTCTCTCCGTGCTGCCGTGTGTTCTGTGTGCTGCCATGTGTTCTGTGTGCTGCTGTGTGTTCTGTCCATGATGCC